>JARHVA010004787.1:828742-1434985 GCA_037957365.1 Torreya grandis
TATATATACAATAGTTTTATCCCTTTACCCACTAAATGGAAATCAGATGCAAATATTCATGAATAAACACAAAAATAGTTGTGCAAATCAAGGTCATTAATCCCTATTCTATCCTGCTTTTACATATATCCACCTACAACATTTTTAAGCTTATATTACTTATATTTCCAATCTCAATCATACTCAAAACACTCAAGTTGGAACTCATACTAGCATTCACTTGCACTTACACTAAGCACTTAGGTGGAAGAACTACATCGGGCTTGATCTACTCTTGAAGCATTGGTATTTAGGAAACTCTCAACACAACGAGGTGTTGAGATCACATCCAGGCTATCCAACTAACATCACACTTTTGTTATTGTTATTCTTTTAAATACCTTAGCAATATGGATATATATGGTTTTAGCTCTAAATCAGTCAAAAAGGGTCACAATTAATGGATAAAGGCTCACATGTACAGGCACAAGCATATCAAACACAAGTGAAGGTCCTCCTAGAATCTCATAGTTTATGCTTGTAAGAGACATTTTCATACCCCCAAGGACACAGCATAATGTACTATTATCCAAAGGATGACACTACTATCGAGGAAGAGTTTTGAGTCTAGATTCTAATTTGTAACACTCTTATCAATTTTTGTGCCATTTTCTAGCCTCTAATTCATTAATATCAGTATGTTTCTAGCTAAGTACATACTCGTGTAGTTCATTTATATTTTTAGAATAATCAGATTAGGTCAATTATTATACAAATTAGTGGTTGTATTTATTGCATATTTATTCCTTGATTTAATATTTTAGTACTTTAACACTTAGGGTTTTAAACTCTATAAATCCTTTAAAAGTTAAATCATTTGGTAAACCTAAACTTACTTTGAATATATTTCTTAAAACCCTAGTGTGCCATTAGGTTTTCCCTTTTTATTTGTAGATTTTGCTCAATTTTTAGTTTACGGCCTTTTCTTTTACTTTTCTACTTGTATATAGTTTCATTTTCATGATTGCTTGTACATAGCTAATATTTGAATATACAAAAAAAATATAATATGTTCAAAATACCAAAAATAATCAAATATTACTCAAAAAATATAAATTTTAGATTGTATGCATTTCCATGTTTACAATCTTTATATTTTCTAAGTACTACATATGTTATTTATGCTAATCTAGTCACTTTTATCAAAAATTCATGCTTCACTTGTTCTTTTTCAAGTGTTCGTAGATTCTTACAGGACTTAGGTCCATCACACAAATCTAGATTTGGTACTATCTACCCATTGGAGGTACATATATAGCTTCAATATTGATATGTTTGCCCATTAGGGGCATCATAATACACAAATTTTGATTTACCAGGTTACATCTTTCTATACTTTATATCACAGATTTAGCATTGATTATATCTTGATATTGATCATCCCATACTACTCTAGATTTAGCCTATGTACATCTTTGATTTTATACAAATTTATACTACATGTTCATGCATAATTTCATTTTTAAATTTACTACTTTAGACTTGATTGTCTCTCTACTTCTACATCTACTTGAGGGCATTTGATTGTCATTATTCTAGGGCTATAAACCACTTCCATTCACTGTATGTATGTTTTGGACATGTCCTTATGTGTGCTTTTATTGATTGTGTATGTGAACATTTAAACATGTCTTTCCACGTGGATCTAAGCCAACCTTGATTGATCTTTGTAAATGTGGACATTTGAATATGTCCTTGTATGTATTAATTTCTCAAATTTAGTGACATGTGCCCATGTCCCTTGTATTATGGCCCCTTGGCCTAATTTGTGTGCCTCATGTGTGTTGTATGTATTCTTTCATGTATACATCATGACCATGACACTTGTCTCTTACTTGTTACACTTACACTCAATTTTAGATTCCATGAGGGACCTCATGCATCTCCCCTTCCTCTTTGGATACCTTGATGGACATCATGCCCCATCCCCCTATGTAGTTACTCAAATTATATCTAGATTTGTTGTTCATACATAAAATTACATTGTTATTACTTAAATTATATCTAAATTTGTTATTCATACATAAACTTACATTGTTATATCTATCTTGACAACTTCGTGAATTCTAGATCTAACATATGTTATACATTACCAACTTATGCTCAGATTATCTTACATTTTCATATCATGCATACACATTATATTGGTTTATTATGTAGATATCATATATGTTCATGCTAACATACAATTTGTATAACTTTAAGGAAAGTTATTACATGGGTTCAACAACTCCCCTCAAAAGAGGGGGTATTCATAGAGGTTTGTCATAGAGATCATGTCATTCAGGTGCACTCAAAATACATTTTTTAGGATGTAGACATAGAATACAAAGTATAGAATCAAGAAAACATAAAAAAATAGTTAGACATAGATCAATTACTATTTGGCACAAAAATAGTATAGAAAGAAACTAGCATGGCCTAGTGGACACTAATGTGGTGTGTTATTATCCAAGGGATTGTGATATTACCCAATAGTCCCTAAAGTAGGAAAATCTAGATTGGCTAGATATGTACAATAGTTATAATTTAGGGTTGCATAGTATTAGTCACAAATTATCAATTATGCTTAGTTTATTCTCAATTTTGCATATAATCATATTGGTTTGCTTAGTTTAGGGGCATTATGCACATCATGATCATTTTTGTTTCAATTTTATATATGCTTAGATACATATTATTATAACTCATTCCGAAATCCATATGCACAGATATTAGAATTGGGGGCATGTGCATGGCACATTATTTTTGTATGCTCACTTTTACACTAAATGATTAGATGGAATGATATACTCCATGTCATTCTCCACATTATTAATCCAAACACCATTTTCACCAATTTGGCACTAAACTAATGCCATACTTCATCTGTAGTGGTTGGCATTATTGAGTAGTCCCTGAGCTACATACATGAGTGCCTAAGAGGCCTCTAAACTGCTTTTCATTTCAATTTTTTTGAGTGATCCTAGATCCATCCTATACAGTTTTAGTTACATAACATAGCCTTAGTTACATCACATAGCTCTATTTATATTACATAGTTTTAGTACAAATGCATCTACTACACATGGGTAGGCAATTATGGATTCATAGCCTACTTGAGTTCTTGAGCCACCTACACATGAGGGTTGGATAAGACATCAGTCCAATCCAAGTTATTCACAATTAATGATCCATTGAGTAGGGGTGGGCAATGATGGAGTCAAAACCAGATTGAGCTCTTGAGCCACCCACACATGAGGATTGAGTAAGCCATTATCTTGATCTAAGTTATTCACCATTTGATAACCAACTACACACACAAAGAGGATGTCACCAGGTGTTTGCATTGGTTCACATACCCAAAAATATGTGTTCATTCCTTTCCACTATATTTTATCTCTTTACTCAGTTTTATCTTTTATTTTGATATCTCTTAAGTAGAAACTGATTCATTTGTGTTTCATTTATAGGACACACAATAGAGCATGCTTTGCATACTCAAACCCAAATTCAAGGGATTTTCATCTTAAGTAATTCCAAGTACACTTCTTTTTCCTTTATCTTATTCATTTTAATTTGTTTAATTTTTAGAATAAAGACAAGGGTAAAATGTAGTCATATAAAATGTCACTTGAGTGCAATGAGTGTCGCTTGAGGCCACCTAATCCTTAGCTTAGCCTAGACCTATATTAAGGCCTATTTTGATCCTTATCTAGCTTTCGTATGGGTCTAACCCATCCCCAAATGTATCAAGAGTAGTCCCAAACCATCTCCTAAGCATTCAAATCCCTAATGTAATAGATTTTGCCATCTAGACATTGACATGGCCCTTTTGACACTAGTGCATCATATTAGTGACAAATGTTGGGGATCAACCAACAATAGATTACACTTATGAGAGCAATAAACATGGAATTAAATCAGATAGACAAGTAACTGGAATGATAAATAGCAAGAACAAGAGATACAAGAAACCACCCTCAAAACTTGTATTAAAACTCTTTACAAAAGGAATACAATTGAAGAAACTTCTTTCTTCCACACCTCTCTCAGATGCACAAGATCTCTCTCTAGATCTTTATCCCTTAAGAGCTCTCTCTCTCAAGTACAATCAATTCCAACAACCTGGATTGATACGACTCTGTACAGTTCTTCAACATTTACATACAATAATTCACACTAAGCTAAGAAGATCTAATTCTACATATAGAATTTGGAAACTTGAGCATGCACTTACAACCAACAGTTAAGCCTCTTGAACAAGGGCTCTAAAAAATATCTTACTAATAATAGAAATGCGAACTTAAGACTAAGACTTAAACTCATCATGCAAACACTCACTTCTGTCCTCGAAAATAACATTCTGGATGCACAGGTAACCGACGCCGGTTCCTGCTGCTTGCCTGTGACCGACGTCGGCCGATCCTTTGCCGACGTCAGCGTCTCTTCAACTACACCTGACCGACGGCGGTTTCTCCTGACCGACACCGGTGACTATGTAGACCCAAAACTGTTAAATGTGCTCATATGTGAAGCTTTTAGGCTCCACACCTTAACAATCTCCCACTTAGAGATAAACAGCTACACCAGTACCTGTACAGCAACATCTTCTAGCTCCTCCATCTTCAACTCAATCATGAAGACCAACAGAAGTTGAATGAAGATTCAACTTCTCCTTTGTAACCGGCTTGGTTAACATATCAGCAGGATTCCTATCTGTATGGATCTTCTCCAGCTTCAACTCACCATCTTACAATACCTGTCATATGAAGTGATACGTTAGCTGTATGTGCTTTGTTCTTGAATGAAAGGCTGAATTTTTAGCCAAATGGATTGCACTCTGACTGTCACTATACAATCTACAACTCTCATGCTCCCTACCAAGCTCATCCATGAACCGTGTCATCCATATCATCTCCTTGCTAGCTTCTGTGGCTGCAATATACTCTGCTTCTGTAGTTGACAAGGCAATAACCTTCTGCAACTTAGATATCCAGCTAACCGTCGTTCCACCTACAGTGAAAACATAGCCTGTAGTGCTCCTCCTACCATCCAAATCACCTACCATATCTGAATCTACATAGCCATGTAGAGAAGTATCTGAACCTCCATAGCACAAGTGCCTACTACTGGTTCCTCTCAGATATCTAAGGATCCACTGAACTGCTTTCCAATGTTCCTTACCTGGATTGGCCATATACTTACTTACAACTCCCATTGCTTGGGCAATATCTGGTCTAGTACACACCATTGCATACATCAAACTCCCTACTGCGGAAGAATATGGAACCTTACTCATGTACTCTACCTCATCATATGAATTAGGACATTGTTCTTTACTCAACTTAAAATGTCCAGCCAAAGGTGTGCTTACCGGTTTAGCATCCTGCATATTGAACCATTTCAACACCTTGTCCACATAATATTCTTGAGACAATATCAACCTGTGATTTTTCCTGTCTCTCTTAATGCTCATGCCAAGGATTTTCTTTGCTGCTCCCAAATCCTTCATAGCAAACGTTTGAGCTAATTTTACTTTAAGCTCTAAGATATCCTACATGTGAGACCCTGGAACCAGCATGTCATCTACATACAACAATAGAATAATATATCTACCATTATCAAATCTCTTGAAATACACACAATGGTCTTATTGACACCTTCTATAGCCATGCTCAGTCATAAACCTATCAAATTTTAAGTACCATTGCCTAGGAGCTTGCTTGAGGCCATACAAGCTTTTCTTCAACCTGCACACAAACTTCTCCTTACCCTTGACCTCAAATCCTTATGGCTGTTCCATATATATTTCCTCATCCAAATCTCCATGAAGAAACGCTGTCTTAACATCTAGCTGCTCAAGATGCAAATCCTCAAAAGCAACCAAAGATAATACAACCCTTATTGAAGTCATTTTAACAATAGGAGAAAAAAATCTCACCAAAGTCAATACCTGGCTTTTGTGCAAATCCTTTTACCACTAATCTGGCCTTGTATCTCATCTGTCCATTCTCACCTTTCTTCAACCTGTAGGTCCATCTATTCTTAAGTGTTCTCTTACCAGCTGGTAATTCAACCAAATCCCATGTTTGGTTTTCTCTTAAGGACTCCAACTCCTCAACCATGCCACGCTCCCACTGACTCTTGGACTCCACCTATATTGCTTCTTCAAAACTCTCTGGTTCTCCACCATCAGTTAGCAATAGATAAAGTAAAGAAGGAGAATATCTAATTGGAGGCTTACTCACCCTTTTTGACCCCCTGATGGGTGTCTGAGACTCGTCCACAACACGCTGTCCACCCAAATTCTCTGACAGTGACCGACCTCGGTCACCTACAGACCTGTTACTGCCGACGTCGGTTCTACCTGACCGACCTCGGTACCTGTACGGCTGACGTCGGTCTCTATATGGCCGATGCCGGTTTCTATCCTATCGACGTCGGTTCCTAACCTGCCGACGTCGGTCTTTGTGTTTTCCTGCAAGTGATTATTTCTTTTTCCTACGAGCTCATCTTGGACTTTCACCTCGTCCAATTCACCATTGCTCTGCTCAGACTAATTCAACTTCCTTAGCTGATCACAATACATCACTCTTTCATTGAAAACAACATCACGGCTCCTGATTACCTTGTTAGTTTCTAGATTCCACAATCTATAACCAAAATCGTCTGAGCCATAGCCAATAAACGGGCATCTCATAGACTTAGCATCAAGCTTCTTTCTATTTTCCTTATCTATATGCACAAAGGCTTCACAACCAAAAACTTTGAGATATGAGAGATCAACCTTTTTACCTATCCATGCCTCTTCTGGAATACCACCATCCAGAGCTGTAGAGGGTCCTCTGTTAATCAAGTACACTGCAGTGTCAATAGCTTGTGCCCAAAATTGTAAGGGCAAATCGGCATGCAATCTCATACATCTTGCACGCTCCATTATTGTCATGTTCATTCTTTCAGCAATTCCATTCTGCTGAGGTGTCCTTGGAATCGTCCTTTGCCTACGGATTCCATGCATGTAACAATAATCTCTGAACTTATGACTGCAGAACTCACTGCCATTGTCTGATCTCAAGCACTTTAATTTTTTACCTGTTTCATTCTCAACCATAGCTTTCCAAACTTTAAAAGTCTCAAATACATCAGATTTCTTTCTAATACAATAGATCCATACCTTCCTTGTGGCATCATCTATGAAAGATACATAGTACTGTGATCCTCCAATGGAAGCAACCTGAGCCAGTCCCCACACGTCTGTGTGAACAAGCTCCAACTTGTGCCTCTTCTTAGTAGACCCAGTTTTGAGAAAACTAACCCTTTTTTATTTTCCAAATACACAGTGCTCACAAAACTCTAGATCTATGCCTTTTAAATCTGAAAGCATACCTTTAGACTTAAGAATTGACATCCCCTTTTCACTCATGTGGCCAAGCCTTGAGTGCCACAATTTAGCATCCACATCTGAAGTAGATAATACAGAAGGAGATTTGTTAGTAACACAATTACACAAATAGAGAGTACCTTCTCTCTTACCTCTGGCCATAACAAGTGCACCCTTGGTCACCTTCCAAGATTCTGCTGTGAGAGTTACTGTACAACCCTCATCCACCAACTTTCCTGCAGAAATCAAATTTCTCTTCAAGCTAGGAACATGTATCACATCTCTCAACACCCATGTGTTGCTATTCTGCATCTTCAACTGCACTTTATCTTTGCCAATTATTTTACAGGGCTCATCATCCCCTAGATACACTATTCCAAAATCTCCATGGATATAGTCACTAAAATATTCCCTGTTAGGAGTAGCATGAAAAGATGCACCAGAATCTAATACCCAAGATTCTATATTATTATGCAGAGAGAAAATTAAAGCATCCTGTGCAATACCTGCAATCTTGGCTTCTTCCTTTCCTTCGTGCTGGTTTTCCTCCTTAGGCTTTGACCAACAATCTCTACTTATGTGCCCCATCTTTCCACAATTCCAGCATTGTGGCCTTCTGCCATTTCTGGATTTAGATCTGCCTTTCCCCTTTGATTTGGATCTTGATCTGCCTTTCTTGCTCTTCTCTTTCTGCCTTCCCCTGCTCTCAAAACTTAAAGCATTCCCAGATGTCTCTTCTGTGATTTTCCTGTGTATTTCCTCATTCAAGATAACACTAACAACATCCTCTACTTTCAAAATATTTGATGCAGACGCAGTATTACTTACTGCCATTACTAAGCCATGCCAGCTTTCAGGCAAAGAACATAATTTCAAAAGAGCTTTTATCTCATCATCAAACACTATATTCACTGAACTTAATTGATTCACAATACCATTGAAATCATTTAGATGAGTAGAAACAGATCCACCTTCATTCATATGCAAATTAAATAACTGCTTCATAAGATATACCTTATTGGAAGCTGAGGGTTTTTCATATAAATTTGCTAACGTAGTCATCAACTCTACCGTAGACTTTGCCTGTGATAAATTGGATATCACAGTGGATGCTAGACTCAGTCTTATAGAACCCAGAGCCTTTCTATCAAGAACTTCCCACTCTTCATCCTCCATGTCTTTGGGCTTCTTTGCAATACCTCCTAATGGTAAGTAGAGATCTTTCTGATACAGATAGTCCTCTATCTGCATTCTCCAGTGTTGGTAATTTTTGCCATTGAACTTTTCCATTCTCAATTTACTTTCATCTGCCATTGCTTCTCCCACTCAAATAGAAATCCCTACAGAAACTCCTGTGAGAACCTGTAATCAATACACACTACACAGATCTGAACCACCTGTTAGTGAACCTAAACTTTGATACCAATTATCAAGCTCTGAACCTGTAACCAAGGCTCTGATACCACTTGTTGGGGGATCAAACCAACAATAGATTACACTTGTGAAAACAATAAATGCATAATTAAACCAGATTGACAAGTAATTAGAATGATAATAGCAAGAACAAGAGATACAAGAAAACACCCTGAAAACTTGTATTAACAAACTCTTTACAAAAAGAATACAATTGAAGAAAGCTTCTTTCTTCCACACCTCTCCTACATGTATAGATCTCTCAATAGATCTCTATTCCTCAAGAGCTCTCTCTCTCAAGAACAATCAACTCCAACAAGCCTGGATTGATTCAATTCTGTACTGTTCTTCTCATACAATGAATTACAATAATTCACTCTCTACAACAAATAACTACTACAAAGCTAAGAATATCTAATTCTACATATAAAATTAGGAGACTTGAGCATGTACACCCAACAAGCAGTTAAGCCACTTGAACAAGGGCTCTAAAAATAGTAATGCCAATAATAGAGATGCAAGCTCGAGACTTCAACTCAAACTTATCATGCAAACACTCGCTTCTGTCCACGGAAATAGCTTTCTGGACACGCAGGTAACCGACGTTGATTCCTGTTGCTTGTTTGTGACTGCCGTCGGCCAACCCTCTACCAACGTCGGCATCTCTAAAACTGCCTATGACTGATGTCAGTCACTCCTGACCGACGCCGGTGTCTGTGTAGACTCGAACCTGATAAACTATGCTCTTTGGTGAAGTTTTTAGCTTCACACCCTAACACATGTTTAGCTGCATGGTAATCAATTATGCTTCCTAGATCCTGACACTAGCCATTGAGATCCAAAAGTCTAGCGATGTCCCCATAGCCATCAATTTTAAGGTGATAAACTAGCCATTAGTTTCTTAATGATGATGGGCCTGAAGACGTCAAATTCATAGAAGTGAAATAGCCATTGATATTTGAAAGCTTGAATGTAGACCTGAATGCAAAAGGCCAAAATGCCAAAGGGAAGAACCACTGATGGAAGAGTGTAAGGAATCAACAAGACCTAAGATATATCCTTGAGAGCTCAAATGCTAAGAAAGGACAAAACTAGAAATGGGAAAAGATAGCTTGGGAGCTCAAATCACAACAAAAAAAGACATAAAGGAAAATATCTATGTAGAAGTAATTTTAGTAGGTGGAACAGTCCACTAAGTAGATATTTTGGCTTGCAAACATTGAAGGCACCACTTGTTTTTCTCACTTGGAGTAAAGAAAAAATGGATAGCTACGTAGACATTAGAGGGGATAGACCAAATGATCCAAACTTAGGAGAAGACATATGGGATGAAATGACACACCATAGTTAAGAAAGCCACCCTAATTTCAATGCAGCCCCCTAATAGAACTGAAAATGCATTCAAGGCATTGAATGCATAGCATGGGCCATTCCATGAAACAAAGTGCCAAGTCTTTCTTGGCTGCTATATATTGTAATCTCTTGTATTGTTTTAAGGAGATCTTCCCATTACTAGAAGCAAAACTCTACCCAAATTGAAAGGCATCACTGAGACTTTGAGCTTAGATTGTTTATCATATTTCTTTGTTTGAATTAGAAAGCAAGTTACTTTTAGACTTTGTGCTATTATAGCTTGTATCATTCTAGGAGATTGTTCTTATGTCTATTTCCTAAATGTATTTTTGTTTATGCAATTTAACAAGCAGAGCTAGTGGAATTGTTAAGGAAGGTGTCCTAAAACCAGTTATGTTCAGACTTTGTGCTGACATAATTGTTTTCAGTGTGTGTTTATTTTCTATTTCTATGTAAAGGACCTTGGGATGACTTTGTGCCCCCATTGTTCTTCATATCTCACTCTTGGGTAGTCAAGGTGGAGACTTTGTGCTACATCTTAGATTGCTAGTTATTATATACTCTATTACTAGTTATTGCTAGTTATTATATACTCTACCTCATCATGTGAATTAGGACATTGTTCTTTACTCAACTTAAAATGTCCAGCCAAAGGTGTGCTTACCGGTTTAGCATCCTGCATATTAAACCGTTTCAACACCTTGTCCACATAATTTTCTTGAGACAATATCAACCTGTGATTTTTCCTGTCTCTCTTAATGCTCATGCCAAGGATTTTATTTGTTGCTCCCAAATCCTTCATAGCAAATGTTTGAGCTAATTTCACCTTAAGCTCAGAGATATCCTGCATGTGTGATCCTGCAACCAACATATCATCTACATACAACAATAGAATAATATATTTACCGTTATCAAATCTCTTGAAATACACACAATGGTCAGATTGACACCTACTATAGCCATGCTCAGTCATAAACCTGTCAAATTTCAAATACCATTGCCTAGGAGCTTGCTTGAGGCCATACAAGCTTTTCTTCAATCTGCACACTAACTTCTCCTTACCCTTAACCTCAAATCCTTCCGACTGTTCCATATAAATTTCTTCATCCAAATCTCCATGAAGAAATGTTGTCTTAACATCTAGCTGCTCAAGCTGCAAATCCTCAACAGTAACCAAAGACAGTACAATCCATATAGAAGTCATTTTAACAACAGGAGAAAAAATCTCACCAAAGTCAATACCTGGCTTTTGTGCAAATCCTTTCACTACCAATCTAGCCTTATATCTCATCTGTCCATTTTCACCTTCTTTCAACCTGTAGGTCCATCTGTTCTTCAGTGTTCTCTTACCAGCTGGCAATTCAACCAAATCCCATGTTTGGTTCTCTCTTAAGGACTCCAACTCCTCAACCATGCCATGCTCCCACTGACTCTTGGACTCCACCTGTATTACTTCTTAAAAACTCTCTGGTTCTCCACTATCAATTAACAATAAATAAAATAAAGAAGGAGAATATCTAATTGGAGGCTTGCTTACCCTTTCAGACCTCCTGATGGGTGTCTGAGACTCGTTCACAACACGTTGTCCACCCAAATTCTCTGATAATGACCGACCTCGGTCACCTCCAGACCTGTTACTGGTCGACGTCGGTTCTGCCTGATCGACGTCGGTTCCTGTCCTGCCGACATCGGTCTCTGTATGACCGACCTCAGTTTCTATTCTATTGACGCCGGTTCCTAACCTGCCAACGTCGGTCTCTGTGTTTTCCTGCAAGTGATTATTTCTCTTTCCCGCGAGCTCATTTTGGACCATCACCTCATCCAATTCACTATTGCTCTGCCCAGGTTGATTCAGCTTCCTCAGCTGATCACTATACATCACTTTTTCATTGAAAACAATGTCACAGCTCCTAATTACCTTGTTAGTTCCTAGATTCCAAAATCTAAAACCAAAATCATCTGAGCCATAGCCAATAAATGTGCACCTCATAGACTTAACATCGAGCTTCTTCCTATTTTCCTTATCTACGTGCACAAAGGCTTCACAACCAAAAACTTTGAGAAAAGAGAGATCTACCTTTTTACCTGTCCAAGCTTCTTCTGGAATTCCACCATCTAGAGCTATAGAGGGTCCTCTGTTAATTAGATACACTGCAGTGTCAATAGCTTCTACCCAAAACTCTAAAGGCAAACCAGCATGCAATGTCATACATCTTGCACGCTCCATGATTGTTCTGTTCATCCTTTCAGCAATTCCATTCTATTGAGGTGTCCTTGGAACTGTTCTTTGCCTACGGATTCCATGCATGTAACAATACCAGTTGAACTTATAACTGTAGAACTCTCCACCATTGTTAGATCTCAGGCACTTTAATCTTTTCCCTATTTCATTCTCAACCATAGCTTTCCAAATCTTAAAAGTCTCAAATACATCAGATTTCTTCTTAATACAGTAGATCCATACCTTTCTTGTAGCATCATCTATGAATGAAACATAGTATTGTGATCCTCCAATAGAAGCTACCTGAGCCGGTCCCCACACGTCTATGTGAACAAGCTGAAACTTATGCTTCTTCTTTATAGACCCAGTCTTGAGAAAACTAACCCTTTTCTATTTTCCAAATACACAGTGTTCACAAAATTCTAGATCCATGCTTTTCAAATATGAAAGCTTACCTTTAGACTTAAGAATTGACATCCCCTTCTCACCCATGTGGCCAAGCCTTGAGTGCCACAATTTAGCATCCACATCTGAAGTAGATAATACAGAAGGAGAATTGTTAGTAACACAATTACACAAATAGAGAGTACCTACTCTCTTACCTCTGGCCATAACAAGTGCACCCTTGGTCACCTTCCAAGATTCTACTGTGAGAGTTACTGTAGAACCCTCATCCCCTAACTTTCCTGCAGAGATCAGATTTCTCTTCAAGCTAGGAACATGCATGACTTCTCTCAACACCCATGTGTTGCCATTCTGCATTTTCAGCTGCACTTTACCTTTGCCAATAATTTTACATGGTTCATCATCCCCTAGATATACTATTCCAAAATCTCCATGGATATAGTCACAAAAATATTCCCTATTAGGGGTAGCATGAAAAGATGCATCAAAATCTAATACCCAAGATTCTATATTATTATGTAGAGAGAATATTAAAGCATCTTGTGCAATACCTGCAACCTTGGCTTCTTCCTTTCCTTCGTGCTGATTGTCCTCCTTAGGCTTTGACCAGCAATCTCTGCTTATGTGCCCCATCTTTCCACAATTCCAGCATTGTGGCCTTCTGCCATTTCTGGATTTGGATCTACCTTTCCCCTTAGACTTGGATCTTGATCTCCCTTTCTTGCTCTTCTCTTTTTGCCTTCCCCTACTCTCAAAACTTAAAGCTTTCCCAGATGTCTCTTCTGTGCTTTTCCTGCGAATTTTCTCATTCAAGATAACACTAACAACATCCTCTACTTTTAAAATATTTGATGCAGATGCAGTATTGCTAACTACCATTACTAAGCTATGCCAGCTTTCAGGCAAAGAACATAATATTAAAAGAGCTTTTATTTCATCATCAAATACAATTTTGACTGAACTTAATTGATTTACAATACCATGGAAATCATTCAGGTGATTGGATACAGATCCACCTTCCTGCATATGCAAATTGAATAGCTGCTTCATAAGATATACCTTATTAGAAGCTGAGGGTTTTTTCGTATAAATTTGCTAGAGTAGTCATCAGCTCTACCATTGTTTTTACCTGTGATAAATTAGATATCATAGTAGATGCTAGACTCAGTCTTATAGACCCCAGAGCCTTTCTGTCAAGAACTTCCCATTCTTCATCCTCCATGTCTATGGGTTTCTTTGCAATCCCACCTAACAGTAAGTATAAATCCTTCTGATACAGATAGTCCTCTATCTGCATTCTCCAATGTTGATAGTTTTTGCCATTGAACTTTTCCATTCTCAGTTTACTTTCATCTGCCATTGCTTCTCCCACTCAAACAAAAATCCCTGCAGAAACTCCTGTGAGCAACCTGTAATCAACACACACTACACAGATCTGAACTGCCTGTTAGTGAACCTGAGCTTTGACACCAATTATTGGATATCAAACTCTAAACCTTCAACCAAGGCTCTGATACCACTTGTTGGGGATCAACCAACAATAGATTACACTTATGAGAGCAATAAACATGGAATTAAATTAGATAGACAAGTAACTAGAATGATAAATAGCAAGAACAAGAGATACAAGAAACCACCCTCAAAACTTGTATTAAAACTCTTTACAAAAAGAATACAATTGAAGAAACTTCTTTCTTCCACACCTCTCTCAGATGCACAAGATCTCTCTCTAGATCTCTATCCCTTAAGAGCTCTCTCTCTCAAGTACAATCAATTCCAACAACCTGGATTGATACAACTCTGTACTATTCTTCAACATTTACATACAATAATTCACACTAAGCTAAGAAGATCTAATTCTACATATAGAATTTGGAAACTTGAGCATGCACTTACAACCAACAGTTAAGCCTCTTGAACAAGGGCTCTAAAAACAATCTTACTAATAATAAAAACACGAACTTAAGACTAAGACTTAAACTCATCATGCAAACACTCGCTTCTGTCCTTGGAAATAGCATTCTGGACGCACAGGTAACCGACGCTGGTTCCTGCTGCTTGCCTGTGACCGACGTCGACCGATCCTCTGTCGACGTCGACATCTCTTCAACTGCACCTGATCGACGGTGGTCTCTCCTGACCGACGCCGGTGACTGTGTAGACCCGAAACTGTTAAATGCGCTCATATGTGAAGCTTTTAGGCTCCACACCTTAACAACAAAGGGATTGTGCTAAAATACTTTAGCACTTTTCTCTTCCAACAGACATATTTCCACTTCTCAAGACACCTTAGGGTCATCCTAGATCTATTCCATAACTTGCCAAGCATTAGATAAATATATATACACCAGTTTTATCCCTTTACCCACTAAATGGAAATAAGATGTGATTACTCATGAACAAACTCAAAAATAGTTGTTTAAATGAAGATCATTAATCCTTATTCTACCCTACTTATATATATAGCCATATAAAAGCTCAGATTACTTAAATTTTCAATCTCAAGCACACTCAAAACACTCAAGATGGCACTCATATTAGCATTCACTTACACTTACACCAAGCACTTAGGCAGGAAAACTAAATTGGGCTTGATCCCCTCTTGAGGTATTGGTATGTAGGCAAATATCAACATAGCAGGGTGTTCAGGTCACATCTAACCTATCCAATGAACACCACACTTTTGCTACTTATGCTCTTTAAATACCCTAACAACATGGAGACCTAGGATTTCACATTCAAATCAGTCAAAATAGGTGACATATAGTGGATCAAGGGTCACCCATACAGGCATAGGCATATCAGATACAAGAAAAGGTCCTCCAAGAAGATCATAGTCCATGCTTACAAGGGAAACTACTACATGCCTGAGGACACTAGTGCAATGGAATACTATTTATAGGACCATGTTATTGTCCAAGAAGAGTTTTGAGTTAATATTATAGTTTATGACACTCTTATAAGCTTTTGTGTCAGTTTCTAATCTTCAATTCATTCATCTCAGTCAGTTTTTAGCTAAGTACATACTTGTGTAGTTCACTTTTATTTTTAGAATAATTAGATTAGGTTAATTATTATATAAATCAGTGGTTCTATTTATTCCATATTTATTCCTTGATTTAATATTCTATCACTTTAAAACCTAGGGTTTTAAACTTCATAAATCCATTAAAATTTAAATCAAATAATCAAGTTAGTATATTAAAAAACCTCTTTTTATTCATCAAAATTTGGTATAGATTTTTTCAAATTTTTCAATTTATTATTTTTAGTAAATATTGGCATATAAGGTGAATGGTGTACTATCAAAAATCATATTTTATTGAAAAACCTCTCTTAGATCTCTAAAAAATATTCTTGATTTATCATAATTATTGATTCTTTATTTGGAATATTTTAGGGTTTTGCCTATGAAGCATTCAACATTGTTTAGTCAAATTCTGATTCATAATAGCTCAAATTGCAAATTCCTCAATTTTTTTTCATTATTATGTTGATATAGTCAAAAACCTCTTTTCATTTTCCAAAATATTATGTGGATTTTAAAAATTTAGAAATTTGCTAGTTTTAGTAAATTTAGATCTATATGTCGTGCATGTACTTTTGTTTCCCTATTTTTATAGGTTCATATCATTTCCTATTTTTTTTTTAAAAACCTATCTCATATTTTCAAAAGACATAGACAATAGTCTAAAATTACTATATCCTTGTTGTATCATGGTTGATTGCTCCTTAACATTTGTAAGCCTTTCTTATCTTGTTCTCATATCAATTTTCAAGACTTTTCAAATGGATAAAAATAAGCTCCTTCCTCCTCCTAACCCTAGATAGGGTTATATCTCTCATCCATTTAACCAGGTCTAGGCTATCATTTATCTAAGGGTAAGGTGGCCAACCCTATAGTTTCAAATGAATATATTTAATCTAAAATACCTAGGGTTTATGCTTGTGAAACCTTAAAGGGACAAATCAATACGATGACTAGATTAATGCATGAGTTATAAAAGAAAAATTTGTCTCTAAATTCAAAGATCACTTTATTGTAAAATCAGATTTCATATACAAAAAACCCACATTATGCTACTATGAACCATGTGTGTGCATCTTCACATATCAATTATATGCCTAATAAAAATCAATATTAGAATCCAAAACCAAAGTCACCTAATGACAATGATTCTACAAGTGAAAAAAAATCCTACCAAGAGGTCAAGTGAAATTATAAGGGAGATACTTAGAAATAATGTTATCAGATTACCTCGTATGCATCCTATACAAAAATCCAAATATTAATGTGCATATCATAAAATGCATGGCCACCATACTGATTGTTGTTTTGCATTGAAACAAAACATAAATTATCCCAATGCAAATATATAAAATGAAAAAAAATGGGTACCAAAAGATCCTCCAAAACAATAGTAAAAACCTTTACCAAATCCACCTCAAGATTCAAATGATACATCATTAAAGGTGGACGAGCCTTCCCATGATGTGCAAGTTTCCAATGTTCCAAATTCTCCAAAAGATATATCAAATATTCCAAAGAATGAGCCAAAATAAGAAATTTTGAAAGAACAATCCCAAATGGTAATGTTACAGAATGACCAAAATACATATTTTTATAATGAGCAAGAGAAGATGTGCAATGTTTTTCTAGTTTATATCCCACAAGTTGTCAATGATGCAAACAAACAATAAAAATATATTTCCAAGAATGAAGTTCCAACCTATGATGCAATTGGTTTTTCATACATAGATACTCAGATTATCAAACCATTTATTCAGAATCCATTTATTTAAAACAAACCCCCACCAGTCTTGATGTTATTCTATAATAATGATTATGTTGATAATTATTATCCAAATAATATAAAGGATCGGTATGATCCTAATGATGGTACAACTATGCATGACACTTTTAGGCCTTGATGTGATCATAACAGTTATATATGCTTCAATTTTATATCTACCTAAACATGTTCCTTATATATGATACATGGTTCCATTCACATACTATATAATTATCTTATCCTTTTGAGGTTTGATAGCTACAAGTTCATATATTTCCCTCACCTCAAGGGAAGGGGGATATTAGTGGGGGCATGTCACAAAAGCATGGATTCCACATGCTTGGGATGGTTTTTAGACTCAGTGGGGGCATGTTATGGAAACATGTTATCCACATTGGTACTTATATCAAATTTCAAATTTCTCCATATATAATTGGGGCATGCTTTGGAAGCATGTTCTCCACATTTACATAATTTTTTGAATTGTCGAAAACACACAACTATATTATTCAAATTCATAGTTGTGGTAGGATTCTATACATTGGTACTATTGTTATACATGGTTTCAACATGAGACATATCTAAGGTGCACATTCTATGCAACATGTGCCTAATATTGCAAAATCCAAATCAATTTTAGTTTTTTAAAATCTCTTATGCATTGTTACCACATCACAAACTTTTTTCATACTAATACCCCATGGACTTTTATAGACTTTACTAAAACACTCTATTACAGTAGTTGGTTCACATTTTGGTATGGTTGAGGTGATCAAATCACTCAATCTTTCCAAGTTTTCAAGTTGGACTTGATTGTATAATCTAGCCCCACTAGGTTATAAGTATCATTGGGTTGCATGGTTGAGCTAATCTCAACTACCATGTGGCAACTCACTTTTGCTCCAAGGTTGTTAGCATGGGTATTCTCTCTCTCTCTCTCTCTCTCTCTCTCTCTCTCTCTCTCTCTCTCTCTCTCTCTCTCTCTCTCTCTCTCTCTCTCTCTCTCTCTCTCTCTCTCTCTCTCTCTCTCTCTCACACACACACACACACACACACACACATTAGATATATGCACTTTAAAAATTTATCTATATTTATCATAATCTCAATTTTAGAGCCCTACAATAATACATCTTTTTCAAATAAACTTGATAATAAGCAAGGCAGTTACATTAACACACATGTGTATTCCTAAACCTTACTCTTTAAATTTCCAGTACTTTCAAACCATATTATATGCATTGATTTTATACTATAACATGCTCTTGGTTGTAGGTCAGTCACTAGGAAAGCACTCAAGTTGGACACTTGTAAAGATAAGGTGTACATACACATCTAAGTACACATTCCTTTCATTTAAGTTAGAAATTTCATTCTAGATTAAATGGGGTAAAATATAGATGATATTTTATGAATATATAGCACCTCAATCTTGTACATTGGGTAAACTCAGACCTTATTTTTGCCTCTTAATTACATATCTTTTCCTGCTTCTTCAAGTCATGCATCTACTCTATCTTTGTGCCCATTGGCCTATATCTCTTAGTCTAACCAATATTATGTTGATGATCTACGTCTTTTATCTTACCCAAAATATTTAAAATGTACTTATTTTTAATCTCTACAAGTTCTAAACGTGTGCCTGCTTTTCTGCTCTCTAGACACTAATGTTTGAGATAGACACTAGCATCGACATTAGTGTCTTGACCTGACATAAGTGTCTAGATCCTTAAATTCATCTAAATTATAAATGAAACATATCCTAATGGTCAACCTCAATGTTTTAATGCAAGTTATTACTTCAAAGGGATTGATATAAATACAAAATCAACCCTCATTCATTTCTCACCTAGAAACCTAGCAAAAAGACCAAAGAGACCAAGGAAACTTATCAAAATCACTTTATTAAGCATTCAATTGAATAAGGCTTCCCTATTCCCACATCATTCATAGGTACAGCACATCTATAGGTCTAAAGCAATAAAGGAGTAACCCTAGAGCATGATTTGCCAAGTTACAAGTTAGGTCACTTGTGTACTTACTTTCCACATATTACATGATTCATGCACAAGTCAACATATAGAAGAAAAATACATGAGCTTAAGGACCTATTCTAGAGTATTGACTATATAGGTAGTGTCCTCTAATAATGGAGTGTTTGGGGTTAGCTCAACACTATGTGCCCACTAACCCATTTTTTCCCCAAGGTCATAATGAAGATATAGAACTAGGGTTTTACCATTTCACAAGGAGTGACGGTCCATGACCCAAATATGATTTCACAAGAGTGAAGGTAAATTCAAATCTAGAAGCATTTATGTGGTTGCATCCTTTTCTAGCTTTTATTCCATATAAGACACTTATGTCAAACTCAGACAATTACATCGATGTAACCATCCTATTGACTTTCTAAGTCACCCCTCAATCTACGTAAGGCCTTACATGGATTGTAGAAGATTCACTCACCTATTAGGTCCTAGGCATTTCAAGCAGAAAGTGCATAGATGTTTCCCATCTCAACCTAAGCCCAAGATAGAGACACAAGTCTGCATAGTAAAGAAGTGAGGATTCACACTTGTATAAAGTTCTCGATGCACATCTATGTACAAAACCCTGAAGCACATGATTTGAAAAGTGGATGAACTTTAGAATGCAGTTCCATAGGTTCCTAATGGTTAAGTAAAGGAAGAGCATATGAGGCAAATATCAATCATGAAGGTGCACCTAGGATTTTCTATATTTGTATGCACCCTTATTCGAGGCCTTCTTTGTGCCTAGCAAATGCAGTTTCACACCCATGAGCAAGATCCTACATCTGTGCCCTTGAACTACACAACATCCAACCCTCCTATCACTACCACATGATAGCCCAGCACTTGCTTGGCACAAATAAACTCTTGGTTCACCCAGGAGAAACACCATCTATCCATTTGCTAGTCTAACACTCATCAAAAGTTGGCCCCTTTTGGTAGAATTCCAAGTAGTGCCATTAGTTGGTGAAGAAGGGAAAGGGGGACACACCAAATAGCTACAACAAAGAAGTGGTGCCCATGTGTCACATCTACACTAATCATACCCAACAATACAAAGAGGATATTGAGGTCTTTGTAAAATAATTAAATGCATAAGTGACTATCGTACTTTAGGATTTGAATTCATACCACCCTCTTACCTTGTCAGATAAATCTTCCATTCCCCTATGCACATGTATCTAGAATTAATCTTGTCACCAAATTTATATCTAATCTCTGGATAGATTTCAAGAAGCATGGTCTCAGTGCCGCAAAAGAATTTAATGCTACATCCACTGCCCTCAAGTGGTGTTTTTTTTGCAAAATAGGCTTGATCACTATAAAATCCTGGTTCTTTGATTGTAAAAGGGTTGACACTTTTTAGCAACCTCATGTTGTTGGAATGTGCCCTCCATGAGCATTTATATTGGATAAATCTTGTAGATCTATGTTCATCTCTTTATGTTCTTCTGATGTTCTATGTTATATTTGTGTCTATTGATCCGTGACTATGGGTAATGTTCACCCCTCTCATCATTGTCCATTCCTTACACCTCCACATTAAATTTGAAACTCACTTGTAGGTTGCATCCTATACGCACTCAAGTTTATATTAATGTTGTTTGTGGACCATTTATCATCCCTCTTAGTGTTGTGATGTGTTCCCATGCCTCTATGTGAAATACTTATGCATTTAGAGTGGCTTGGTAGAAATTGTGTGATATTATCTTGTTATCAAGAGTTTATATTGTGTTTACAGTAGTAAGAGTGCTTGCCCTATTCTGAGTGCATCACCTTTTTATTTTTAGCATCTATTACCTTCTCCCTTCTTTTTCCTCTCAAAGATCCTAGGTTTAGATTAGTGGTATTTTACCTTTCTGTATTTTAGGATTGTGCACTAGTATTAAACTAGGTGCACTTATAATATAAAGAATTTGGCTTACTTCAGAGGCTCATCCCAAGAAGCACAAGGGTCCCACACCTTGGGGGTGTTCCCATAATTACAATGAGACAATTGATGCTCACGTGCATAGATGATCAATAATACTTTCATGCCCAATGCCTCAGACTCTTGTGTCTTACACAAGACCTTCATGCTTAACACCTCATAGCTAAAAACTCTTCTACATCATAGAGAATCCATAGGTGCATGTTTTGAATGACAATAGTTTTTATCACACCTAGTGGGAAATTTGAAGAAAATCTAAGAAATTAGTGTTATCTTTAGCTAATAAGTATAGCAGACACTCAATGCGAGCACCTAGTGACTTCAAACATCTCTAGTTTATAAAGATAAACCCCTTACCTACATGCCAAGAAGAACAAGATCATCTACAAGAGGCATTCTAATTCACTGGGCTTCCAGCACCATCAAGAGGAAAGAGAGTAAGAACATCTTTGTCCCCCATTAGAAGGTGCAACGCAAGCCGGTCTCCATCTAGAGCCTAGTCTACACCTCCATTCAGAAGATTATATTCTATGCAAGGTCTATTCCCTATTCCATTCATAATCTTACCAAGGAATCAAGTGTTTGTGCCCTTCAACGAAAGCAATCCATTGGTTTTTCCATAGTATGATGGCATTCCAGTGGTATCTCTCAAAAGTTTGTCTTATTTCATGGGTAAAAATTTAACTTCCCCCATGGAACATATCCAAGACATCACAAATATCTACTCAGTGCACCATGTGACTAAAGATAATTTCATAGTTATATTGTTTGATTCCTCATTCAAAGGAAAAGCCCTTCAATGGTATTGAGGCTTAAGTCTAAATTATATTCACAACTATTATGAACTTGATGAAGAATTGTGCAATCAATTTGAAGACTGAAGTGATCACTTATCCCTAATAGAATAACTCATGATTATAAAACAATTGCCACACAAAATGATGGTCAATTTCAACTTTAGAATCCAAATATTATAGGATAGAATCCCAACTTTATGTAAGCCATCTCCTAACATCACATTCTTGTATTTTCTAAAAGCTCTTAATAGCGATATAATAGTAATGATTCAGTCCATGAGAGGTAAGGTCCTCCCTAATGCCTATGAAGTTGCAGTGCATGTAGATAATTATTTGATTCAAGCAGGCAAGATCATGCCCAGACCCCTTATGCCTATATTCGTAGAACCTCTTCCTAACTAAAAAGTTGCACAACCTATGATAATTCCTATCCCTACTATAGTGAGCCCACATACTTCATTTGCCACCTTTCATAGTGAATTGCATGAGGTAAAAATGCTATTGCAAAGTTTTGGGAATGAACTACTTTCCCTCAAAAGGTAGCAAGTGAAGTATCATATACATCATCAACCTTTCACTCAGCAATACCAGTCAAATAGACCTCCATACCAAGGTAGCATGCAAATGCAAAATCAGCTCACATATAATAGAATGCCTTACGCATAGAAGGTTAATTCCACTATCACATCCAAATCCCTTATTCTAGTACAGAACAATATTGCATAGGATTCTAAGTGGTGCTTCCCATGTAACCAACTACATAATAAAGAAACCTACGTAAATGGAATTATGAACTAGGCACTTATGGTGCAAAACTTGCCTTAGTTGTAAGGACAAGAAAATAGTGTGGCTCAACATAAGGAAGGAGTCCAGGTGCCAATTCAACCACAAGATGGGTTTGCTTTCATCAATTAGTAAGAATAGGATTTTAACTATGTAAATCAAGGTAGTGCACCTAGGGGAGGAAGTACCATAGTTGCTTTCAACACAAGATCCAAAAGAAGAGCTACAAAAGAAGCTATACCAGTCACAACACCCATGCCATCAACACCCCAAGTCAATCATGTAGGTATGCAAGCTAAGGTGCCTGTACATCCATTGTACCCATAAAAGGCTACACCAAAGGAAGGACCATCTCAAGTTGGTGTGTTGATGCTAGCAAAGGCCACTACCCAAAATCTAGATCCAAACAGATCTTAAGTTCCTTTCAATATAGTTGAGCAAATGAAGAGGAAAAGCTTTAATGTCAATGTGTGGGATGTGATTACCATTCCATCCCAATGGAACTTACTCCAAGATGCGTTAAAAGCTTTCTAGGAGTGTAAGGCTCCCTAACTACCACCATTTACTTCCATAAGTCTAAGCCAACCAAAAGTAGAGGAAGTGAAGGTGTGAAATAAGCTACATTCACTCTATGTCTCTTTAATTATTGGACAACACTTGGTGCATAATTGCATGATTGACTCTGATGCGAGTAGTTTGATAATGCCAAAGAATATCATGGATATATTGGGAATTACGTATGCCCTTGTTTCAAAAAGAGTAGGCTAGCTCAATGGCATGATAGTCAAGGCTATAAGTATAATCAAATATTTAAATCTAACACTACATGCATGCCCAAGCCTTTCTATTGCATAGGATATTGCAGTCATCGACTTACCCCCTTACTTTACCATCTACTTCTCTTGAGACTTCACAGCAAAGGTGGGCAAATATTTGTCTTCAAATTGGTCACATATGTTATTGAGAACTAAGTACAGGACCAAAGTGACTATTAGGGTAGAACCTATCTTCAAAAGTCATGTTGAGCCATATTCTCCAAGCCTAATTCAGTAAAATTATGTGATGTTAGACTAAGAGGAGAATTCAATTCTCCATGAGCTGTAACACTATTGGAAGAAAGCCCAGAAAATCTATTGGATGAATGGGCATGTGAATATTTTGAGTGTGATTCATATGATAACATTGAGATAGGATTTAGCACATATTGCATCATGAAAGAAAATTCTATGATACCTGAGCTTGTGAAGGCATGTGAGGACCCTGAAGGTATGTGGTAGTTGTACTTTGATGGCTCCCAAAGTAAGAATGGCACAAGATTTAGTGTCATGTTGGTCATCCCATAGAAGGAAAAATACTTCCATGCCTTTAGACTATAGTTTGCTTGTGTGAACAATGCTATCAAGTGCAAGGTGTTAATTCAAGGCCTCCAACTCACATAGAAGAAAGGGATCAAGGCACTATAAGCACTAGGTGATAGTGAGCTGGTTGTCAACCAAGTTAGAGTGCAGAGCATGATTAAAAGTGGCTTGATAAAATCCTACAAATATAGAGTGTGGGATATGATAGAAGGCTTTGATGCATTCAACATCATTTCCTTACCAAGAGTGCAAAATGTCTATTTAGATAGGCTTGCAACTATAAGTGTGTAGTATGACATTCAATGCAATATAATGAAAGAATCTGAACAACTCATCAAACTCATGGTCAAATCAATAGTTCCTGATAATGCAAATAATAAGCAAGTGTTCAAAAGTGATGATCAATTCATCAACTTCTTACAAGATGAGGTAGAGTTTTATGCCATGAACAAGGCATAACTACTAGCTCAATATGAAGATCAGGTCATCCAATTAAAGGGAAAAAAGTTGCCAAAAGGGATAGTCACCCTAGAAAATATATTTGATCCTGATGACCAATTCAAAGGAGAAAGGTGTAGCACGATGGCCAAGGATGATATCTCTACACCTGTAGTCATTTTAGAAGGTAAAGCTCTTAAAGTTGGTGAGGTATACTCCCTACCAAAAATTGAAAGCTTCAATCAACTCAACAAAGGATATGATGACATCTTCACGTAGAGCTACAAAGATCTTAAGGCTTTGATCTTGTCTTAGCATAGCACACAATTGAGCTTCATTCTAAGGTGTAACCTGTGCACTAGAAGTAAGGACCTATTAATCCAAAGCTAGAGCCATTTATGTGTAAGGATCTCTCCAAGTTCATTGAGGCTAGTATAATACTTTCGATAAAACATTCCTCATGGATCACCAACTTAGTACCAGTGCAAAATAAGAATGGGGAGATACGTCTCTGCATGGATTTTAGGGACCTGAATAAGGCTTCCCTCAAAGACCACTACCCTCTACCATTAATGGAACAAATCTTGTAAATGGTTAAAGGCGTGGAAAGATTTTCATTATTGGATGGTTACTTAGGCTATAACTAGATCCTTGTATAGGAGTGCAATCGTTATAAGACCACATTCACCACTAAGTGGGGAACCTTTACATACTAGTGCATGTCATTCAGTTTGACAAATGTAGGCATGACCTTCCAGAGAGCCATAGATATGGCATTTAAATATCTCATCAGAAAGGTCATCTTGGTTTACCTTGATGACATAACTATTTTCTCCAAATGTGTTGAGGATCATTTGGGTCACCTAGAGCAGGTCTTTTATAAGTGTCAAGAATTTAGAATTTCTTTGAACCCTAACAAATTCATCTTTGTAGTTCATGAAGGCACCCTCCTTGGGCACATTATTTTAAAAGAGGGATTCATGATTGATCCAAAATGATTCAAGGCTATCTCATCTCTCCTTCTTTTGAGCCACAAGAAAAGTCTCTAGAGCTTCCTAGAGAGAATCAAATTTGTAAGAAGGTTTGTGCCTGGTTTCACTATCTTATTCAAGCCCCTCACTATAATGTTAAAGAAGAAAGTTGAATTCAGTTGGATGCATGAGGGCAAGGAAAGTTTTGAGGCCATTAAGTGTGTCATCGTGTAAGCACCCACTTTGATCAACCTAGACTATAACAAGGATTTTATCCTTTATGCATTTAATGGAGTTAAAGGCATCTCGACCATTCTGATGTAATAAAATAAAGAGCAACTAGAGCAGCCAATTACCTTCTTCAATTAGGTTCTAAAGGATTATGAGCTACACTATAACTTTGTTTAAAAGCATACCCTCATAGTTTTGAGAACGTTAAAGAAATTTAGTCATATGCTCTCCAACAATAAAATCCAACTCATGGTAGTGCACAAAAGCATTAAGGAATTCCTACTCAATAAGGACATTAGCAAAAGAAGAGCTAGTTAGATCACCAAGGTGATGGAATACAATGTAGAAATCCAAGTCACAAAGTTGGTGCGAGGAAAAGGACTCTATGAGTAATTGGATGAATTAGCAAAACCTGAGGATGGTGTAGTCTTAGTGTCACATGAAGGAGAATGTGTAAATAAAGAAACCATGATAGATTAGGCATAAGAGATGAAGACCTTCCTTTAGCACAACATATATCCTCCTAGTCATGACAAAGCTAAGTGTAGGTATTACAGACTACAGTCCATTCCTTATGTGCTCATTGAAGGCAGACTTTTCTAGAAAGACCTCAATGGAGTCTTCCTAAGGTGTGTAAAACCAAAGCAAACAAGCAAAATTATTCAATAATTCCATGATGGCCCCTCAAGAAGCCATTATTCACCTAAGACCACTGTCACAAAGATCATGCGAGTTGGATATTATTAGCCAAGTTTGTTTAAATATGTGCACACATATGTGCAAAATCTTAAGAAATGCACTTTCTTCAAAGGTAAACAAAGGCTTGAAGCCTTACCACTGCACCCAATTCAAGTTGATCATCCTTTTGCATAGTGGGGTCTAGATTTCATAGGCATGATTAACCTACCATCAAGTGATGGGCACAAATGGATTCTCACATCCATCGACTATTTCACAAGGTGGATAGAAGCAATTACACCTAAGAAGGCTAATGAGACATCCATCCTAAACTTCTATGAGGACATTGTAATGAGGTTTGGCATCCCTACCACCATTATCTAAGATAATGCACTGGCCTTCCTTAGAACCATAATCAATGAATAAGCCATCAACCATAATATCTATCTGAGCACCTCATCAAATTATTACCCTCAGGGTAATGGTCTAGTTGAGTCCACCAACAAGAACCTGATTCACATCATAAAAAGGACTTTGGAGGATAACCAATGAGCTTGGTAGACTAAGCTTAGAACTAGTCTTTGGCATGATCGGATCATGCCCAAGAGAGTGTTAGGAAATTTGCCTTTCATGCTAGTTTATATAATGGAAACTAGATTAATAGCATCCCTTGAGTTGCCTTTATTAGAACTCATACATCAGTTAGAGCTAATTGAGAGTAATCCCCTCGAGGTAAGATTAGCCGAGCTAATGGAGCTCAAAGAAACTAGATTGCAAGCTGCATGCACTATGATGATTCAATAAGCACAAACCAAAAAGATATTTGAAAAGGTCAGTGATGAGAGTTTCCAAGAGGGAGACTTAGTAATTAAATGGGATATAGACAGAGTGAAAGCTAGAAGGCACACTAATTTCAATGCAATATGGAGTGGTCCATATACCATCACCAGTTGTAAGCCATCCAACACCTTCTAACTTACCAAAATGAATAGAGAAGAGTTACCAATCCCAATCAATGGGATTCATCTCAAGCTCTATCTCCATTAATCTTTGTGTATAAATTGTATTAGCCAAGCTAATGGAGCTCAAAGAAACTAGATTGCAAGCTGCATGCACTATGAAGATTCAATAAGCACAAACCCAAAAGATATTTGAAAAGGTCAGTGATGAGAGTTTCCAAGAGGGAGACTTAGTACTTAAATGGGATATAGACAGAGTGAAAGCTAGAAAGCACACTAATTTCAATGCAATATGGAGTGGTCCATATACCATCACCAGTTGTAAGCCATCCAACACCTTCTAACTTACAAGAATGAATAGAGAAGAGCTACCAATCCCAATAAATGGGATTCATCTCAAGCTCTATCTCCATTAATCTTTGTGTATAAATTATATATAAGTAGAGTAGATGCTCTTCATTTCCCTAAAGCGTGCTTTGCGTGCCCTTATTTTAAGTAGTTTCAATTCCTCTAAGCACTTGTGTGCAATGTTTTCTAAGCTTAGGTATTTTAATTTAAGCACCTCTGGCACATTTCTTATCTTGTTAGGTGAATCTCAATTCATTTTAAAGGTGAAGATGTATAATTGGTGCATTCATAAGAGAAAGAACCAAAACTTCCAAAGACTCTGTACCCAATGGATTACTCAAAGGCTACTGGGTTCTTGCTTAGCAGGCAAGCAGCCTACAAAGGTCGTTAGAAGTGTTGAATTTCTAAGTCACCCTTCAATCTATACAAGGCCTCCCAAGGCTTATAGAAGATTCATGCACCTATGAGGTCCTAAGCTTTTCAAGTAGAAAGTGTGCAAACGCTTCCCGTTTACACCCAAGGCCAAGATAGAAATGCAAGTATGCATAGTAAAGCAATAAAGATTCATGCTTGCATAAATTTCTTGATACACATCCATATGCAAGACTCTAAAGCACATGATTTAAAAGCCACACAAACTCTAGAATGCAGTCCCCAGGTTCCCAATGGTTAAGTAAAGGAAGAGCACAAGAGGCAGATATGAATCATGGAAGTGCACCTAAGATTTTCTATCTTTATATGCACCCTTGTTTGAGGCCTTCCTTGTGCCTAGAAATACAATTACGCACCCACATATAAGATCCTACATTTATGCCCTTAAACTGTACAATGTCCAACCCTCCTTATGTTATTGCCATGTGATAGCCCAACACTTACTCAACATAAAGAAATTCTCGATTCACCTAGGAGAAGCACCATCTATCCACATGGTAGTTTGGCATTCATCTAAAGCTGGCCCTTTTAATAGAATTTTAAGTAGTGTCATTGGTTGGTAAAGGGAAAGGGGGACCCACCAAATAGTCACAGCAAAGAACTGGCACCCACATGTCACATCTGTGCTGCTCTTGCCCAATAATACAAAGGACTCCTCCTAGAGCCTGTCAAGATGCCACGTGTCAAGTGGTTGTCAGTTATAAAGGAAGTAATTAGAGGTAGTTGAGAGGAGATTGAGTCATTACTAAAATAATTAAATGCAGAAGTAGATATTGTACTTCAGGATTTGAATTCATGCCACCCTCCAAGCTTGTAGAGAAATTTTCCATTCCCTTATGCACATGTATCTAGAAGTAATCATGTCACCAACTTTAGATCCAATCACCAGATATACTTCAAGAAGCATGGCTGCAACACTGCAAAATAATTTAATGCTACATCCACTACCCCCAAGTGGCACATTTATTATAACATAGGCTTGATCATTATAAAATGCTGGTTCTTTGATTGTAAAAGGGTCGACACTTTTTAGCAACCTCACCTGTTGGAATCTACCCTCCATGAGCACTTGTATTGGCTAAATCTTATAGATCAATGATAATTAAGTTTACCTCTTTTTATTCTTCTAATGTTCTATGTGTTATTTGTGTTTGTTGATACTTGACTATGGGTAACATTTGCCTCTCTTATCATTGTCCATTCCCTACACCTCTACATTGAACTTGAAACTCACTTGTAGGTCACATCCTATGTGCACTCAAGTCTGTGTTAATGTTATTTGTAGATCGTTTATCATCCCTCTCAGTTTTGCACTATATTCCCATGCCTCTATGTGAAATTCTTATGTATTTAGAGTGGCTTGGAAAAAATTATGTGATATTTTCTTGTTCTCAAGAGTCTGTATTATGTTTACAGTAGTAGGAGCGCTTGATTTATTTTGGGCACGTCACCTTTTTATTTTTAGCATCTCTTACCTTCTTCCTCCCTTTTCCTCTCAAAGATCCTGAGTTTAGATTAGCAATAGTTTACCTTTCTGCTCTTTAAGCTTACATGTTGGTCTTAAACTAGGTAAACTTAGAATAAAAAGAATTCAACCTACTCTAGAGACGCATACCAAGGGGTGCAAGGGTCCCACCCCTTGGGTACATTCCCATCGTTATGATGAGACAATCGATGCTCACATGTGCAACTAAGAAATAATACTTTCATGCCCAGTGCCTCAAACTCTCATGCCTTATGTAAGACCTTCACACTTAATACCCCACAACTAAAACCTCCTCTGCACCATAGAGCATCCATGGGTGCATGTTTTGAATGAAAACACATCCCAAGATGATGTTAGTGTCCAAAGCACTAGAAGCATCAGATCCATAATCTAATGACTATTCTTGAATCTCCTTCTAGCCTTCTTCCTACATGTTCCAAATATAGCACTTTGTCAACATCAAAACAAACTAAGTACATTATTTTTTTATTTCTATACTTAGTATAATTGAACTTTCCATATTTAGACTATCTCAATTTTATAAATTTAGTGTATGATTATATTTGAGTTTAGCAAATAATTGGCATGTTATACATCTGATTATCACTCTTGTGCCATTTCATTTTTTATATACCCCTTTAATCAAATATAGGTTTAATGATAAGATCACCTTAAATCTATAATTTTAGGATTAAACATATATAAGGAAATTATGACTAATTTGAAAATTACTTATAAGGGGATATTCCTTCAAATAAATTAATTCAAACCCCCATGTTTTTCCACATTTCCAAATAATATCCCCCTTATCAAGGGTGATGATTCTTTTTTCCCCTCATTTGACATTGAAAATTTGTGAAATGTTAAACAAGTCATCATGGAATTTTTACCAAATAACTTCACCATACCAAAAGAGGTGTATTTACAAAAATTCCATCTAATACCAATTGGTATATCTCTACAAAACATGAATAAACCAAACTCTTCAACTAATATACCAAAGGTACCATAATTTAGATATCCAATACAATTAAGAAAGTATCCTAAAACCAATGATCCAGAACTTGCACTTGTGATCCATGAGGATGATGATACTCATATGCCTCGATTCAATAGAGGTGGTAGATTAGAATTAATGATAACACCTATGCCAATCACCACCAATCCCATGGAATATCTTATTTATATGATGGACACTATTGAGGATCTTCAAAAATAGGTTTATATACTTCAAATACAAATGGATTTACATAATGCTAATGCAAATGTTACCTCATTCAATAATCAACCTCTTGCACAATGTATACTTAAATATCCTTATTGACAAGAATTTAAACTACCAAATTTACCTCTATTTTAGAGTCATAAGGACCCACTCGACCATATGATTAATTATGTATATTATTTTGGTCAATGGGAAAAATATGATAAATTATTGCTAAAAATATTCCATGTGAACATTTCTGATGAGGCTCATAATTGGTTGTATAGCCTATCAAAAGGTTCCTTGATCACTTGTGCACAATTAGAAGATGCATTCTTCATGGCTTTTAATATCCATCAGGTGTCAAAACTCACATTAGAATATTTTCATGATTTAAAACAACGCGATGATGAATCCCTTCAATATTATACCATTTAATTCAAAAGAACATCATATGAGCTAGCATTTAGACCTTCAAATTTTGAGTCACAATTCATTTTTAGTAGGTCATATTTCTCCATTGAAATAAAGAGCATTGCACAAACAATATGAGTCATTTACCCATTCATATGTGGATGTGCATAGATATACTTCATTCATACTTACTCATCTAAAGGAGCCTCACATATCCCCTTCTAAATACCAAAGTTTTATTCCTCACACAAAGGAGGGAGAATGAATTACCAAATGAACATTATGAACAAAAATGTGGTGTTCCTAATCTTTATATGGGAGAATTACAAAATTTACTCAATATGGGACCAATCCAAAGTCCATATCCTATCAAACACCCCAAGGTGAATAATCCAAAAAGCATCCATGTCAACAAGATTTAACAATCACATTATTCATGGGCAGTGCTTATTTTTGGAATAACTTACACAAATAAAAATTACTTACAAAGTAAAATGCTTACAATAGCTTGGTTTTGACCTAAAAGACTTGTAAAGCAAAGGAGGTTAGAAAGACTCCTTAGGAAACATAACACTACCAATTGATTGTGGTCCTAAAGTGATTTAAACATGAGTTTGGGTTATGGCACAAACCTCTAAATATGTATTTACATTAGGCACTCTTTGGTTATATCAAATGGAAGCAAAAATTGACCAAAATCAATAATGTATTTCTTTTTCTTATGAAGGAAAATGGATCCATATCCCCAAATTATAGCATTGGTTCTTCTACTGCACATGAAAAATGTGAGGAGAAACATGTAATGTACCATTTCCACTAATCCAACCATGATTCAAACAATATAAAGGATCAAACTTAAGGTTACAAGGCTTCACGCATTCTAAAGATACCAAAAAAATTCAAAAAATTCAAAAACCCAAAAATATTTTATGCATTTACATATCCTATTAGCTCCTTGGCATATATGTTGTTGGTTCCATGTTGGTCTATGGCATATCAATATTTCCTATATAGACATGTTTCACACATATTTTGAGTGTGATTTAGGCATGCATAGATACATGATTAAAGCATTTTTGGATGTTGGGTTTTCCCTCTACTTATGTCACCAAGACATTGGGCGCATCTACCTTTACAATCATGATACATCCAAGTTATATTATTCTATGGTCACTTTACATTATCATGTTTGATCCCATATATGTACTTACACATGCCATTATCTATGCTTGTATCTTTTGTAGTGTACTTGATATGCTATGTACTTCACATTTTTTGCTAACACACATGATCCATGGACTAATAGATGTTTATTTTGATTTATTATGCTTTCATTCATGCACTTACTTGAATGTCTTGTCTTTCTATTATCTTGCTTGTTTGAGCATTTAAATATGCTCCATTGTTTTCAACCCCTATGCCTTTGTTTTCCTTTTTGACATTTGAATATATCATTGCTTGTTATATGTTGACATTTGAATATGTAATTCTTGATTTTGTAGACATTTGACTAAGTCATGTCCTTTTGTAGTCATATAAATTCTGAAAAATGGTAACTTGAGTGTGGCTAATGACAACTAACCCATAGGTCCCTCTTGCTTGCTCTCATGACCCTCGTAGGCATCATTTTCACTGATTCCCAGTCATTTGTAGCCTTCCAGACTTGATCTCAACTAAGCTAGACTCCTCTTTCTATGACAGATCAATCCCCCTAGGTCTCGTCTGCTCAAGACAATAGTGCCACACTAGGACTATAGTGTCGATGACACTCTTATATGCTTTCATTGTTGTTGTCCAAGTTCATTTTTAGCCTCAATGGTCAATTGCTTTCAATTCCCCATCATTATCTTTGTCAACCTAATGAGAGCACATTCAACCCATGACCAATAGATCCTTATAAAAGCCCATTCAAAAATCATTTGGAAAGGGTTAGCAATTATCACTAAGCAAGCAAGAATACAAGCAATCTTTCCTATTTTTTGCATACAACCAACCAACACTCTTATAAGCTCATCCAAATCCTTACACCAATCCCTAGACACCTCAAGCACATCTAGTGTAGCATTCTACATCTTCATATACATAATTTCACAAAGCACATCAAGTGGGGGAACTACACATGGCTTGATCCCTCTTCAGAGTATTGGTTGTAGGCAGCGAGCCCACACACGAGGTGTGAAGCACATCTAGTACATCTTACACACACTAACGCCCCCCCCACCCTCTTATTTAAAATTGATCAAATCATAATAGAAGATAGGGTTTGAAAAAAGAATCTGCTCTAGAGAGAGTTATACATATTTCTAGCTACTAAAACTTCGCAGACAGGGTCACATAGATAGCGAATAAAACCCAAAAAGCTCAGATCTTCAGGATAATAGTGGTAAAGGTGGAATATAGAGTTAGTGCCACTATTATCTAGTTTTGGTGCTTCTATCCAATCATAAAACAAAGTTTAGATCTTAGTTTGTGATAGTGTCTCAGTCTTGCACGGTGAGTTCTAGCCTCTGCGCAGTCGAATCAATCAGTTTCTAGCTAAGTTTTATCTTCTTCTCCTTATTACTATTTAAAAAAAAAATTGTTTTGCAATTAATTTACACAAATTACTAGCTTAATTATTATCTATCTATTTACTAATTTTACTACTCAGACCCTTTAACTAAATTAAGAATAATACCCCAATATTCCCGAAATTGTTAAATCATTTAGAGAGCCTGACTTACTTCGTTTATGCATAAAAACCCTACGGTAAATTTCCTACCGATTTTTTCTAATTTTTTATCTGCATAATAAAATCAAAAATTAGAATTAAATTTTAAAAATTCATAATAATTTAAAAATAATTTTCCTTCAAACCCTAGTTGTCCATACTAGGTCCCGATATTTCTCCCAATAATTTTTTAATAATTTCTTGATTTTTTACTTGCCTATTAAAATCAGAAATTCACTTTAACTTTCAAATTTTCATAGTAATTTTCAAAATTTTATTTTCTCAAAACCCTAGTTGCACATACTAAGTCCCATTCAATCAAGCATTTTTCAATAATTTTTTAGTTGCATACTTAACTCAAAAATTCACTTTGAATTTCAAATTTTCATAGTAATTTTTCAAATAATTATCTTTAAAATCCTAGTTGCATATGCCACTACTTTTTTGAGGTATCACTTTACATCTATAGTCAAATTGCACAAATGGATCTCACTTATTTTAAAATATTTCTTACATTTCTTGCAAATAATAAGGAGACCATACTTGGTCATATCATGTACATGAATGATGAAGTTTACCATATATTAATGCAAAGTTTCATTATTTCCCTTTCATGCTTAATTTTCATAATAAGGGATGATATTACAAAATTTATTGCTAAACATGCACAAGATTTCAATATTTCTTTTGCATACTCTCTCTCTCTCATGCAGAATAATTTTCAACTCTATTTTGCTAAACATGTTATAAATATTATGTTATAAGTCAAAACTCTTTATACATTAATGCAAAATTCCATGCTCTCTACCCTTTGCTTTATATCTCTCATATGGATTTTTTTTCAAGTTATCATGCTACACATATTAGACATATTATAGCACATGTAAAAGTTCTTTATGCATTAGTGCACAATTTCATGCTCTCTATCCCTTGTTTGCTCTCTCTCGTGTGGAATATTATTTATAATCATATTGCTATACAACTTATAACTCTAGTTACATTTATTTCATCCCACATACATGGTTTATACCTAGATATACCTAACTCCTTGGCTACATGGTTTTTATATAAGCTAACTACCACCTGTCAAGTTTCAATGTCATATCTTATGCATAAGAAAGAAATTCCTTCTCCACCTCTCCCCCAAGAGAGCAATAACTACTTTCCCTCTAACCAAGTCCATGCTATCACCCCTCCAAAAAGTGAGGCAACATATACTATTATTCCTAATGCATAAATTCAGCCTATAGCTTCTTCAAACCATCCTCAACATATGTGCTTACATGTTCAATCAGAAGTAACTAGGGTATGCACTTGTAAGACTCGAAGGGATCAAATCACCAGTATAATCAAGTTAATTTAAAATTTACAAATGCAAATTCAACTATTACATGAAAAAATCACAACATCAGAAAATTAGATTATAATACAAAAGCCTCAAAGGCATCCTAGTGTCAATCATGTATATGCACCTTCACCTAGTCAATAGGTTGCAAGCAATATTACATATCAAAAAAAGAAATCACAACAAAGTAACTTTAAAACTAGTGATTTGAAAAGCATTCAAAGATCAAAAAAGAGTTCAAGTGAGGTACTAAGGGAAATGATTAAATCTAAAATGATAAAACTACCTCCTCTACATCTAGTGAGAAGATCTAGATATTATTGTGCATATCATAGAATGCATGGGCATCACACAGATTCATGTTTTGCATTGAAACAACATACACAACAGATAATTGTTAATGAGGATCCTATAAGAGGTAAATCAGTCAATCAATCTATAGTGACACTAGAACACATTCACAAAGGGTCAAATTTATAAATAGTACAAAAGTGATTACCAAAGCGTAACTCAGAACAACAAAAGGATCAAAAAGCAAAATCAGAGCAAAGAAAGTACCACAGGCACAGGTAAATCATGAAAAAGATGCAAACCTACTTCTCCAAAATGAGGCTCAACTTTCAAAGCAATATGGGTTTGGTCAAAAATATCTACAATAGTTTGATTATCAAGGTCAAGGGTTGGGCAAGCAAGCTCAAGGCATCACTACTCCTATTCTAGCAGTTGATAATGTTTATCACCAAATTTGGGGATATATTGAACATCCTAAGGCAAATAATTCATAGACACAATTTATCAAAGGAAAATATCCAGATACAATAAAAGTCAACATTAGCATTCCATTGGTTCAAAATCAATAAGATAATGATGAGTGGAACAACATAGGTTATTATGATTTCTAAGATACCAATAACGAGTCCACAGAATCATATTCACAACGATTCCCTCATGCTTCACAATCACACATGATTCTTTTGTTTGATATAGGATACCATGATAGGGAGTCTCCCATGAGACTCATCGATTAGTATCGTCTCTCCTCAACCTCACTTGTATATAGTTTCTCAGTTTTTTTTGTACATAGTCTCTTCATGATTGATTGCACATAGCTTATATCAAAAATCCAAAAACCTTCAAATATTCTAAAAATACAAAAACATGCAAATAATCTAAAAAAATACCAAAAATATTTTGATTGTATGCATCATCCATGCTTTACATTTCTAATATCATGTTAGATTTACATTTGCTATTTTATTCTATTATTTGTCGATTTATCTACATTCCCATGTTTCACTTGATCTTCTTTGAGTGTGTGCAATGACATCTAACTCTTTGATTGCTTCACTCTACCCATTGAGGGGGAATCCTACTTCTTCATTGAGATAGACATTGATACATATACCCACTAGGGGCATCTTCTACATGACTACACTATCCATGTTATGTCATTCCTACACCACACACTCTAGTTATCATGTTGATATACATTACTTACTAGCTTACATAGATTACTCTATCGACACTCACTAGTATATATCACTTATGTATTTCTTAGCATATACCCAGTCTTATACTAACATGTCTTGCATAATTTTCCTTTTACTTTGATTAGTTAGATGTGATTGTACTTCAAGTTCCTTACATGCTTTCTTTTCTTGCTTAGCATAGCTAGATTGTTTGCATTTCTCAGTTCCTATTTGTCTCTTGTATGTGTCTTAGGAAATTTGATAATGTCCTTTACTTTTATTTATGTGTGTGCTTTAGGACATTTGCCAATATCCTTTACTTGTACTTATCTATATGATTATGGCTTCCACGCCAGCCTTACTTGTTTCAATTATATGTGCATGTGGCATTTGAACATGCCTTGTATGTTTGCTTTCTAATTTGAGTGACATGTGCCCATGTCCCTTATTTACTTTCCCCCTTGGCCACTCTTGTATGCTTCTTGCTTCTTGTCTTGTGTGCTTATTACTTGTTTGCTTCTCATTATTTGCAATGCCATGATTCACATCATGCATTTATCTTGCTTTCTTGGATGCCATGATGGACATCATGCATCATCCCTCCAACTAACAACTAACTAGACTTTCATTTTAGTTTAGTACATTGCACATGTTATACCCATTTAGGCATACCCCTATTGATCTAATAATCTCTTAATACAAATCATGTTATATCTTGATATATCTTGTCGATTATCATTGTTATATCATGTATCTTTGCAGCATAACACACATGCAGGGCTCTTTATTCTGAGGGCAATCGTTGTAGGGTCTTCAATCCTACCCTCTCAAGAGGGGGAAACAAATAGGGGTTTTGTCTCAGAGATCAAAGCTCATAACAAATGAAACAATAGTTTTTAGAACACCAAAAATAGTAACCAGACATCAAACCAGTCAGAATAGATCAAACAAATAGTTAAGAATCTAGAATAGTTACCAGATTTGGCCCTGGACAATAGCACCCAAACTTGGACAACATCACCGATGTCATTAGTGTCCACTTCTGGTGCTCTTTTTTAAACAATAGAAAAACTAGACTTTCTAGAAGAAGGCAAAAAAGTAGGATCAACTATAGTTTTGCACAACTAGAGCATTTCAGAATCAACAATTTTTGATGCACTTTCACTTAGAGAATCCAGATATGGGACCATCCATCATACATGGCATGATGGATTTCACTTCTAGTTTTAGATATGATAGTTGATATAACTTTCAAATTAGAATCCATGTTTTAAACACCAGTGATTGGGGGCAATGTGCATGACACATTTGTTTTCTTTTCTTTTTGAGTTTAGTATATTCTAGGCATTCTTAGTAGTTGCATGCCTTATTCAATCTATAAATGGTTGGCATCATTTTGAAATAGCTTTCATACAAGCCTAACTTACACATTCCTAAGTTCTCAAGTTTTTTAGTGGTTTTCATACAAGCTTAATACACCAGTTCAAAGTGGCTTTCATACAAGCCTAATCTTCATCTTTCGGAGTGGATAAAAGTAGCATAATTTTTAGCATACATTCGACTATCCATGCCAACATTATCAGATCATAGTACATTCATGGGATTCAGGAGCCATATCATATGACTTACATTTCATATCGGTATCAGTTCATAGCTTCACTTCACGGGGCAACAATGGAGCCAAAGGACTAGCTAGCCTTTGTATTTTTGAGCCACCTATTCAGAGGGATTGGACACATAGTCCAAACATCGATCAACACATGCATGACCATATAGCTTCACTTAGTGGGCGAAAATGGAGCCAAAGGGCCAGCCGTTGTATTCTTGAGCCACTCTTAGAGAATTGAGCACTCAGCTTCGATCGTAATATTACTCTTGGTACAATACCTTCCAACCTTACTCAACATCACTCAGCATCACAATAGGTTTTGTATTGGTTCACATACCTAATGAGGTGTATTCATTCCTTTCTCTTCCTCTCTCACTTACCTAGCTTTGTATGTTTTTATTTTAGATATAGCATACCTAGTAAGAACTGATCTACTCTTTATTTTTCTTATAAATTCATAGTTCACAACATGCTCTCTTTATGCATATCCAACATCACATAAATTCATGATATTCACCCTTACAAGTAGGTTTAGGTACGCTTTCTATTTTTTCTTTATCCTAGTATTTCGTTTGGCTTCATCACTAGAATAAAGTGGGGGAGGGGAATGTAGTCATATAAAATATGAAAATTGGTAACTTAAGTGTGGTTAATGACACCCAACCCATAGGGCCCTGTTGATTGCTCTCATGACCCTCATAGGCATCATTTTCACTAATTTCTAGTCATTTGTATCATTCTAAACTTGATCCCAACTAAGCTAGACTCCTCTTTCCATGACAGATCAATCCCCCCAGGTCCTGTCTGCTCAGAACAATAACACCACACTAGGACTATAGCACTGGTGCCACTCTCATTTGCTTTTGACGCTATTGTCCAAGTTCATTTCTAGCCTCAATGGTCAATTCTTTCCAATTTTCCATCCTTATCCTTATCAGTCTAATACAAGCACATTCAACCCATGACTGATAGATCCCTATAAAATCCCATTTAAAGATCATTTGGAAAGGGTTGGTAATTATCACTAAGCAAGCAAGAATACAAGCAAGACTATTCAAGTAATCTTCCCTATTCTCTGCATACAACCAACCAACACTCTTACAAGCTCATCCAAATCCTTACACCAGTCCCTAGCCACTTTAAGCACATCTAGTTTAACATTCTAGATCTTCATATACATAATTGCACAAAGCACATCAAGTGGGAGAAATACATATGGCTTGATCTCTCGTTGAAGTATTGGTATGTAGGCAGCGTGCCCACACATGGGGTGTGAAACACGTCCAATGTATCTTACACATATTAACCCCCCTCTTACTCAAAATTGATCAAAGCACAGTGGAAAATAGGGTTTGAAAAAATAATCTGATCTACAAAGAGTTATATAAACTTCCAACTGCTAAACCTTCATAGATAGGGTCACACAGACATAGCGAATAAAACCCTGAAAGCTCAGATCCTCAGGGGAATAACAATAGAGATGGACTATAACGTTGATGCCACTATTGTCTAGTTCTAACACTCTTGTCTAATCAAAAAATGAAGTTTAGATCTTAGTTTGCGACAGTGTCTCGGTCCTACACATTGAATTTCAACCTCTATCTCAGTTGGATCAATTAGTTTTTAGCTAAGTTTTGTCTTCTTCTCCTCATTACTATTTTTAGAAAAGTTCAAATTGCAATTAATTTACATAAATTAGTAGCTTAATTATTATCTATTTATTTACTGCTTTTACTACTTAGACCCTTTAACTAAATTAGGAACAATACCCTAATATTCCCAAAATTGTTAAATCACCTTTCGATTGTGAGACATTTGAACATGCCCCTTATTTGTGGTATTCTTTGACCATTATCTTTTGATTTGATTTTAAATTTTTGTGTGTGCATGTTTGATTGTTTGTTGAGCTTGTATTGTTACTATCTAGAAGTTACTATGATCTACATCATGCATCTTAAGACTTGGTGTGATCACATTCTTCATGATTCAATGATATATCTACCTAGACATGTTACCTATATGTGTTACATGGTACAGTCATAGTTTATATGGGTATTGGGCATCTTATCCTTTTGAGGTAATGTAACTACCATTTGTTACTTTCTCTCACTTCAAAATGGGAGGAACATATCAGTGGGGGCATACCACGGAGGTATGACTTCCACATTGCTTCACATATTCAGATTGCAATAAGGACATTATGAAAACATGTTCATATTTATCACAGTTTCAAATTCAGTGGAGACATGTTTTGGAAACATGTTCTCCACACTTATTTGGTATGCAACATACCCAAATTACATTAAGGACATGTTTTATAAACATGTCCTCTACATTGACACTTACACTGGTTTGTAGATTCAGGTTACAGTGGGGGCATGTTTTAGAAATATGTTTTCTACACTTAAACCAGTTTTTAGTTTCAAATTATAGTGGTGGCATGTTTTGAAAACATGTTTTCTTCACTTACATAGTTTCAAATTGGCCAAATTTCATAGTTATATGATTCAGATACACATTTATGGCATTATTTTACACATTGATACCATTGTTATATACAGTTTCAACATGAGACATATTTAAGGTGAATATGTTATGTAATGCGTGCCTCATATTGTAAAATCAAATCAATTTCAAATTTTAAATATTTTCAGGGACTATCATCACCCACTAGGTTGGACTTTTACAAACCATATTCAGTCAATCTACTATAGTAGTTGGTTTGGATTTTGTTATGGTTGAGGTGATTAAATAATTCAATATTGCCAAGTTTATAGGTTGGATCTGATTACATCATTCAACCTAGCCATATTTATAATATGAGTTGACTTGGCTCGCTCATACTCACTGGATTATAAGTATGATTAGGTTGCACAATTGAGTTAATCTCAATTGTTGGGTGGCAACTCATATTTTCTCCAAAGTTGGGGGCATGTGTCCTCCAATCTCTCTCTCTCTCTACAGATATGCACTTTCTATATTTATATTTATCCTAGTCCCAATTTTAGTGATTTATAATGATACACATTTTAAATCAAAATTCTAAAAGGCAAGATGGTTACATCAATACACATGTGTACCCCTAAACCTTGCTCTCTTTCAATTTCAATTATTTCGATGCTTTTAATTTTAGATTATATACATTGATTTTATATTTTAATATGCTCTTTGTTGTAAGCCAGTCACTAAAAAAACACTTAAGTTGGAATCAATCAAATGCAAGGTGTGTTATACACACCCAGGTACACATTCTTGTCTTTTAAACTAGCAATTTCATTGCTAGAATGAGGGGGGAAAAATATAGACACTATTTTTGAATTATATAACACCTCAGTCTTATACACTTGAGAAATCTATATCATAGATATACCTTCAGCATTTATACCTTTTCCATTGTCAAAAGACTCACAGATGCTATCTCTTTGTGCATAATTACTTATCTCGTATCCCAACTAATGTTATTCTGATGACTCAAACCTTTTATCTTGACTAAAATGCTATAAATTTGTTTATCGTCCATCTTTGCAAATCCTATACTTGCACTTGTTTTACAACTACCCAGACACTTGTATCCCTATTACACGCATATGTCGACATAAGTGTTTTATCCCAATGCAAGTGTTAAGTGCCTTAAAGTCATTCAATTTGTAAACAAAATATATTCCAGTGGTCAGTCTGAGTGCTTTAATGCGAGATATTCTTCAAAGGGATTGGTATAAATATAAGATCAATCCTCATTCATTCCTCACCTAACACAAACCTAGAAAAAACTTAATAACTCTTAAGATAACTCATCAAAAGCATTCTATCAAGAACTTGAGTGAACAAAGATTCCCTATTTTCTCTTATTTCCATATTAGTCATAAAGACAATATATCTATAGGTCTAAAGTACTGAAGGGGTAGCGCAAGAGCTATATTTTCCAAGTTACAAGCTATGTCACTATTATACTTGCTTATCACACATTGTATGATTCACACACAAGCCAACACATAGGGGAGAACTATATAAGTTTGAGGTTTAATTCAGAGTATTGACTATGTAAGTAGTGTTCATTGATAGAGGGGTCTTTGGGGCAGCTTGACACTATGTGCCCATTAACCCATTTTTCCCACAACCACTATGAAGATGAAGAACTAGGGTTTTGCTATTTGACAAGGAATGAAAATCCATTACCTAAAATGAATACACCAGAGTGAAGGTGACACAAAACCCAAAAGCATATAGGTGGTCGCATCTAATTTCAACAAGTATTTTGTACTAGACACCTATGTTTGAGTTAGACAATACCATTGATGTAACTGTCATAGGTCGATGTAAGTATCCACGACTACAGAGGTATATTTTTTAGAATTAGGGGACTGATCCAGAATCTAGATCTAATACACTTTCTGCATGTTTCAGATGCAGATCTATATTAGCATCAGGAGCAACTAAGTATATTACTTTCATTATCATTGCAATATCTAACATAACTGTACTTTCTATCTTTTAGCATGTTAGCATAATAAATTTAATATATGTTTTATCTAAGTTTAAAAAATAATTGACCTACTTTAGAGATAGTCTACCATCCTTGTGCTTTAGGCTATCTCTTCCCCCTTTAACCGTAGATTCCTCATATAGAACATTTTAGAGTTAAACAGTTTTAGAATTTTGAGTGAGGCTTTTGAAGCCTTGGATTTGATGAACATGGTTGTCAAAACAAATTCATTTCACATATCAAACATTTTCTAAAAAAGGAGATTGATAATATGGACATTTCTAGAAGCAAAACTCAACAAACTTGACATGCTCCTCCATATACAGTTGTCAAAGCAAATTTCACATATCTGTCATTTTCTAGAAATAGAACTTGACAATTTAGACACCCACATAAATGAAAGTTGACAATTTGGCCATGCTCCTTCGTACATCAAATATTTTTAAGATTCTCATTATCTTATCACAAAACTTCGATTTTCATTGTTAAACTTTAGCCACTATTCCTTGATCTTTTGATATTCAAAATACATTTCTAAACATTACACCTATCTTTATTACTTTAATTTAAAAAATCAATTAAATTTAATTTATTAATTTATACCTATTTCAAATTTAATTAAATGTATATAAGCATTTTACATTACAATTTGATTAAAACATATTTAGCTATTCTCAACATTAACCTAAAAATAATATACAAAATTTAATTTAAAATACTATATTATTAAAACAAAGTTTAATTGTTTGTTAACATGTATATTTAAATTATATGAAAATTTAGGAGAATCTTGGAAACAGGGTTTGGAAAATAGTAAATAAAAGACTCAATTGATGATGAAATTTTATTAATTGTGGGGTGTTTAAATGTTTGGTTGTATGATGAAGAGACTACGACACTTAGAAAGCTTGGAGCATTTAAAAGAAAAAAATCGAAAAAAAATCACTCACCTAACAATATTATTTGTGGGTCGTTGAAGCGCTATTTCATGTTAACACTCGTACACGCTATTTCCTGTTAAAACTCGTACACACTTTTTCAGCAGGTGGGTAGAAAAAAAAGGAAAAAGAGCTAAGGGCCATGCTGGATTTAGACCGAAGCACTCTACTATTGATCATGGAGCTACACTTAGGTTCTTGATTGAAAAAATATGGAACACTCAGGGAGATGAGGCCTTTTGCTGCTTTGTCGACTTCAAAAAGCCTTTGACACGGTCCCTCATGACAAACTTTGGAATATGATGAAGGAGCTGGGGGTTCCATATGAGCTCAGAGCTGTTGTCCATAGATTATATGAGCAAGTAAAGGCTAAAATCAAAACTAGTGATGGAATGTCAGAGTGTTTTGACAGCGATATAGGGGTCAAACATGGCTGCGCACTTTCAACAACTTTATTTGGACTGTACATTGATAAATTAGAAGAATGGTTAAATAAGGATAGTGGGGAGGGGATCCAACTAGCTAAGTATGCTATAAAACTACTTCTTTATGCGGATGACCTCATTTTAATTGCCAGAACAACGAGCAGCTTGAGGGAACATTTGAGAGCACTTGAAACTTTTTGCCAAGAGGTTGGAATGCAGGGGAACACAAACAAAACCAAAGTAATGATGTTCTCTCTGAAAAGAAAAAAGAAACAATATATCTTTATTTTTGAAGGCAACCCGTTAGAGATAGTCAAGGAGTACAAGTACCTCAGGTTTGATTTTCACCACAAGCTCAGCTGGGAAACGTATAGAGCAAAAAGAATCCAAGGAGGATGGAAAGCGTTGTACTCTCTTCAAAATAGGTGCAGGATTGCGGAGTTATGGGATTGGAAGACTAGGAGAACACTCTTCGGTTTGTTGGTTATCCCAGTGATTCTTTACGGATGTGAAATTTGGGGCAGCAATATGTTAGTTCAGAAATGAAAACAGATAGAGAGAATCCAGAAACACTTCATCATAAGCAGTCTCAAAGTCAAGAATTCGGTGCCGTATGAGATCTTACTCGCTGAAACGGGGTCCTTCCCCCTAGAGGCATCGACGATGATACGGTTACTAAGCTACCTCAAAAAGATTCAAAACATGAAGAAGCACATGTGGCCTAGATTAATTATGGAGGAAGAACTAACAAGAAGAAAAAACACTTGGAGGAAGCAAAATGACAAATGGGTAAAGAGGTGGGATATTAGTATGCAGGGGTGCCCAAATACTAATGAAGAAATAAAAAAATATGTGAGAAAAAAAATTCAAGTGCATCATGTGGACAAAACAAATGGGCTGTAAAAAGGAATACTACTTCAAAGAATTCAACCCCACAGGGGATTTTGAAGAAAAACCCTATATAGGAGCAGACATTAAGTGGAAAGCGAAAATGTTGATTGCCCAACTTAGGGTGAGCTCTCATCATCTTAGGTTTGAAACGGGTAGATGGCTAACTCTTAAAGAGGATTGGGAGGAGAGAATATGCTTCTTTTGCAACAAAGGCGTGGTGGAGATGGAACGACACTTTCTCTTGGAGTGCGAGGCATACAAAGACATCTGATACAGTTGTGGTGAAACTTCGAAAATCGCCAACCTGGGCACCCTGTTTGAAACAATGCTGGGTAATACGACGAACCTCATGATCAAAATTCACAGTGGAAGGGAAGATCTCAAGAAAGAAGTTCAAAGACATAGGAAACATTTTTTTTTTTGTCGCTGAGGTCTCGTTTTGAAGAGGATGTGGATGGGTCCCATACGCTGCAGCGGTCTCGTGGACGTTATTAAAATCATTCATTCGTTCATTCAACCAGCAGCCAAGGATGGGCAGCGAGGGAGCGACAGGGACAGGGAGAGATGATGATAATTATGCAGTAACACTCGCTCTCAGGGATGTCTTTGGGGGCTCCGACTCCGACTCCGACTCCGACTCTCAAGATGACTTCCAGGTACCGGCCCTGCTTTCAATTTCATTTCGGTACAATACAGACCATCACTTTCTCATAATTCCCCCACGCAGGTTGCCGGCAAAGAAAAACAAGTACAAGTAGAAAACGTTTGGGAACGAGTTAAGGAGATAAATGGGCTGTGGCTGTGCAGAAATTTCCTTTCTCCTCAACAACAGAAGGAACTTCTTCACAGGATTCAACAAGGCGAGTTTAACACTACGTTTTTTCCTCCTCCTCCAGATGTATAGATAAGAAAAACCCACTTCACTCCACACTTTCTATCATCTGCCACTTGCTAAACAAATGATTAAAATCAATCAATTTTAAAATATGTGCGTAGTCTTTGATTTGATCTACAGTAGCCAGGTAAGTAACTGTTTGAGGTTTTTACAAAACCTTAATTACGCCAAATATATTCTCTCAAAACAAATCCCATTTTCAACCACAAAAAAATTAAGGATCTCGAGCGCGAGTATTAAAACATGCCCCCCACACACAGGGCATGCATGGATATCCACCTCGTCCTAATCAAATAAAAGCATCAAATCATATTCAGGTATCATATTACATGCATAATATTACAAAATAACAATGTATTTATCTAACTCAAACACTCGGATAAACATTATAGCACAATCTAATGAAATTCTAATTCTAATTTTTTCTAGACTTTAATTCCTGAAGACTCGAACCTAAAATTCTTCTTCTTGATCAGAGTGGCAATCGAGACAGCTAGTTTCCGAGGTATAATTTTGCTACCATAGATCAAAACAATCCCGTTTGAAAAGTACCAGGAAACTTAGAACATGCGGAACATGACAAAAGGGTGTGGAAATCTGTTCGGGAAAGTTTGATCACAAAAAAAATAAAAATTCCAAAAGAGCCAAATATTGCAAAATACAATTTTAACCCAGATCAGGTTAATGTTAGCAAAATCTGTTTGTGCTTATCTGCCAACCTAGTTTGTCCTTTCAATTCATAAATGATGTCTAATTGGATTCTGGTGTTCCCAAAATTTCACACTTTGAAGTTTTAGGTTACCCCTTTTTTTAAATTTTGCCTTTTGTCTTTTGTGAGTCGGTTGTTCTTGTTGAAACTAGTCCCTTGAATAAAGTCTTAGTCTTTAGTAGTTTTTGTTTTGATTGCTTTTTTTTCGCAGTTGCTTGAAAATTGCTCTATAAGGTTGAAAACATTTTTGCCAAAGACCGTCACTGAAAAACTCATTTACTCATCTTTCCTAGAAAATCAAGAAGCTAAGTGTTTGGGTTCATTTTCAATACAACTTGGGTTCTCCAAGCTACTTAGCTTATTAAAAAAGAAGTAAAGTAGTCACGCAAGTCCGAGTTGCTCTATCTAGTTCAAACTGGAATTGTCAAACAACTTTACTTCGCATCGAAAGCTAAGTAAAGTAGTCCCAAAAGCCCGCCAGACACTACTTAAAGCAAACCGGGTTTCCGACATAGCTTTACTTACTCGGAGTTATGGGACAACTTTACTTACTCAGAGTTCCATGACAACTTTACTTAACCTGAGTTTTCAATCTTGAAGACTTAAGGAATACCTTTCCGGGATTGTGATACCCTGTTACTTTCAATGAGTTTTTTAGAGTTTGCTGGAACTTAATATCAGGAAGGTGAAAGGTTATTGTAAGAAGTTGGAAAGAGAGCTGCTGAGATGGAAAATAGGAAGGCAATCAGTTGCCAAATCAGATGATGTAGATATCCAAATATAGAGAGAAGTGTAGAAACGAAGTTCATGAACTGGAATGATTTAAATATTTATTCTATTTTTTCTTGCAACTTGTAATATATTTAAATAATTAAGTTGTAAAATTGTAAAGACTCAAGTAACTTGGCTAAACGCCATTACTTGAAGTCATTTTGTAAAATCAAATTACTTAAGCTAGCTTTGCACTGCGTGCAAAGAGTTTGTATTTGATCCAAATAAGGAGACCAACAAGTGCTACATGTCATCGGCCGTTGCATGCCACAAAGGAGAAATTTGAGGAAGACGCCTCTCAACGGTTTCCAGTTTTAGCGCAACACATGGGTTTTGAAGAAATTGTTTCCTATTTGAGTTTGGTACCTGTTTTTGCATAAATATAAGTGCAGTTCTGCGTGCCGAGGGGATGATGGTAATTTTTATACAATATTTGTAATTGAAGCAAGGGAGTTCAAGCAATCTAAAACTTTGTGTTTAGATTTCCGAGTTTTTCTGTTGTAAGAAATTAGTTCAAAGTGAATGAGAAAGAAGTTTTCAGTGGAACTTTGTGTCTCAAGAGATCATTTGGTGGATTTGTGGAGATTAAAATTGTAAACTTTGTGTTATTTTTAAATTTGAATGCAAATTCCAGTCTTTCTTAGTCATTTGCTGAAAATATTATCATCTTTTGAGTATTTATTTACTTGTACGAATTCAATAAGATCTGTAAACCTGCTTATTGTGAAGTACAACTCCTTTCTTCTCACACGTTATAGTCTTTCATTCTTAATTTTTCAAAACTTTCTTTACACATTTTCTGAAACAGTTGCTTACTTGCTGCAAAATGATCTTGTTATGATTCATGAACACTATGAGTAAAGTAATACCCCCAAAAACAAAACAACTTGTGCATAATCTGTATAATTTGTGAATAACTGTGAGCAGTAGATAATTATATGTAAATAGACACAAACATACGGGAACTTTACTGTTAAATGAAGGGGATTTAATCCCATGACTGCCTAGGTACTTTTGTTAGCTTGCAAAATATCTAGCCAATAGATTTCCAAGTTGGAACACTTCATCTATCCCATTGAGTCTCTTCACATATTGATGTATTTTGCTATATATATATAAATGTGCTTCATGTGAAAGGGAGGCATGGTAGTTTTCGTAGCAAGACGTCTTTTCACATAGATTGCTTCCATTGTACATGGCTCTTTCATATTAATAAAAGTTTATTTTGTTTACATTGCAATGTTGTTGTTCATCTTCTCTTTTTATATTATTTTTCTCAATTTTGTTTCTGCTATAACACATTAGATGTAGTGATTTAGTAAGTTTTCCACTAGATTGCCAATTTAATCTGGATCAATGGTATTAGAGCTAGGTTGATCCATATTTGCATGTCCCATTGAACGAAGTCAGATTATAGGAATTGCGATATTGAAATATGCAGCCCTTCATATTATCTTCCTTATTGGTTCAAATGATCTCAAATGACAATCAAGGAGGGAACAATAGATCCTTTCAAATTGTTGCTAAAAGGAACAATTCATCAATGTCTTTTTACAAGTCGTGTCTGGGCGTCCACCTCTTTGTCTAGTGTACCCTTCGGGGTCTGAGACCCTTTAAGTGAATTTTGATATCCCATATTTTGAAGTAAAAATCAATGCATATGATAGACAAATGGTTTGACCAATTGAAATCATATTTCTGTATATATAATATTTTTGACAATGAAAATGTAACATTTGCATGTTTAAAAGGTACTTCCTATGTCAAAAAATGGTGGGAATCATATTGTCTTCAAACAACCAAGCAAAGGATTGTAATGTCCCCAAATGGGACAATTAGGCAAATATGGGTTTTACAACAAACCCTACCTAATTCAAAATCCCTTCTTTCAAAGAATTTGAAAGTACAAATTCAACCAATATCACACTTCAAAAAATGAAGCAATATTTGGTGATTTCTTTTGCCAAACCCTTAGGCGATTAGGGCAAAAATCAGGTTTGGTACTTCTAACCCTCTGAATAATATGAATTGAGCTTATATTGCAGCGACTAATTGTACAAGTTGGAATATTCACTCAAAAGTCGAAACTCAGAATTGTATAATTTATTATTGCAAAATTACCGTAAAATTTCATAAATTCACAACTCCCCCAATACTTTGAATTTCCATAAAAGTGATCGCTCAAAATGGTCACAAAAATATTAGCTATTAAACAAAATTAGAATTATAATTTCCCTAGCACGAGAAACCCACCAAAAGTTGTCTCGAAATTCCCAAAACCCTAGTTTATTTGCTGAAATAATATAATAAATTCAGAATATTGTCTAGGGCAAAAAATTATCCTAAATCATATACAAATCAACTCTCAAATTATTCTCCAAGTTGTAATAAATTGCTAAAAATACCTCTATCCCTAGAAGAGGGTTCCGAACACAATTTGCTCTCTTGAGAGGGCTTGCTACCCTCCCAAAGCAAGTCGCCATCTTTGGGATGGCCTCCAAAATCAACAAACTCTTCAAACCAAGCTCACCCACCTCTTTGACCTGCAAATCATGAATTTTTAGCTCTCCGAAGGATTTGAAACAATCCTTGATGAAGGTGGTGTCCAAAGACACTTTTGTGAATTCACTTGCATTCTATCATCCAAAATTATGGCACACTTACAGCCCTTGAATAGAACTGTCATGATAGAAGACTTGAGCTTTTTGTCCCCAAACTCCTTGGTGCACTTGAAGGTTTTCGTCCTCAAGTCACTTGTTCAAGCTTGACATACTTGCACAAGAATTTCAATATCCAAAATAAGCATAACCTTCATAATAACATCTTACCTTCCTTTTATATCCATGCCCCAAGTGTGGCGGCCAAAATAAGAAGGAAACTTTGTTTTTCTAAAATATTAAAAGAACCTTCTTATAATTTCACTTTAGGCCTTAAGTGCCCATGACCCTTAAAAAGGCTTCAACTTAAGTGAAAATTAGATTATTATTACTTTATTTTAAATATTTAAAATTACTTTTTATTTTAGTAATAATATTATTTTAATTTCAAAATGGGGACATTACAAGGATGGAGACAAAGGTGAGCTATTATTTGACGAAAAAGAGATGCTTCAGTCAAAACTTGAATAGACTTTATAGATGAAATGTCCCTTTTCGCTAATTATAAGAATTCTAAAGTTTTTGTGAATTCCTTTCAATATTGGAGCATCAATAAAATTTTAAATAACAATATTTGAAAAATAGATTTATGGATTCATCATGTGTGAAGAGACATTATCCGACATTTCGAGTACCAAATGTGTACTCATGATTAGGGAAAGAAGGATAAGATATGCAATATTAGAACACAAAACCCAACTAGAATTTTTAGTGCAATAATCAAAATACACATATAACCAAAATCCTTACCTAAAAGATGAAATCCAATTTCTTATGTACAACAACAAACCTTACACAGATTGATCCAAAATGTGAGCCCAACATACAACAATCAATAATGAATAAATATATTGAATTTAATATGTAGCTGTCCTCAAAACTCCACGATTTGACGCTGGATTGATATGGTAGCTCTTAGGAGTGAAATGGCAGCCTCCACTTTACCTACAATTGCACAACTGCCACTTAACATGCAACGGTTTGCCTGTAGTCTATCATGGCACCCCCCCAAATGGTATATAGCTGGCCAAATAAAGTTTACGGCAGTTATAACAAAAGAAATGCTGGCTGGGATAATACTACAGCAGGTTGTGAAAAATGGTACGACAATGCCCAGGTTGATACAACACTCCAAACTTTCACACAATCCTGGAAATTGATAACAATCTTCAACCAACTGAAAATTGAATACTGTAGCAGCCGTATTATAGCAATGGTACGATAGCACCTTCCCAAACTAAAAATTGGAATTAATTTTGATCTATGAGCACAAATATGATCCTTGGATGGAATCGCCACGAAGGACATGAGAGTTTTCGTCCTTGGATCCTGCACATCGGAGGATTTTCATCCTCAGATGGATAAGTTGGACACAAAAGTTCAAACTCTGGAGTAGGGTTTTGATTTCAATAATAATGAAAAATAATCTTTTGAGCCCAACTCTTTTTTTTATAATTTCTTTTTCCCAGTTGCCCTAACCCTAAAACCATTTAAAAACACTTTTAGATAAATATTACTTTTTGGCCTCCTTTATAACAATACATAAGCGTCATTTTCCATGTTATAAAATAAAGTAACTTTAGGATGACTTAAAAATATTATTATTAAATTATTTCTCTAATTTTATCCCTTAACCTATGGTAAATAAGGAATAGGCTACGGGTTTTCTGATGGGTTTATCTAAAAAGGGGACATGATAGTCCACCTTTCCTAGAATTGTTTGCCCTCAAGCAATTGCAAGCTCAACTATTCTATTACTCCTCAAATGACCATTTTTGTAATACTTGGATCCCAATTCATCCTTGGGAACTTGCAATTCCAAATGGTTCGTTCTGAGATTGCACCCTCATTACCTGCATCAAATGATTTTTGTTTACAATTTATGGTTCCATCAGAGAATTTAAAACCGGACCATAAATCAGAATTCATGAAGTTAGACCGATTGCCAAAATCATGTTGTAAATGATATAATTTATTTTCAACTCCAACTTTCTTTGTATGATTGCATGCAGTAGGACTCCCTAATGTTTGTTGTGCATGATTCCTTTCATCTGATTGCACTTGGATTTACCTCTAGTATTTAGTCTTTGCAGTTTTGGAGATATTGAGGTCTTTATTTTTCTGTTATAAACATAAATGTCTGCTGCAAACTTACAGCAATACCAACTATTCATGTTCCTAGACTTGAATTCCATTTTCCTTGAGGATCACGTGACCTCCTTTGTTTATCACCAATGACTTGTTTCACTAGTTCCTTTGTATTGAAAGTGCTTCTTAATGAAGCTCCAAATTCATTTGCAAATTGTTTGCTGCTAGTACCTAATTCTTGGAACAATGATTCATTTACCGCTAATCCCATGAGCCTGGCAAGTTCATCCGCTGAAATGAACTTCTCCTTTTGATGATTGATAACAATAACCTTGGATTGTACTTGGCGGCAAACTTCTTGTTGCTGAAATTTGACTTTTGCAATTTTTCCTTTGTGCATCGTGAAGTGGCTAACATGTTTGGAGCTTGAATCCAAACTTATGATGTGTTGGGTTCCTTCATTTGGCTGCGATCATGGGGACAAAGAACTAAATACCACACTATACTTATTTATAAAACTTTGAATATCAAAATAGTGTTTATCTAGCTTACCATAAAATGAGAAGGTATGAATGCCTTTCACAACCAAGTATCTTGCTTCCCCTGGTACTTTCATTTTTCTAAACATCACAACTTTCCCTTCTAAAGTAAAGTTTATCTCCTTGGATTGAGGATTCTGAGTATTGTCCCCTGAACTATAACCATTGAACTTCCATGACCATGTGAATATTCATAACATATATCTGATCAACAATAATGATATTGAACTCATCACCAATTTTACCCATCATGTGTCTCAAAATATCATTTGGATCCCAATCCGAATGCATAAGCTACCTTGAACAAAAGGATCTATGTGCCCTTTCACATTTTCACCCTTATTAGAATGCTTCCCATGATGACAAGAGTTTTGGCACTTATGTTTATAGGCATGTGCAGTATCATATGTTAGCTTACACCAAGAAGCATTTAGTGAATTACCTTCTTGACTGTTTACCACAATGGTGGTTCATAAGAATTACCAATACCTCCTTGCTTAGCGCGGTTAAGCAAAATCTTGTTAATGTGCCATTACTTCCACATAAATACAATCTATTACACATGGTAAATGTTATGCCAATGTTGAGTGTTAAATCAACAATACTAACAACTGAATGAAAACCATTATGAGAAAAGGAAATTGTTGCTACCCCACCAAGCATGACATTGACTCTATATGAAGAATAGTCATTTTCCCACTTAAACCAACCATAATGACAAATATTATGACATGCATTTGCAAATATGACCATGGTTCGGGCAATTGCACTCTCTATCCAAACATTAAATTTGAATCCAACCAAGATGGCATATGTATGAATATGCTTACCTTGTAATTGAGCTGCTCTATTGTCACTTGCTTCGAGAGCACTATTATCGGATGTAAGGTGACATGCCTTTGGACCTTGCATTGGACTCATGAGTCTCAGGGTCTCTTCATTATAATTATTCTGAGCATATCATGTAATCCATGCATTCCATGATACTTCCTCTTTACAAGTAGATAACTTAAATGCTTCCTTTGGTTCCTCCAAAAGGTGCGCACATGCATTTGTGGTCGGATTAGAAATCTGATTTCTAGTTAGTTCCACTAGCACAATTTTATCTGGTCCTTTGGGATAAGGATGGAGTAAAGGATTGATCAACTAAACTTGCAAAACAACTGATTGTTCTGGCATACAAACTGTACGTTGTTGATAATGAGTGCTTTGCTATTGCAGCTGCTGATTTGTGGCTTGCAGCTAAAGATATTCGACCCCTTTGTGACTTGTTAATTGTTATGAGCTCTGAATTTCTGCCAAATAGTATATGCCTCTTTGCTTGGGAGCATAATGGGGTTTTACTGAGCTTGAGAGGTGTTTTGTGGACACCCTTAGAAATTATTGGAACATCTTTTATAATTTTGAATTTAACAAGTAATGTTTGTTTCTCCTTGACTTCATTAAGACAAACTTTTTGCTGGTATTTAATCTCAGAAGTCAATGAAATATCTTTTTATGATAAAAGATCCTTACCTTCAACTTGCATGATGGATTCCTCTATTACCTGTTGGACCTCTGTTTCCGTTCTTTCTTCTTTTTCCAAGAACATATTCTTTGGCTCTTGCTCCTTAACTTCTTTCAGTTTTGACTTTTCCTCTTTCTTTCTCAACCTTATGTATTCATATAAACCTCTTTTTTTGGATACCTCACTTCGAGTAACTCCAAGTAATCATCAAAGGAAACTCGGTCAAGGATTTTGGGGGCCTCAAGTTTTTATTTTTCCTTGTCGTTTTGTATTTCAATCAACACCTCTTGAATATGATCTATATTTTCTTCTCTTTGTAAGAAGTTTGCTTGAAGAAACATGGGTTGATTAATTGTTGGACTCCTTTGGGTAGCCTTGTTCTGATTTGTATTCTGCAAGGCTTGTATCATCTTTGTCATGGATTCTTTCGTTGTCCTCTAGATGGTCCTTGTCAAATCTTGCTGAATTTAATGGATGGTTTCATGCAAGGATTTCATTTTTTCTGTAGATGTTTTCTTGTTTTTGTCTCCCATGATTTTTTGTCTAATTCACAGGTTGGCAAGATCACATGATTGATACCACTGAAATGTCCATTTTCATTAATTATAAGAAATTTGAAGTTTTCGTGAATTCCTTTTAATACTGGAGCATCGATTAAATTCTAAATATTAATATGCAATAGTGAAACACAAAACCCAACTAGAATCTTTATTGCAATAATTGGAATCCACATATAACCAAAATCCTTACTTGAAAGATGAAATCCAATTGCTGATGTAAAGTAGCAAACCCTTACACAAATCAATCCACAATGTGATCACACCGTACAATAGTCAATAATGAATGAATATACTGAATTTAATATGTAGCTGCTCACAAAACTCCATGATTTGAAGCTGTATTGATATGGTAGCTCTTAAGAGTGAAACGACAGTCTCCACTTTACCTACAGTTGCACAACTGCCACTTAGAATGCAATGGTTTGCCTGTAGTCTATCACGGTGCCTCCCCAAATGGTATAGAGTTGGCCAAATAAAGGTTATAGTATGTATGAGAAGAGAAACACTGGCTGGGATAATACTATGATAGATTGTGAATGATGGTACAATAGTGCCCAAGATGATACAACACTCCAAACTTTCACACAACTCTAGAAATTGATAGCAATCTTCAACCAAGTGAAAAATGAATACTGTAGCAGCCATATTGTAGTGACAATACTGTAGCACTTTCCCAAACTGAAAACTTGAATTAATCTTGATTTGTTAGCACAAATATGATCCCTGGATGGAATCACCACGAAGGCTAGGCGGGTTTTCTTCTTTGGATCTTGTACATTGGAGGGTTTTCGTTCTCAGATGGATAAGTTGAACACAAAAATTCAAACTCTGGAATAAGATTTTGATTTCAATAATAATGAAAAATAATCTTTTTGAGCCCAACTATTTTTTTATAATTTCTTTAACTCTAAAAGCATTTTAAACATAGTTACCAGATTCGGCTGCATCTGGCCGAAATCCGGAACGTTCTGCATTTTTTGCGGGTTTCCGGATTAATAAATTCGGTTCGCCAGGGAGAAACAATGGAAGTCAACAAAAAAATTTAGAAAATGTAAATCTAGTCCGAACCCAATAGTGTGTAAATAAAATAAACATTTAAGTATAAGTTTACATTTATAATGGACATCTAGTTTCTTATACTTTAAGTTATATTTTATTTATATACTTTCAGGGTGTTTGAGAGGGGTTTCGGACCGCTAGGAGCTATAATGCAAATTCTAGGTTTTGGAGGATCCTATCATATTTCAGAGTTAGTCAGATTCCAGGGTTTCAGGGTTTCAAACTTATCCATATTTCAGGGTTTCAAGATTTCAAGGAGACATCATAGGAGGTATGAAGGCTGCATGAAGGAATGTATGCGTGATAGAATAGTATGAGAATATCTCTTGCAAAGTGCCACAAACCGATCCCACCCCATTCCCAGTGCACCCCTTAAGGCATGCACTCTGTGAGATTCAAGTTTGAACTATGGACATTTTACTATCTTTCAATGTAATTCAAGTTTGAAACTTATGCATTTCTCAATTTTGCAACTGTTAAATTAATATTCAATGTTTCATTCCTTATTAGATTAAAATATTTTACATACATATATATATATATATATTTATTTATTTATTTATATATATACATATATATATATTTTTTTTTCCAAACCGGATTTTACCGGATTTTTCCTAACCTTTTCAAGAATTCCGGATTTCCGCATTTTTTTGGCCTCCCGAACGCATCCGGATTTCCGAACCAGGTAACTATGATTTTAAACACTTTCAAATAAATATTATTTTTTGGCCTACTTAATGAATATTACTTTTTGGGCTCCTTTATAATAATACATAAGTATCATTTTTCTATGTTATAAAATAAATTAATTTTAGGACGACTTAAAAATATTATTATTAAACTATTTTCCTAACTTTATCCCTTAACCTATGGGAAACAAGGAGTAGGTTACGGGTCTTCTGATTGGTTTAATTCTAAAAAGGGGACATGATAATAAAGGTCAATAGAGAGGAGTAATAACTTGTGAAGAACTATGATGATCAATACAAAAAGCATCAACAATCACACTAGGGTAAAAAATAGACGTTGCAAGACTATATCAATGCATTCCACGCCGTGTCGACAAAAGTTTGTATACATGATAGTGAAAGGAACCAAGCCTTCAAATACTACGTCTTGGTTCTATACATCCAAAAAGAAATGGAATTTTTAAAGGTTAGTATATTGGGAATAGCCTATGTGTCATGTCCCCTTTTCTAATATTTAATTATGAAAATAATTTAATAGTAATATTTTAAGTCATTCTAAAGTTATTCTATTTTATAACATGGAAATATGACATTTATGTATTATTATTGTAAAGGGAGCCAAAAAATAATATTCATTAATTGGGCTAAAAAGTCATATTTATCTAAAGCTGTTTTAAATGCTTTTAGTGTTAGGGCAACTAAAAAAAGGAAATTATAAAAGAAGAGCTGGGCCTAGAAGGATTAGTCATTATTCATCCCTTATCATTTGTTATCAAACCTTATTCTAGAGCTTGAACATTTCTTGTTCAATTTCTTCTCCTAGGACTAAAACATTTAGAGTGCGGAGATTTGAAGGACAAAAACCCTCTTGGTTTCTATTGTCAAATTGGAGGACGAAAAACCTTTTGTCCATTTGAGGTGATTCCATCTGGGAATCACATTTGTGTCAAAGATTGTGATCATTTCTAGTTTCAATTGGTTAAAGGTTTGAATCTTTTTCAGAATTGGGTGAAGGTTCAAAGTATTCATTGTTGTGCATCATTGAAGGCATGTCGTACACCATCATAAACTTGTTGGGGATTTTCATACGACATTGTCTATTGTTGTTGTGGCATTTATTGCATTTCACTGTGATTTGAGAAGTGTGGAGACTCATGTTTATGTTGCAGTCATCACCCAACAATGGATCAAACCCCTTGGATACTGTTGTTTCATCTTCCAAGCCAGTCAGAATACATTATAGCCTAACGTGACCTGCTACACATCAAATGCAACCACCATGGGAGATCATTGAATGTTGTACGTGGTCATTGCACTGGGGTTTCAACGAGTAAGGGATTGTTGTCACACCATTGTTACTCCATTTTTAATCTCATCAGTTTATATGTGTATTCGGTTTATTGAAATAAAAGAAATCAGTTGGGATTTTGGTATTGTTATCAGTGTTATACAGCTCCTTAATATGAATGATTTCAGTAGGGTTTAGAATAACAATATCGTATGTTGCATAGTATGTTTGCCAACTATTTGTGAAATTGTCTAGTGGTAAGAACAACGGTGGGTTATGTATGCCAACTGATTGTAGAATTGCCGATGAATGGTTCATGTTTGGTTGTGATTATGTCAATGATTACTTGTTAAAATTACAGCTGTTCCTAAGTGCAGAAATAAGAAAATTGCATAGGTTATTGGTTATTTTAAAAGGGACATTACACTATGTATGTAGTCAAGATTGAAGAAAAGATCAAACACGAAGGTAGGTAAGAAATTATTCCATGAAACAAAAATTCAACCCAAGAAAGACAAGGTGTGGTTGTATTTGTAGAGGGAGAGACTAAAAGTGCAGAATAGGAAACTCAAACCTATTAGATACAGGGTACACACCATTACTTGGTTGGTGGGAGAAAATGCCTTAAAGCTAATCTTCCACCCTAACCTCAGATTGTACCATATTTCACACTATTGTTGGACACATCGGACACAACAAAGCAACTACACCTTCCAGAGTTGAACCTTGACTGCACCACTCCAATGATGATAGATCAGATAGTCGACACAGAGACTAGGGGCACTTGAAACCAGATAATACCACTCCTTTGGGTTGTGAAAGTGGGTCAGCTCATCCACCAAGGAAAGTGCTTCACTAAGAATCAAATATAAAGGAAATTCCTACATCTGGTTTGAGAACTTGATGCAAACGAGGCCATTGCTTATCAAGGAGGGGTGAACGATCCATGTATCGGAGCATCGGAATGCCTATTGGGACAACTAGCTTGCAAGGGCCATAAATTTGCAAGCATAGCTCGAAATGACCCCATTCAAAAAGTTATAGGAATTTGAATTGTGTAGAACATGATGTCAGGGGGAAGAACTCTGCTCTGCAAAATTTGAACCCCAAAACCACTTTGGAAGCCTTGAGAATTTCAAAAATCTTCGACACAAATTTGGATGTGCCTATCAAATTAGTTTGTCCTTATTTGCCAACCTAGATTGTCTTTTTCCATCTACAACTGATGATTTATTGGATCACAATTTGGAACACTTCACCTTCCCTTTTGAGTCTCTTCATTTCTTGATGTACTTTGCTGTATATATTGAGGAGCTTCACCCAGAAGGGGGGAAGAGTAGTTTTCATAGAAAAACATCTTTTTGCAGGGATTTCTACCGTTGTACATGGCTCTCTCATATTAATTAAAGTTTTGTTTAAATGCTTTTCCTTTTCTCTTTCTGTATTATTTGCCTCAATTTTATTTCTGTAATACCATATTAGATTTAGTTATTTAGTGTCTTCCACCAGGTTGCCAATTAAATCCAAATCATTCCTAGAAGAAAGTTTTTTTAACCGTCAATACTAAAGAAGCTATTATATGCGTATGTACATGATTTAAGATTTATTGTTTCACATTCAATTTTATCAACTTTTTGGTTATATTATGTAACTCAACATATACAAGTAACTCAGCTCAAATGTTAAACACCTCAACAATGCCCTAGTATTTCATTGTGGGTTACCTTATATGGATTTTTCAGATTTTTTTATAAACCTTGAAAACTATAGGCCACAACAGCCTTAAAATGGAGAGGTGGATGATGCAGCTTTAAATGCAGAAGAGAGAGAAGCTCAACATGCAAGTTATCAATGTGTAGGTTTTAAGCTTTAAAATTGATCACGACTCATAACAAATGAAGAATGGTATTCAAAGTATGAAGGTGCTGTCACAACTCACAATACCAAAAAAAACACCCATATGTCAAAATTTAGAACAATTGGATTAGTCTAGTAGAATTTGTTAGTCATTATTACATATATACAAATTTACAATCATCACAATCATTCAATCAATTATATAATCACACTCAATATATCAGTTACTCATCAATTATGTTGTCATTATTAGGAATACACCATTTACTCATCAATCATACAGTTATTATTAGGAATAAGTCAACTACTCATCACTTATGCAGTCATTATTATGTTATTAATATTGGCAAATAATGTATCCCATCTTTACCTAGGGAGGGAGAAGAACCCATTGTTATACTTTACAAATTATAATATTTCCACTTTCGCCACTAGCTTTCACTATCTCCTTATGCTTCCTCCATTTTTGCCACAGTTGGGGGTAACTATGGGATTTGAATTGGGTAGCTCACCGTTATTGGGCCAGTGTGTTACTGCTGCACCCCAAGTCGAAACCCTAATTATTGAGTCATCATTAGGAATAAGTAAGTTGACCAGTTATGCAGTCATTATTACTATTTGAAATAAGGTTACCTAGTGGTCTCATGGAGGGGGGCCACAATAGTTTTTCCTACAATGCTGCTGAAGCCTGAAACCATTTTGGAATGTTTAGAATAAAATATGGCTTCATACAATTTTTCAATTTTTGAAGGGTTTCTCCTTAGAAAAACTAGATGGTCCTTTGTTTGCAGATTTGAAAAAAAAAAAAGATTAACCATACATTAACTGCTATGTGGTAGGACAAATTTTAAGTGGGTGGGGGAAAGTTCCAGCCCCCCTCTTTCAATTCTTACCACAGTAACGAGGTTCAGCCAAACCTAAAATTTTGTAGGAGGACTGAACCTATTGGATCGAATTTGCCAATTTCAGGTCAACATATTGACAGTGGTATCAACCCCATATTTATCAAGCAAGCACTGCTTTCTCGCCTACGTGCTTGTAGAAATTGGAGAATCAATGTTGAAATTACTCTCACCCAAGATCATCTATTCAGCACAAATCATCTCTTAATGCTCCTCAAAAGAATGAAGACGAGAATTGAATGTTGCATTCACGGATCTTCATCATGGATCTCCATTCATGGATTTCAACCACAAAGTACATAGATGGAGAGGATATTTATAGCTAAACTAAGAGCTAGCTCCCCTTCTCTCATTGGCGAACAAATAGACAAATATAATTGGCCTGTAAAATGGTGATACCTTATTGGCTAGTATAAAAGCTAGTCTTTATCTCTATTCTAAGCCTAGGAATTTGTGCACTAGCTAGGCTTTGTATAGAAGCTGAGCTAACTTAACTTATATTAGGTGCATATAATATATTATACGGTTCACCCATGGTTATGAGGTTTCTCTTCAAGGACAAGGTTATATAACCTTGGATGTATCTTAGCACACCCATCATATTATATAAGTCCACATTTTCCATTTGTCTGATGTGGTCAGTGCCTTCATATCAAAAAATTAGCCTCTCCACTCTTTCCCATGTAACAGTGATAAAGATAATAATTTAAATTTATTTTTAAAGAAACACCTATACTAGCAACCTATAGATTTTGCAACTCTCCTGCATCACAGGCTCTATAATAATTTAGAACTATCCTTAAACCTCTAGATACATCAAATTATTAACAAGGGCCAACTTTAAGTCTTATAAGGCTTCCATTTCACTCATATTAACAGTAATCCTGTGGAGATCTAAGCATGGAAGGTTCCCCACTCCACCAAGTCTTTGGTTGCCTTTGTAAGGATACCCTATTTATTTTTGACTCTCTTTTAATGCTTGGCATTACCCCATTAGCAAGGTGGACAATGCAACAACTATTTCAAAATTGGTTGGTTAAATACTTTTCCATAAGGTCAAATCTAAAAGCTTTTGGTGAAAAGTCTTTGACCAATATAAAATTTGTCCAAAATCATTGTAGACAAAAGTAAGGAAAATATGGTGATAATATAAGAAACGGATTTGTAGTCAATTTAAATGTGAGATATCCTCTGTCCAGTTGTACTATATTGGGAATATTTGTTTGCTCTTTCCTGTCTTACATGGAAGTTTCCTTCCTACCGGCTTGCCTTTTGGAGTCTGCCTGGTTCTACAGTTCAGTTTTCTTCCATTCACTTTTTCCTTAGATGGGATCAACTGATATATGTATTATGTTACTTGAACTTGTCAGGCTTTGGCTCATTTATCCAAAGAAAAATCATTATGCAAAAACTTTCAATCTAACATTTTGGAAACAAGTGCTTGTTATTGATACAAAGTCTAATTTTTTCCTTTTTAAAAATTATTATTCTCATTGTTTGTTTGATCTTTATGTGCTTACAGAAAGATGGTTCGAGGAACCTTCTAAAAATCAGGTATTTTTTTTGAATTTTTATCTTGATTTGGATTCTACTAGTGAAAATAGATAAAATTCTTTCCATCTTTGGAAGTCAACTGGAATAATATGTAGGAAATTGAATTGATTCTTCATTGGTTGACTTCCAATATTACCATTGAAAGGTCAATCCATTAAAATTCTTAGGCTTCTTATTCTCAATGCTTTACAATTCTATGTAGTTAGTTTAATAAATGGGTAGAGCTGTCTTTGTATCTTTTTTTTGATTGATAAATTCTGGAATTCTACTGGGGCCCACATCTTTTGAGAATTTAAGAAAAAAATTGTCTTTGAGAATTTAAGAAGAACAATGAAAGTAGGGAAGGAAGGAAGGAATGAGGGGAGAAGAAGAAGAATTACCATGCCCATAAACACAGCAGCTTAAAAAACATCATGAGCAGTAAGAGAAGCCAGCAACAAAGCCATTAACTGGCCATCACAAGAAACTACCATAAAACAAAGATAAATAATCCATAAACAGGTCAGCCATGGAAACACCTTGGAGAAGCCACAAGATTGCTGAAGACAGAAGCCCTGCTATCAGAGAACGCCAAATCTGCCCTGTGAAGAAGAGAGGGATGCTCAGCCACCTGCTTTGGTTGAGAATTGAGAGAGAAGCTGAGTCGAAACTAGAGAGCCACATGCACGTGCTGAAGATTATCATCCCAACCCTGACAACCAGCTTGGGCCAAAATTATTTTGGAAGTTTTGAAATCATAAACTATCTCTACAAGAAGCCCCAGCCTTCTCTTAGCTGCTTCAGAAGAGCAGAAATGAACCCAAAAGCAATCCTAATAGAGGAAATGAAGAAGAAATCAGAGGAAGAACATAGGAGAAAAGGGCAAAATGGAGGCCTCACCCTGATGGAAAAGGAAAAAAAGGTCCAAGAAGGGATTAGAGAATGGATGCCAAGCCGACCAACACAACACCTCACCCATCTAGAAACAAGACCCAGCAAAGAGAAAAAGGCTGCTGGCCATCGCTACATAACATCACTCCAAATGAAGCACACCATCAAGAAGAAAGCTGCCCTACAAAAGGCACAGCATCCAGACCAAAAGATATTTAAGCCATCTTAGTGCCGGAGGGGCACCTATTCGAAGCAAAAGAAACTCCAGACACAGACTTCCTTAAGCCAAAATTTTGAGAGAAGAACATTACCAAGACTACCATAGCCTATGGCTGCAACATGAGAGTAAAAATGAGAACATAAGCACCCCAAGAAAGAAAAAGGAATCCAGAAATGATAAGGAAGAAACGAGAGCCTCATCTTGAAAGAAAATAAAACAACTATAGAGGATTTAAGAAGGAGAACCATGACAACTAATGTGGGCCAAAACCACAACCAGCTCCAAAGGCCTAGAAAGGTAATGACCTCAATTGCATGTCTCCATACACAGCCCAACGTTCTTCAATAACCACAACCCAGCAAACAAAGAAGGAAAAACTTCCCTTTGCAACTTCAACTTCATGTACAGGAAGAAACAGACCATATAATAAAGAAAATTGCTGAGAGAAACGAAACAAAGAAGAAACAACATGATAAGCTAACCCTAGGAGACGGGGAAAAGCCCATCAGGATCCACAAGAAGAAGCCAACAGGCTAGGGCAGAAGTAGGAGAGCTCCAAAGAAAGTCAAAGAAGGACCCAACAGCGAAGACCCAGGTATAGCTAGCAATGGGTTGCTCCATGAATAAGCCTCATATCTTTGCAAATAAGCATTTGTACATCCCAAAAAACATAGGGGAAGCTACTATAGTAATTGCAAAGATATGTCCAGCAAGATGAGAGCCCAGAAATTGGGCACACGAGGGCACCATAGAAAGAAGAAGAGTTGCCACCAGGCCATGATGGAAAAACTGCATAAGGGAGACGAAAAGGGCAGCATAGGCAAGGAGCCTCTGAGGCCGCAAGGAACACAATAAAAGCAAAATAACAAAGAAAACAAGTCACCCCAAGGTAAACAATCCACAAAATAAAGATGGCACAGGGACCGAGAGAGAGGAGGTAGAGAAGCAGGCATTCAGGGTTGAAGAAGAGCCATTGGAGCTCATCCTACCTGCTTCTTTGAGTTTTGATGTTTGAAACCAGAAGCCCTTGCACTTCCCACTGATTTTATCTCAGATTTGCTTTCTTGCATCTTTATTTGATTTATTTGTTTCCAATTTGTGATACATGGAAGTTGCTTTCAAATTTTAGTTTCACTTATTCTCACAAGATTTTCTTGGAAGTACAAAACATCTGATTGCTCCCCTATAATGTCCCTTCTAGGGCAGAATTAGAACAAATAGGGTTTTCCAACAAACCCTAACAATACATGCAATTATTGGATTTTCTTTTCAAACCCTAAACAAATGTATATTTTAGAATTCTGGAAGTGCCAATCTAAGGCACAAAATAATATTTTTATTTACTAAATAATTACCAAAAATTCAGAAATATTGTAGCTGAATGTAGGATCTTCAAATCTGATTTTTTATCAAATAAATGGCTAGAAAAATACAATAAAATACCAGCAATATAATTATGTCTTCAAGAGAGAGTTTAGGCTTGAAACAGCGTCAAAAAATGAATTTTCAAACTCCAAGGGGGGTTCGCTGAAACCCCAAACTGCTTGCTGCCTTTCTAGGGCTTCCAAAACCCACTTGCTGCCCTAGCAACTGCAGCGCCCACCTTCCAAAATGCCCTTGTTGTTGTGTTTAAACTGAAAATGGTATTCAAAACACCTCAACGGATCATTGATGCCCTACGCAACCTCTGAAATAAGGCTGTCCAGCTGAAAGGTAAAGGTTTTTGTCCTTACTTCAGCTCTCCAATGAAGGTTTTAGTCTTCAATGGATGAAGTCAAGCAAATTGTTCTTAAACTTGTGATTTCAAATCATAAACATTGCATGAGTCCCCAAAAGAAACTTTTCTTTCCCTTTTATATCCTTTCCTCAAAGCGGTGCGTTCCACTTGGAGGGAAAGTTCAAATAATCAAAAGCAACTTCCTTATAAATTCACTTAAGGGCTAATCTTGCCCATGACCCTTAAAAGTCCCCTTCTTAAGTCAAAAATAGAAAAGAGTTGCCGACATATTCACTTTTGACAACTAAGGTATATTACTACTTTTATTTAAAGTATTTAAAAATATTTTTTATTTTAATAATAATATTATTTTATTTTTATAAAAGGGGATATTATAGTTCCCTCTCTCGAAATTGCTTGTCCTCAAACAATGTTGTTTTCCACCTGGATCCCAAATCCGCCTTTAGGATTTTTAACCCCAAATACTTGCTTCATGGTTGTAACCTTGTGCTCTAATGATTCTCTTAATGCTACAGTGGGCTGTCCCCTTTTCTTCATGGCACTAAGCAACGTGCATTGTGGGCTGGAAATAGTCCATAACCATCACAAACCCTCTTGCATCTCATCCCCATCAGCATTAGGATGGTTGGGTTGATTGTCCCTAATAGTAGCCTTCTTCTATGAACATTATCATGCAAGAAAACTCACAAAATACACAAATCCACAGCTGTTCAAGGTTGAAAACAACACATGATGTAGACCCGTGATGTAGAAACCATTGCATACTTGGTGACTTTTCAAAAATCTGAATTCTGAATTTTGAATGTTTGCCCTGCCTAAGTTCAAATCTGAATTTGGAATTTCCTCTCAAGCGTGTGCAATGTTGCAAGTTGTATTCTCCACCATCCTTGGACACTTTCCGCTTCTAAAATGGATTCCCAAGGGTTCATTTATGTTGTCCCAAGCATGGCTGTAGCATGACATTTTCTTCCTGAAAATCAATCCTATAGCTGCTGGAAACTCACTTGTATTAGCTACAAACACCCCCATAATGACAAGGGGCGAGAAATATATCTCCCATGTGACAAGATTTACCTTTATGGTGGTAACATTTGGGTGGACCCTGTAGACACCCCATTTTGACCACAACTAGCTTCTAACCGGACTTATGATTGATTTTTACTAAACAATGCAAATTAAGCCTAGGAATCACTGAATGTTCCAATTTCATTTGCACATCGGACATTAATGCTCAGAATCGTGTTGAGGCATCCCTATTTAGGGTATTATCTTGTACGCAACAATAACTTCTCATGGATTCATCTTTAGTCAACTTGCGACCTAGCAAATAGACAATTTGGCCTTTTGATCCATTAAGTGGGGCACTTAAACAATTCATGAATTGCAAAAATGCTAAGCAGAATGAATTAACTAAGTAAATCAAATTAAATGCTTAAGTGGAATTTCTATGTGCAATTAGTGAAATTGAATTTTGTAAAAGAGAAATTTCAATAAAAATGAGGTCATGATGATGTCATCATCCTCAAAGTCAAGGAATTGAAAATATGTACCCTAAAGCTATAAATTCAGATATAGAGAGCCATGTTTAATAAATGGGATCTCTACACCAAATATTAATTGCATGTCCCCTCCTTAACTCAACTAGGGTTAGTTTGAATTCAACCACAATTAACTCTAACTTAACTACATTTGGCTTAGAGTTAGTTTGGAAGGCTATAAATACAAGGCCTCACCCATTGTTCAATAAGCTTTTTTTGTGTAATGTTATTATGTTATAATACCAAGCCAAGCCAAAGCCAAAGCCAAGCCCAACATTATTAAGGTGACAAGGAGAGGTGGTGCAAGAAGCTCCATTGCCAAATAATTCTTGATCACACAACCGAGCACATCAATTCATTGCCAACATACAACTCTTGTTCTCATGGAAGGTAAAATTATTTGTTTTGTTCTCATTTAGTAGTTACTTTTATTGTTAACTTGCCTTTTGGGTGTCTAGGCTAGAGGTGTAAGTTTCATTAGTGTGTTTTTGATTGATTTTAATCATACTAACACGATGCTAATCTCCCCAATGGCATGCCCTGTGGGACACTCTTCATGATTGTGCACTCCACAAATATTATTATTAGTCTCTTATTTTGACTTTTGCAAAAAAAGTCCCATAAATTCATTATAACTTTTGATAGATTAATTGTTTTTGTCTAAATTTTTGTAAGGATGTTTGTATGTTTCTTATTAAAATCATCTAAAAATTTTATGCAAAAATTCTACATTTTAGCATTTATCATCAAATTAGTGATTGCCACTTTTGTTTTTTGGTTTTCTGCTAAAAATCGCTGATACAGAGTTCAGTTTTAATTGTATTCATTGTTTTAATCTGAAATTTTGCAGAGAGGTACACCTTTAACCTATGAACAATCTTCTAAAATTTCGTGAAGAACTGATGAATATTTTAGAAATTATGGTCAGAACACCGATTGTTGGTTTTTATTCTTTGTTTATGTTCAATTTTGTTTTTAATTTTGATTTTGTAGGTTGCCTTTGTTTTTTTGAGCCAATCAAACTTCTAACAAGTTTTTGTAGGATTTTCAAGCAATAATAAACCAATTTCATATTTATTTTGGTGCTTTAAAACCTTTCAAACAACTTTCAAGTTTTTACAAAGGCCAAAATTTCATTTTCCATCTTGCTTAGTGCTTTAAAAAGAACAAAAATATTAGACTAAGTGCTCTTAAGAGCTTTGTTTTTGCAAATCGGACTTTGCATGTATGCTCTCCCCCTTCTCTTATGGAGAACTCAGGTGACCACTTGTTCATCATTTTGTTGCTTAGTCCAAGCCTAGAAGGAACATCGTCTATGCTCTCCCTGAGTTCAAGTAACTTGGGCGATTCAAAAAATGACTTTTAAAGTCCTAGTTTCATTTATTTCTTTTATTACATTTGGCTTGTGGGTGGGATTTCATCACCTCCCCATAAGATGTTTAGAGAAGCGTTGACCCGTGATTTCATTTCTCGACATTATTTCAACCCCGCTCCACGACAGGGTATATAAATCATGGCACGTGATACCGGGATTGCCAAGGCGTAGAGCGGCTAGCCTTTTTGATCCTAACGAAAACTTGGGTCAGGTTTGGCTAAACATCAGACTCCACTAAGAAGTACATGGATGGAGTCACTATGCAAAGCAATAGACCCTTGCATAGTAAATTAGCTAGTATGAACCCAATAGACGTGATTGCACTTCTTGTGTTAGCCACACTTGGGACCATTTAGAATGCACGAAACTTATAGATTTTAGACAAATCCCCATTTGCTACGGAATTTCATGTCAAATGCCGAGTGTTCCTCACTTTAAGTTCGTGCCACGTATCAATGCTTGAGAGATAGAGAGGCATAAAAAACTCTACCTACACTTATACTTTTTTTTTTGAATTAACACTTAATTCTTCACAAACATTGTTATATAGGTGGAAACTTTCGCTAAAGCTATGTATACCCATGTCAGTTATAGGAATAGGACAAGCCATTTGGGCTATTTCTATTTTCTTTAATTTTCATGCGTGTTTTAAAAATTAAAATTTGTTTGTTTGTCACAAGTCCAAAACGAGTCATAAACCAATCACATTTTTTTTTCCACCCCTTTAGCTTAAGAGGTGTTTATTCTGTTTGTTTGATACCACACTTTGCCTTAGACATTTTCAAAACATTTGTGTGTGTCACTTGTTTGAAAGCATATCTTTTGAGCGAGATAGCGTCGTTACGCTGCTTGTATTGTTTTAAAATCTTTGCCTTGTGTCAAACCGAGTTTGAAACCATGTATGCCTTTGGTTTACAATTGGTATCATTATGCTGTCCATTTGAGTCTAGAATATTGTTTATTTGAGAAACCAAGTCTTTTAAACCAAGTTCAAAATTTGTTTTGCGAAGTTCAGATTCAAAATTGAGTGGTTTATGCCTATGCCTTGATTAATTTTGGCTTGGGTGTTTACCTCTTACCTTTGAATTGTGCAACTTGGACTAATTCCATGCTTGCTTTAAAGACTCATTTTCCTAGATTTAGGAGGGGTCTATTTTCCGTGTGCCTTGAGTCTATTTATTACTTTGAACTAGGGTCAAAACTCTCTTTTCAAGTACAACCTTAAGCACGGTTAGTTTACATTTGAGTCTTGCTTATCACTTGGGCTTGAATGCTTTACTCATCATGCTTATTTTTGCCTATTTGAGATTGATTTTCCCAATTAGTTTTAGGTGTGTGCCTAGGGTGAATGTCTTCTACCAAGGTCAAGTGTGTTTTTTGAATCCATGTGCCTAGATTGAGTCCAAGTGTTTCCAATTGTTTTAGAGCTAGATTAAATTGCCTTACAAGTTTTACCTCGACCAAGTTTGTTTTTAAAGTCTAGCTTTGTGCCTTGTTTCCAAAGACCTAGCATTTGCCTTAGTTTTTAGAGTTCGTTTGTACCTTTTGAGCCTAGCTTTGTGCCTTGTTTCCAAAGACTTAGCATTTACCTTTCAATTTTTAGGCCTAGTTTGTTTCAAAGTCTAGCTTTGTGCCTTGTCCCCAAAGACATAGCATTTGCCTTAGTTTTTAGCTTTCATTTGTATCTTGAGTATAGTTTCTGCCTCATTTCCAAATATCTAACACCGTTTTTTGTTCTTAGACCTAGATTAGATTTTATTCGAAACACTTTGCCAAGATCAACTTCGGATTTGTCTTTTAAAATTGACCATTTGTGTGTGAGACATTAGACCTTGGAGATATTTGAGACCAAGCTTATCATTGACGATTTTGGAGAAAGAGCTTCCATTCTAGGCCAAGTTTAAACCATTTGCAGCAATAGACCGAGTACCTATTCCAAGTCTCGTGTTTTAAACCAAGACCTGTTCCTAGACCAATGTTGCTTTCAAACCTAGACCTAGACCAAGACCATTTTCGTAGACCAAGGCCACCCTCTTTGGGCTGATTGCCAAACCCAACTATGCCGATTATCATATGCTGAGATCGCCCTTCTTTGGGCCAATTGAAGTACCAAGTTTGCCCTTTCAATGATAACGGTACCCGATCCCCTACCTATGCCACTGACCTTCCTTTGGTTTGCGGCAACAAACAAATTTTGCAGCCCCCAAGGATCACTATTCCAAGCCCTCTTCCTTTGGTCTGCGTTAGTAACCAAGCTTCGCAACGCCCCTTCATTACCATTCCCGACCCTCCACCTTTGGCTTGCGTCAGCAACCAAGCTCTGCAGCATCTATTCATTACCATTCAAGGCCCTTTCAAATCTGGTAGCTCTTTATCCCAACAAGGTTGTGCAATTGCAACTAGACAGATCCCAATTACCATCCTAAACCCCCAGCCAATCTTTGTCGAGCCCATCGTAGATGAGCCTATTTGTGAAGAGCTCATTATCAAACCATAGGTGTAATGTCCCCCTTTTGGCATAGCTTGCTTTTGGGTCCTTAGCTTGGTTGTTCCCACAAAGCTAAGGGAAGGGAAGAAAAAGGGAACATGGAGGGGGCCTTCTATGAGCAAAAAGATAAAAAGTACTTAAAATATTCTACTTTTCAGTCGAGTTTGCAAAAAGGTACTTTTAATCTTATGTTCACTTAAGTTGTGGTTATAGGAGCTTTAACCCTAAAAAAGGGAGTTTAAAAAAAAGAATGAGTACTTATATTTTAAAGGGTTACAACCCTCCAACTTGGGTGCCACCCTTGGAGGTTGGATATAAAAGCAATGGAGGAATCTTGTTATGTTTATGCTGAATATTGAATTGGAAGCTTTGATCAAGTATGTCAAGCTTGATTACCACAACTTGAGGACAAAAACCTTCAAGAAGTGTCAAGGGTTTTGTTAAGCACATGCTTATACTGAGAGGGGGGGTTAATCAATATAAAATAATTTTTTAAATTTAATCAACCACAATAACCATAAACATTCAAGATCTAACAATTAATAACACGAGAACACATGATTTACGTGGAAACCTTTTTGGGAGAAAATTATAGCAAAATATTGCTTTTATATATATAACTCTTTTACAATGTTTGCAGGCACCAACTTACTAGAGACACCAATCCCCAAACCAAGCACCAACTCGGTCAATTTATGAGCCCCCACCCACTGGAGACACCGATCCCCTTTGGCAAGCATCAACTCGTCCAATTCGTGAGCACCGACCCACAGGAACACCAACCCCTAGACTATGAGGCATTGACCCCAAACCACATCGATTCCACCGTCTGTGATTGCTTTTTCAATCAAATGATGACTTTGCTTATCTTACACTTTTTCTCTCATTGATTTTCTTATATAATTTCTGCTCTCCTCTCTTTCATAATTCTCAAATGATATTCTTCATTAGAATAAATCTTCCCTTCATACTTTTTTTCTTAAGAGATATTCTATTTTATTTTCCGCTTTTCCTCTCTTCCTTCTCTCTCACACTTATATGATCTTCAATCAAATCGAATGCTTGTAATACTTCCACATCTCTTCTCCCTTATATAGTCTTTAAAAACTTCTCAAAGGAGGTGTCCCATCTAAGAGGCACCTCTTCACCAAAAGATGTGACCATTGACATTTTCGTTCACTTTTGGCAACAATTCCGTTCACTTCCGACAACACTTTCATTCACTTCTGGCAACAATTCCGTTTGACATTTCCGTTCATATTCGTTACAATTCCTTTGACATCAATGACAATTATTCCAACAATCTCCCCTTTTGTCATTGATGGCAATCCCCATGAATTAGTATATGAACTCCCCCTTGTTGTGGTTTTCCTCCTTTGCTCCCCCTGTCGTCAATTCTCCCCATTTGACATCAATGGCAAAGGATTGTCCATGGTTCTCTTGTTGTAGTGCTCCCCTTTTCTTCTCTCTCCCTTTTTGACATCAATGGCAAAGGGTTATACAAACTCTCACAAGCTCATCCATGTATAGCCTTCTTGATCCTTGATCCTTGGTTTTGACAAACTGCTCATAGAGCTGTTCCTGGACTCATCTCACACAAGAAACAAGTCCATACTTCACATTCTTCTCAAGGGACCTGAGTTAGCTCCCCCTAACTCCATGCTCCTCCTAATCATACCACTTGAAGCCACAAACCAAAAGATAGCAACCAAAACATGCACAACTTCTCACAAGATTGACATACCTTGTTTGAATACATCACCCTTGCATAAACTGCCAACTTCATATCAATCTTTGAACTTCTTGGACCCAAGAGATCTCTTTCAAAGATCAATACACCTTCTCATATGAAGCTCACCACTACTACTGATCTGATCATCAAGAACATGCTCAAAGCAACTAGACTTACTTGAATCCATGCTCACAAGAGCTCTCAAGACCATATCAAGCTACCTCAAACTGATCTATCAACTCACTTTCATGACTTTCTTGTCATGCAACACAACCAAGACCCAACAAGCATCCACCATGCATCCTCTTTTTGTAAAGTGTCTCCTTGAAGCCTAGAAGAGACACCCCACACAAAGGGTCCTAGAACAAAGTGAGCCCAGGAGATGCCCACGTCTCTTCTGTTACTTCTTTGATCCTCTTGCATCCATAAGACTGATTTCTTTCTCTTAGATTCCATTTAGGCATGTCTAACTTCTTTGACTCATTAACCTCAACATCCATGATGTTGTTCATCTTCTCAACTCTTGCAATTGTCTTACCTTCCAACACACAATCATTAGAAACTAACAATAGGGAATCTTGACAAGGCTCATGCTCAAATGTACTACAAGATTCTCTTTGATCTGCAAGCTGCTTAGGACTAGTATTCACTGTCTTTTCTACAACTCCTGATAACAAGAGTTCCACATAGTCCTTCCTATCTGATTCTTTCTTCACTGTTGCAAGTAACCCATTCTCACTCTTAGACTCAATCTGATCAACCTTCACTGTCTTAGGTCTCCAAAACTTAGTTTGGCCCTTTTCATACCTTCCAGGGTCTCCATAGCCTTTGACATACCTTGAGGTTATCTCTACTCCATTTGGACATAATTTAGCAATATGGCCAACCTTATGAAAACAAAAGCAAGCAACATTTCTCATACCTTTTGCTTGAAGGTGATTGAGATCTGCCTTTGACTAATTGCTTCTCCTCAAACAGTTTCTTACCCTATGACCAACATGATGACAAACAAAACAATGGCCATGAAAAGAATTGGAAAACCTGAAAGTATTGGGCTACCTGATTGACTTTTTCAATTTGCCCTGTTGTCAACCTAGAGTTGCACCCTGATCGAAGACATGTTGAAATGACTAATCCTCGCTTCTGTTGAAACAATGGGATCTTCTCACGAGGGTGGTTACCTCAATGATAAGAAGAACCTTTAGAGAATGCTGGTTCCTGTAAGATGTATCAATGAGGATCTCAACTTCTACGCTACAAATTGCTTAGGAAAAAAGGGAGAAAGAACTTGAAAGGAAATCCTAGTTAAAATGGTGATACACTTAATTTGCTTGATCCACTCAAAGTGAGCTTCTAAAAACACTGATTCAGACAAGAAAGAGGCAGAACTTCAACTCCAATTGATCAATACACAAGTATTTCAAGAAAAGGTTTGATCTAGTAACTAAAACCCGAGGGAAATGAAAGAGTAGGCCTGATTGAAGGCACTAATTAGTCACTTGCATCCACTAAAATTCCAGCCAAAAGACAAATAAACACAGAACGTGACTTGCATAAATGACCGGCTAGTAAATAGGTACGAATCCATATTTGACAAAGAAGAAAGAATATCACTTAGACAAATCAATAACAAAAGTACACTATACTAGCTGCCGAAAATTGAAAAAACAGTTTTTTTTCTTATTGATTCTGAAAAAGGTTACAGCACAATCTTTGGTAGAAGATTTCTTGCCAAAAGAGGGATAATTTAATCTAAGGTTGAAAGCCAACTTATAGAAAAATACAATAGCCAAGAGATGGCATTGAAAAATAGGAGAGGTTAAATCTGTCCAACTTAGCCTTTACAAAAAGTCTATTTTGTCTTCTTCCTCTTTGCATGAAAGCCCCTTGGTGCTAGAATTGGACGGTGGAATCATACGTTTGACTTTACTTGTGCATGTTCAGCTGAGCCATCTTTGAAATTAGAGACTAGCTCTTTGGCGTTGAGAAATGGACGGTGGAACCAGGTTTCACTGGTCATCTTCTCCTTTGCATGGAATGTTATGCCAATCTAAAAAAAAGAATTCCGTTTGACTTTGATTGAAGACTGAGCTGAAGGAAGAGATCACCCCACTTTGCATGTAAAGCCATGTCAAGAGTTAATATATGAGCTCCACTCGGACTGTTGGAATGTTTGGAGAAGTGTGACTTTGACTAGTCAAACTGTGGGTCAATTAAAACTTAGCAATCTGCCAAAAATAACCCTTGTTCACATGTATTTTCTCTTATTTTGGTCTGCCTATTCATGTCTATTTTCTGCAGACTCCTATTTTTGGATTATCTTATCTATATTTGGTCTTTATTTCTTCCGTTTGACTTGTTTCAGCTTCTCTTCGCTTAATTCTTTCAAAATTTTGGCTTTACCTTCGTCTTGGATTTCCTTCGGACTTATTTCCTTGGTCTATCTTCTTTGGATTTTTTTTGACTTCATTATTGCCTTATTTTTTTCGGAATTCCTTGTTTATTGCCCTTAGCCTTTATTCCCTTTGGCTCTTTTGTTTTTCAAATTCCCGAGGACTTTGTCTCCTTGCTTTCCAAAGATAGCCCTTCGGGCTTCTTGTCTTAGTCCTTTCCCGAAGGGTAGGTGCCCTTCGGGCTTTTTGTAAAAACCTTTAAACTTGCCAGATGGACCTTCTCGAAGGGCACGTGCCCTTCGGGTTTTTTGCAAACGTCCCTCCTTGTCGAATAACCCTTAAGAAAAAGGCACCCAAGTTTTTTGAAGGGCACCCGGGTTTTTTTGAAACGTCCCTTCCGAAGGGTACATTGCCCTTCGGGTTTTTTGGAAGTGTCATTCGAATATTTTGACTTGTCTTTTGAACTTTTCTGAAGGAATTCCTTCGAACAAATTTTCCGAAGGAATTCCTTCAAGCTTTTTGTCCGAGTCTATTTGCTTGTTCTTCAATGTCTACAACTTCGGACTCTTCACTGGCACCTACTTTGGATTCTTCATTGCTTGTTACTTATAAAAAGAGATAAGTCATTTACCCTGAGAAACCCAAAATGCACTATCTTGAGTAATTCGGGTTTTTAAACCCAAATTACTTCTATTGATAAAACTTTCATAAGCAAAGCACTTTTCAAAACCCAATTTGCACTGTCAAGAGTGATTCGGGTTTTCCAACCGGATTACTTCTGCTGATAAAACTTTCATAAGCAAAACACTTCCCAAAACCTGATTTGCACTGTTTAGAGTAATTCGGGCTTTCCAACCCGGATTACTTCTGCTGAGGGGTTTCAACTGCTGATTACTCAAAGTGAAATAAGTTGTGCCTCTTGTAAAACCTGAAGTCTTGCTTGAATGTTCACCCTCTCACACTTGGGCAAAATTTTGGTATGTAGGCAAAAAAAAATGGCCAACATTTCTGGCGACTCGTAGGGAAGCATGCTTGCTATGCTTGAGAACTCAGACCATATAGATGCTATTTGAACTCCCAAAACAATGATAAACTTGATTTTTGACTGAAAATCTCCTGTAATCATGGTTGAAGTAACCTTCCTCCTTCAAAATAAGAAGGGAAACACACGAAAGCAGGGAAACTAAGAAACAAATGTGCAAACAAGCAGTTATTGGAACAAAACTGAAAAAAACTACTGTGCTTGAACAACACTTGGAGGAAAACAAACAAATAAGGAACCTAGCTAACCATGACAAAGCATGATCCGCCTAGATCAAATGGGAAATTTCTGAACTCACTTTTTCTAAGAGATGGTACAAGTTGCAAAGCAGGGTGTTTATTAATCATAACCTTTGATGAGGCATTTTCCTTGTCCACCAACTGTATTAGCATCTTCTCAAATGAGTCATCAACAACAAACCAGTCACCAACAAAGACAAACTCATCAAGTACCTCTTGATCTTTTTCACATTGCTTGTCATCTACCACCTTGTCAAGTGATATCTCATCTATGCACTGTTCTTGAGTGATCTCATCCTTATCAACTACTGCAAGTTCATCCAGCTCTTCAAGGAGCTTCAAATAGGCAAACCAATCTGTATTATGATCTTGGATAGTTGATTCTTGATCGGATTTTTCATAAACACGTCTTTCAATAGACAACATATCTATACAAAGTTCTTCAATCTCTTGAAGAGATTTAAGGTACAGCTGCCAATCATCTTTTCTTTCCTCATTTTGATCTATAGAATCAGCTTGAAAGCTATTTGGATCCTTCTCAATAGGAGATACCTGTAACTCATTTATGACTTCAATTTGTACCATCTCCTCTTGAAGTTCTTCTTCATCAAGATCAGTCTTCTCACTCTCAACTATAATTGGATGCTCAACTACAACCTCAAGTGAAGTATCAATAGGAAATTCTTTCTTAAACACATATGAAGTATCCTTTACACACTCTGCAAGAACTTGATCTGTAGCTGCAACTTCTTTCTCAATCCTCCAAAGAACATGCTCCTCCTGAAAAAGGGAGATGGTGGGAGGGTGATGAAATTTATTTGTTTGAGAGGGAAAATGAAGCATGGGAGGTTGATTATGATAAAGTTTTGCAATTTTGAGGACAATGGAATTATCTAGGGAGTTTTGGAGAGAAGGAAAAGAGAAACTCTTAAAGATCTCTACATTCTATTCCTTCCAATTGGCCATTACCTCATCAAAATCTGAAATCTCCTTGTCCTCATGGACAACTTGTGCTTGAGAGATGAGTGGTGAAGAAAAGGGACTATAAGAAGGTTTAGGCTCCTGAATAAGCTCTTGAATAGGCTCTTGAATTCAACTAGGAAGCTCCCTTGGCACATACTGGGCATGATTAACAACTTCATGAGAATAAGGAACACAAAAACCTTTTGTAGACAAGTGATTCAACTCGATTTTCTGCCTCTCCCAAGCCTCCATCTTCTCCAATAGAAGAATACACAGCGCATTTATCTCTTCTGTATCATTAGACACATTTTGAAATAAATCATTCACTTCCTCATACTGAGAGTTAGAACAAACCTTTCTTGCATATGCTAGTATACTGAGCTCTATTTCATTCATTTTTTCTTGAAGGCAAGGCTGCTCATATGCTACATCATAGCCATATGGGAAAGATGAAATCTGGTCCTCAGACTGATATGGCTCACAAGGAAGGTAATAATCATGCTCTTGATAATAAGGATCATGAGAAGCTTGATAAGGTTCAACATAGCTTTGATAATACTCTTGATAAGGCTGATTAGGCTCATAAAGAGGCTCATAGGTATCATAATAAGGCTGGTCTGATCCATCATTGGGCTGATAAGGAAACATAACATAGGAATTCTCTTCATACATAGCCATCAAAATTCATTCATGATAATGTAATAAAAATAGACTTACATGGAAATTGTGCCTGAACTATTAGAAGCAATTGCTTGGGCTTGGAATCACCAAATAGTTTTCTTGAAGATCACTGCTGCAACTGCAATTTCATCAAGACCAGCTCCAATGGGTCCCATCGGGCATGCCAAAAACTGTTGTCAACCTGGAGTTGCACCTTGATCGAAGACGTGCTGAAATGACTAATCCTCGCTATTGTTGAAACAATGGGATCTTCTCACGAGGGTGGGTACCTCAATGATGAGAAGAACCTCTAGAGAAGGTTGGTTCTTGTAAGATATATCAATGAGGATCTCAATTTTTATGCTACAAACTGCCTGGGGAAAAGGGGAGAAAGAACTTGAAAGAAAATCCTAGCTAAAATGGTGATACACCTAATTTGCTTGATCCACTCAAATCGAGCTTCTGAAAACACTGATTCAGACAAAGAAGAGGCAAAACTTCAATTTCAATTTCAATTTCTGATTCACAGGATCCTTCGAAAAGGGCAAGTGAAGAGCATACTCTTTGGCAAAGCTACTAGACTTTCGCACTGAAAATTTTTCGATGATAATACTAAGGCGGAGAGGCTTATTTATAGCAATTTTTGGGCGGTCCTGCCTGCTCGCTGGCAAGGCGGTGTCAATCCCATCATGCTTTACAGCTCAAAAGTTGTCCACAGTGAGATGCTGTTTGAAGCGTTGGATCCACAAGATGATGATGGTGAGGATGGAATCCTAGGCTGTGGGCCCAACATGTCTTCCGCTTCGTCTTCGAGGTCATCTTCGGATATTGGCTGAAAAAGACACCTTATCTGGAATGTGCTTTGTAGGTACCAATGTCGACAACTTCCCACTTCACATGGCATATGTCGAGGAGTACAGTGGAAATATGATTCCCACTCAAGCTGTCGGCGAATAATGGTGTGCACGACAGTATCTTGATCATGATTTTGTTCCTCATGTATTCTGTGCGGGCCATGCCGAGCAATCCAACGATACAGGTGTTCGTTGAATGTGGATCTTATCCGAATGCGCCACGTCCATAGTGGTCGTTTTAGTAGCTCAGTGAATTGGTGGTATAGGAATTCACTATTGAGCCTTTCTATGGTGATGACTCCCGAGTTCTGTCTGCGGTTGGCTTGAATCGTCACTGTTGCAGACATTTGCAGGTCTTGTGCTGCTGCATAAGAAATCCTCGTAAATCGGGGATCTAAGGATTTGTTCTTGGACAAGAGCATTCAGAGAGTCGAATGCTTGGTTTAGAATCCTGGTTAGGTTGAAACCAGGTGCAGGCTGATGCATCAATGTAGCTGGAGGATTGCGGCTAAGCCAATTTGCAATAACATTATTAGAACCTATAATATGCTCCACAGAAAAATTAAACTGATGAAAGAATGCCTGCCACCGGACATATTTCCCGCGACCATCTTTTCGACCATGATCTTTTTCTCTGAAGGTCATAAATATAGTACAGTCGGTTACAATTACAAAGTGTGGCAAATGTAGAAGTTTAAGCATAAACTTCTCTAAACATTTTTTCACAGCATAAATCTTTTTATCAGAGGAGATCCATTTTAAAACATCGGAGCTAAACACACCACTCGCAAACTCACACACAAACTCTTTATTATCTACAATACAAACAAGTACTCCCCATGCGAGGTCAGAGGCATCGGTGTAAACTTTCATCTGTTGAGATTTTGGGATATGCAGTTCAGGCAAGGCAGCAACCTTGGCTTTGATTTTTTGTAGTGCAGCTGTGTGTTGTTCTTCTCAACGGAATGTTTTCTTTTTCTGGAGAAGGGTTTGCAGTATGTACCTGTCTTCACCAGAGTTAGGATAGAAGCTATTTAAATAATTTAATAACCCCAAAAAAGCCTGCAACTTTGGTTTATCAAGTTGCTCTGGGAAATCGATGACTTTTTCTTTTATGTGAGGCTGGACTTGCAGTTTTGATTCTCGGATTACCATGCCAAGGAAGTTGCATTCAGTCTTGCATAACTGAATCTTAGTCTCTGAGAGGACTATTCCTGCATCTTGTGCCAGCTGAAAGAATTGGGAGAGATGAGTAGCATGCTTATCTAAAGAATTACTAAAAATCAAAATATCATCAATATATACACAAAGAAAATGAGAAGTGCCACCAAAATTTTTATCCATATGCGCCTGATAATATGCTGGCGCATTCATAAGGCCGAAAGACATGACAGTCCATTGAAAGTGGCCAAAGGGGTAGCTGAAGGCTGTCTTGGCTCTGTCTTCTTCTTTGACTCTTATCTGGTAAAAGCCAGACTTGCAATCAAACTGTGATAAATACTTGCAGGCTGCAACTTTCTCAAGCAAGTAGCTTTTATCTGGTATCGGATATGGATATGGCTCTGTTATAGCATTTAATGGTCTGTAATTGATGACCATTCTCTTTTTGCCTCGTTTCTGCTCTGAATGCTTGTTGACCATAAAGGCGTAGCAGCAGAAAGGAGAGGTTGATTTCTCAATGAAGCCATTTGCTTCCAGATCTTTGATCTGTGCTTCCATATTGTCGTAATCCTGAGCTGGTATCGGGTTCTTCTTCCCGATATTCATGTGCTTGCCTTCAACTAGTTTGATTTCCATTTCAGGAATAGCTTTGGACCAAAACTGCTGAGGGTTTTCTGAGCAGATAGAGGACTTGATCCTGTCTCCAAGTTCTAATATCTCGACTGGGATTATTTCAGGGTTCTGAGTCATGGAGCTCGGGAACTGTTCTGTGGCATAGATAAGGCGAGGTATTCTAAGCCTTTCATTCTCTATGGTGAACATGATGCTTTTTGCAGTAGCACCATAGGGTGTATATCTATCAATAAATGATCCTCCAAAGAGGATGTCAATGGGCATCTTTTTAAGGGAAAAGAAATCACAGTGGAAGATTTTATTTTGGATGCGAAGGGGCTATTGATGTTTATAGTTTCTACAGGTAAAACTATTCCCCTGAACATCAATGCTCTTGTAAGCTTGATTCTCATCAAGTGTCTTCCAGTCATTGATGAGTTGCGGTTTAGCAAATGAGAGAGAAGCACCAGTGTCTACTTGTGCGTCTACTAGTCTGCGATTGATTTCTAAGGTAAAGAATTGGGCAAAACGCTCATTTATTAAATGGTTCAAATAGACAGGCTGTGGAAGTTCAAGAGAGGGAATACTGGTACATACCAGTTTCTGCTTTTCTGGATCTTGAACGATTGCTGGTTCAGTGTAGACTTCTTCTTCTGGTTCAGCTTCTTCTTCTTGGGGATTACTGCATTCACCAGGGCAGTAATCTTGGTCGGAGTAGAACATACTGCCGACTTCATCCTCTTCATTGTCACAATCCCACTTAGGATCTGCTGCTAGGACAGGGTCTTCAGCTGGTAGGATCTGTTCCCATATTGGCTCTCGTATTTCTTTTGGCGGCTCTCTGCTGGTGAACTTGTTCTTTATCCAGGAGTCACTTGGCTTGAAAGAGCTTGGATATTGCATAGGAGGATGATCTAATCTGTGCATAGTGGGAGGTTGTCTCGGTTGAGAGGCTGTCTCCCTCTAAATGATTCTCCTCTGGAGTATCCTCTTCCTCTAGGTTTCTCTGGTTGTTCAGGCACTTCATGGTGATGGCGTGACCAGGCTCCATATGTTTCATTAGACTGGATGGACCAGTCATTGTGTCTGGGTCTGTAGTGTCTTGCACCACGTTGCATATTTGTCATTGGCTGTTCTAGCTCATCTGCAAGTGATTCAAGAGCTGCTGCATCTTCTTCATCGTCAAAATCTTCGTCAGGAAGATCTTCGAGTGTAGGCTCATAAATGTCTTCTTGAAAATACAGGTCTTCATCAGCGTCAACTATATCCCACCACGCTACTACGGCGGAGGTAAAAACAGCTTTAACAGCGGGATTTTTGCAGGAGCAATTGGGAGCAATGTGACCGGGTTTGCGACAGATGTAGCAAATCGGCTGCTTGGAGGGAGGACGAGCAGTGTGTCGTTTCTTGAGAAAACGATGAGGAGCATAAGAATGCTTCTTAGGGAAAGAGCGGCGTCGAAAGGAGACATGCTTGCGGCGCTGCTTCTGTTGGCGATGAGGTTGTACAAATGGTCGACAGCCAAATGGGGTTGTTTCTGGGAATACAGGAGCTATTTGGAATGCTTGGTGCTTACTGAGCTTTTGCATAGACTTAGTCTCAGAGACTAGAGTCATAATCTGCTGCTTGGCGAAATCCATGACGTCAGAAAGGGCTAGATCTTCGATCGTAAGTCCTTTGAGGTCAATATAAGACAGTACCCTGTCAATCAAATTATAAGGCATAGCATGCAAGAATTTGAGTTTAATCTCAGTTGAAGCATAACACCTACTTTCATAAGCCAGTTGCCGAAATTGTTTGGCAAAGGCATCAAACTGCTTTAAATCGCAGAGCTCCATTTTTAACAACCATTTCTTTGATTCTAATTCTCTATTGCCGATTGGAGGGGCAAACTCATTAATCAATAAAAGAAATAATGCTGCTAAAGAATCTCGCTGATTATGTACACGTTCATATTGTTGTGGCTCAGTCATCGACTGCCACCATAAGCTAGTGACACCCCATAAAAATTTTGTTGCAAAGCAAGAGCTGCCAGCTTGGTTTAGATGAGCTTGGATGGAAAGGACACGCATGGTATTACACCAGGCAGTGATTTCATTCAAGGGATTGAGCAGGTCATCTATATTCAAATACCAAGGCTGCAAATGTATATGGGTTCTTTGCATAAGGGTATGACTAGGTGATCTCTTTACAGTTTTAAATGTAGGACCAAAGGAGACTGAACAGAGAGGCTTTGAGGATGATTCTGCCTTTTGGTCTTCTTTTGACAACCAACTAAGACTATCGTCTAACATATCTATTTTAGTATCAATGGAAGATACTTTCTTTTCTATATTATTTACAGTATCCTTAATGGACAAAATATCTCTACACAGAACATCAAAATTTTTCATAAGATGAGAATTAAATCTCGCAGTGTAGTTCCTTTGCTTGAACTCATTAGAGGGGTTCTCATATGCAGCTGCAAAATACTGCATAGTTCCTGCTGGTTGTCTATGGACACCTTTTTGCGGCGGCCATCTTCCACCTCTATACAGAGTAGTAGTATCTTCTGTGTAGAATTCTATACTGTTTTCTCTTGGAAGACTCATAAGAGTACCTGGTAAATCATTGTCTTGATTTACCTCTTCATCTTCGATCAAAATATGACCGGTTTTGACAGATCTACGGGAGGAAGATGTAGATGGTCTTGTAGGAGAGAGACGGGAATTTACAGACAGGGATTTTGGTAGGATATTTACAGATCTGCCATCACTTTGGTGAACTGTGGCTTGACTCTTCATTTTGGGAGAAACATTTTTCAACCAGTCAAGTTTCCATTCATGGGGAATTTCAACTGCTTCTATATGACCTTTCTGCAGTTGTACAGTTCCACTTAATCTTCTTGCATAGGGCAGATTCTCAAGGATTTTGGGGTGATTAGTGTTGGTCATGCTATAGACAATAGATATGTTAATAGATGCATATTTGAATTCTCCGAACATATCGAGACCAAACAGAGAGGTAAACAGACCCCAACAATCTAAAGATCCATGTTTAACTTCTTTACAACCTTTATCGCGGACTGCGACAGAGAGGTTGGGACAAAACTCAAAACAAATAGTATTATCATTTAAGTGGCTAAGGCTGGATAACTGACAAGAGTGTTTAAAGCTTACTTGGCGGCGATCACACAAAGCTAGATATATTACAGGGTTAATATTGCTAGGAATCAAGGGTACAATATGGACACGGATTAACCCAAAATGAACAAATTTAACATCTTCATGTGACCTGATATAATTGATTTCTTGCTCAGATAACAGAGAGAGCAAATTTGTTTGATAGGTTTTCTTTGGCTTATAGCTAAGGGTTAATTCTACAGACTTGATTCTCGGCTTTACAAAAGATAAATAGGTAGATGTATACAAAAACTTAGATTTAACTAACTCAGATTTCTTATATACCTGGGAAGCCTTAATAGCCGGAGGTTTAAACAAACTGGTTTCTTTCTCAAGGTTTTCTTCAGTAACTTCAATATCGGGACAGTCCGATATTTGGTCTGGGACAAATGGAGGGAGTTCGTACATGCCTTCAAACTCAGATTCGTTCATGATTTCTACGGTAGATGTGGATGGTGCTTTTCCGAATTCCATTGTGGGGAGATTTGGGTTCTGGTGTGCGAGAAATTTCTGGTCAGGGAATAAAGGGATGCAGAGATAAAAGCGGCCTATGACAAATGGATTAACGGCCTGTGACTCGATGCAATAACTTTCCCAAAGAAATTTTCAAAGCAGAGAACTCAAAAGATCGATCCACGAAATAGGAAAAATGTTTCACAACTTACAGTATTCTGGCTCTGATACCAATCTTTTATAACGTCAGTAGACGCCTCCAACTTTCCAGTTCTTGTATCTTGACGTAGAGGAAACCTGCGATAGTAGGCAGGGGCCGAATGGCTACGGCTTCACTATATTACTCACTCAAAAAATATTACAAACTATTACAATATCTTTGCTTCAATTTCTGATTCACAGGATCCTTCGAAAAGTGCAAGTGAAGAGCATACTCTTTGGCAAAGCTACTAGATTTTCACACTGAAAATTTTTCGATGATAATACTAAGGCGGAGAGGCTTATTTATAGCAATTTTTGGGCGGTCCTGTCTGCTCGCTGGATCCTGTGAATCAGAAATTGAAGCAAAGATATTGTAATAGTTTGTAATATTTTTTTGAGTGAGTAATATAGTGAAGCCGTAGCCATTCGGCCCCTGCCTACTATCGCAGGTTTCCTCTACATCAAGATACAAGAATTGAAAAGTTGGAGGCGTCTATTGACGTTATAAAAGATTTATCAATACATAAGTATTTCACGAAAAAGTTTGATCTAGTAACTAAAACCTGAGGGAAATGAAAGACTAGGTCTGATTGAAGGCACTAATCAGTCACTTGCATCCCACTAAAATTTCAGCCAAAAGACAAATAAACACAAAATGCGACCTGTATAAATGACCGGCTAGTAACTAGGTACGAATCCAGATTTGACAAAGAAAAAAAAATCTATCACTTAGGCAAATCAATAACAAAAGTACATTATACCAGTTGCTGAAAATTGAAAAAACATAGTCCTCTTATTGATTCTAAAAAAGGTTATAGCACAATCTTTGGCAGAAGATTTTTTGCCAAAAGAGGGATAATTTAATCTAAGGTTGAAAGCCAACTTATAGAAAAATACAATAGCCAAGAGATGGCGTTGAAAAATAGGAGAGAGGCTAAATCCATCCAACTCAACCTTTACAAAAAGCCTATTTTGTCTTCTTCCTCTTCGCATGAAAGCTCCTTGGCGCTAGAATTGGACGGTGGAATCATACGTTTGACTTTGCTTGTGCATGTTTAGCTGAGCCATGTCTAAAATTAGAGACTAACTCGTTGGCGTTGAGAAATGGATGGTGGAACCAGGGTTGACCAGTCATCTTCTCCTTTGCATGAAATGTTATGCCAATCTAAAAAAAAGAATTTCGTTTGACTTTGATTGAAGACTGAGCTGGAGGAAGAGATCATCCCACTTTGCATGTAAAGCCACGTCAAGAGTTAATAGATGAGCTCCACTCGGATTGTTGGAACGTTTGGAGAAGCGTGACTTTGACTAGTCAAATTGTGGGTCAACTAAAACTTAGCAATCCACCAAAAATTGCTGTTGTTCGCATGTATTTTCTCTTATTTTGGCCTGCTTGTTCGTGTCTATTTTCTGTGGACTCCTATTTTTGGATTATCTTATCTATATTTGGTCTATATTTCCTCCGTTTGACTTGTTTCAACTTCCTGTCGCTTAATTCTTTCGGAATTCTGGCTTTACCTTGGTCTTGGATTTTCTTCGGACTTATTTCCTTGATCTATCTCGGATTTTTCTTGACTTATTTCGGATTTTTCGTGACTTCATTATTGCCTTATTTCTTTCAAAATTCTTTGTTTCCTGCCCTTAGCCTTTATTCCCTTCAGCTTTTTTGTTTTTTAAATTCCCATGGACAAAAAGTCCATGGGATTTGTCTCCTTGCTTTCCAAAGACAGCCCTTCGGGCTTCCTGTCTTAGTCATTTCCCGAAGGGCAGGTGGGCTTTTTGCAAATGTCCATGCCTGTCAAATAACCCTTAAGAAAAGGGCACCCAAGTTTTTTGGAGACGTCCCTTCCGAAGGGTACATTGCCCTTCGATTTTTTGGAAGTGTCCTTCGAATATTTTGATTTGTCTTTTGAACTTTTCCGAAGGAATTCCTTTGGGATTTTTGTCCGAGTCTATTTGCTTGTTCTTCAATGTCTGCAACTTCGAACTCTTCACTGGGACCTACTTTGGAGTCTTCATTGCTTGTTACTTATAAAAAGAGATAAGTCATTCACCTTGAGAAACCCAAAATGCACTATCCTGAGTAATTTGGGTTTCTAAACCCGAATTACTTCTACTGATAAAACTTTTATAAGCAAAGCACTTCTCAAAACCCGATTTGCACCTTCAAGAGTAATTCGGGTTTTTCAACCCGGATACTTTTGCTGATAAAACTTTCATAAGCAAAGCACTTCCCAAAACCCGATTTGCACTGTTTAGAGTAATTCGGGCTTTCCAACCCAGATTACTTCTGCTGAGGGGTTTCAACTGCGGATTACTCATAAAGTGAAATAAGTTGTGCCTCTTGTAAAACCCAAAGTCTTGCTTGAATATTCACCCTATCACACTTGGGCAAAAGTTTGGTATGTGGGTCAAAAAAAATGGCCAACATGTCTTTCAAACTTGCATCCTTCTTACTCTGGACTGATATCTCATGATCTTTCTCAACCTTGACTATGAGCCTCTCATGCTTATCCTTCAAAGAACCTAACTCAACCTTCAACTGATCACACTCTTCTTCTCTTGATCTCAAACTTGAATATGCAACCTCTAGCTGATTCTTAAGATCCTGAATAGACATCTTATCTTCTTTTACTTCTAAAGCCAACTTAGACTCCAAAAGACATACCTGCTCCTTAACAATGTTGACCATAGATTTCAACTGTTAATTCTCCTTCCTTAGGTGCTTGGCCATCTTGTGCTTCAAAGAATCTCCTTTAGGTTTGTTAGGCCTACTCCAAAGGAGCTGCTTTGATACCAATTGTTAAGCACGGGTTTATACTAAGAGGGGGGTGAATCAGTAAAAGATAATCTTTTAATCTTTTAAATTTAATCAACTGCAACAACCATAAACATTTGAGATCTAGCAACTAATAACACGGGAACACATGATTTACGTGGAAACCCGGAGAAAGCCACGGCAAAATATTGCTTTTATATATATATATATATATATATAACTCTTTTACAATGTTTGCAGGGACCAATCTATTGGAGACACCAACCCCCAAACCAAGCACCAACTCGGTCAATTTGTGAGCACCCACCCACTAGAGACACCGATCCCCTTCGCCAAACACCAACCCGGCCAATTCGTGAGCACAAACCCACATGAGCACCAACCCCTAGACTATGAGGCACCGACCCCAAGCCAAATCGATTCCACCGTCTGTGATTGTTTCTTCAATCGAATGATGGCTTTGCTTATCATACACTTTTTCTTTCACTGATTTTCTTATATAATTTCTACTCTCCTCTCTTTCATAATTCTCAAATGATATTCTTCATTAGAATAAATCTTCCCTTCACACTTCTTTTCTTAAAAGATATTCTATTTCATTTTCTGCTCTTCCTCTCTTCTTTGTCACACTTATATGATCTTCAATCAAAGTGAATGCTTGTAATACTTTCACATCTCTTCTCCCTTAAATAGCCTTTAAAAACTTTTCAAAGGAGGCGTCCCATCCAAGAGGCACCTCTTCACCAAAAGATGTGACCGTTGACATTTCCATTCACTTCTGGCAACACTTCCATTCACTTCTGACAACAATTTCGTTTGACATTTCCGTTCATATCTGTTACAATTCTTTTGACATCAATGACAATTATTCCAATAGGTTTGGGGACGAAAACCTTCATTTCTACTACTTGGGCAGCTCTATTCAAGGTCTGTAATTGAGCTTCAAAATTGCATGTTTACATGTCAATGGATCTACAAAGGTGTTTTTGGACCACCTATATTGAAGAAATGTTGCAAACCCTATCGAAAGCTGGTTTTGGTGATTTTACAGGTCTTGAGGAGTGGCGAATTACCTTGAGAACTTGTTCATGGCATTGAAGACCATTCCAGGGTGTGGCGACTTGCCTAGAGAGTTGGATGAACCATTTGGAGGGATTCATTGAAGTCAAATAAGGTTGCATAATATTTTATTAAATTTTCTAGTTGTAGTGACTTGATGGGAGGGCTGCTCTTGAGGATTTTGGCGCTGATTTGGAGTGTTTGCGAGTATAAAATATTGCAAATATTTTATAATAATTTTCATCTTGCGCGACTTGCCCTAGGAGCCTTTTCGAGGCTATTTTGAAAATTTTTGGTAAGCGAAAATAATCTGATTTATTTCCTATATTTTTTTGAGGTATGGTGAATTAGTTGGAGAAGGTTTTGGGCATCTTCGGAGGGTTTTAGACTCCATTTTGACTAAGTACAATTATATTATTTCTGATTTTTGTGGCAATAAATCATAAGGGTTTGAAGGAATTTTGGATGGTTAAGGCAAGGGTTTAATTCTGAAAATTCTGCTCTTTCATTTGAGAAGGGTGTGCAAGGGTTTAGGGTGCCTTATTTGGCCGTAAACAATAGGACATTAATTATTGCAAATATTGGTGAGTTTTATAACTTATTTCCAACGAGTTTGGCATGAATACAAGTCTGATTTTCTGAGGTTATTACATGCTATTTATTCCTATTTGTGGCGACTTGGTTTGGGAGAAATTGATAATGTTTTAGGCCTTAACATTGACCAATTTTTACATGATATGTATTCTGAAATTTGTCTGCAATTTGTCTTCAATTGTAAAGAGTTTTCAGAGTTGAATTTGGTGACAAGAAGAGGGCATTGAAATTAGCTTGGTGGCATTGAGAGTTTGGAGTGGAAAATACATCAAGTCAGCTCCCTTTCTTCAATCGGTGTGAGCCATAGTGGGCTAAATTTCATAAGGTATTCTTCTATTTATTATTGAGTATTTGGAAGTGTGAGATATACAATTTGGTGATGCATATACAACCCTCGGGTTGGCTAATTTTAAATTTCAGAATTCAGTTTTTATTTGAGGTTTGTTGGACAACCCTTTTTTTCATCATTGTCCCAATTTGGAGACATTACAGTGGTATCAGAGCCATATCTTGGGTATTCTGTGGGGTGAAAGGTGTGATACATGATTGGCAACAAAGAGGTTAAGTATTTCTTGAGGAGTAGTAGGAAAGAAGCATATCTTTCACCAATTAGTCCGTTTGAACAAGATCAAGCTATAGGTGATATGGAGCATCAAGAGACAGAAGGTGAGAGGAGAGACAGGTTCGCTGAGGAGAGATTTGAGAAGTATTCTCAAACTCAAGAGAGGATGATAGCAACAATGGAGGGGTTTCTTCGTTCCCTCAGTGAGATGGGTGGCTTGAGCCACTCAATGGAGATACTAGTGCCTTAGGGAGCAAGCCAGATACACATACACCCCCTTCGGGGAATGGGGCATCCACACATAGGCCCACACATCCTAAATTTTTTTAGAGAGAGGAGCCCGCACCAGCGAGGGAGGGGTTACTCAGTCCATGCTAGGAGTTAGAAAGAGAGATGGATGAGAATGTCACCTTTTTTGTGATAGCTAGTGAGGCTATGATGTTTTTTGAGTTTTAAGCTTGGAAATGGGGACAAATTGGGCATAGGATCGGTCAGAGGTAGAGGGGCAGCCAGGGTGATCTCTAGCATGCATTGGGGAAGTTATCTCTCACCACATTTGATGGGTCACAGAGGAGCTCAGCGAGAGCATGGATTCAAAAGATGGATACTTTCTTTTCACTTCGACCTCTGGCATAGGGGGAGGCCATTCGGTTCACCACTTTGCATTTAGAGTGAGCATCCCACGATTGGTGGTATCACATTTTGATCACATAGGGGCATCAACATATACACTCCTATGATGAGTTTAATAGGAGGTTGATTGAAAGGTTCGATAGAGCAGATCCGAAGCTTCATTTCTGTGATTTAGCTCAATTGAGGCAAAGGGCCTCGTAGATGATTACGTCACAGAGTTTTAGAGACTTTCAGTCATGGTGATTGATTTTTCAGATAGGAGACTGGTGGTGCTATTCACAGAGGGCTTGGTTGACTCTCTAAGGGGATTGGTCAAGGCTTTTGATCCACTTTCACTGAGAGAGGCCATTTAAAAGACATACGATTTGGAGTCTTCTACTCCAAGGGGCATATTTCCACCTTTGGGTCAGCCAAAGAGTACTTTTTTCCCACCTACTGGGCAACAAAGAGGTGGCGGTTTGGGGCAGCCCAAGAGTAGCTTTGCAGGGCTACCTAAGACCAATCATGTGGGTCCTTTGATTAGACCAAACCATCCGGGTTTGGGGCAGCAGAAGGAGCTACCACGTAGTAGCTTTGATGTGAGAAATGAGCTATGAAGGAAAGGTCTTTGCTTCACATGCAAGGACCCTTGGGAGAAAGGCCACAATTGTCATGGCAAGGGACAAGTTCACTACATCGAGGTGCTTTTTGAAGAGAAAAATGAGGAGGAAGTTGGGACAACCAACTATGAGGAGAACACTTTGGAGATAGAGGGAGGAGGAGTTGAGTGGCACCTTGGCATCACTTTCAAGGGCTCCTAGATATTATTCCTTCAAAGTTAAGGGATCATTGAAGGTTACACCTATTACCATACTTATTGATAATGGGGCAACTCACAATTTCACTGATAGAGGATTGGTAACCTCATGTGGACTACAATCAGTGGAGTTTAAAGGATTTAGAGTCACAGTACCGGATGGATTCACCATCCTTGTACAACCAAGATTCCAATGCTTAGCCTCACTTTGGAAAAACATGTGGTTGAGGATGATTTTTATGTGGTGGGCATAAGGGAGACCAATATGGTCCTTGGTATTCAATGGTTGCACTCACTTGGTGAGTATACACAAAACTACCAAACCATGGAACTTAAATTCAAGATAGTAGGTAAGGAGGTTGTTCTGCATGGTTTGAGTGATGGAGAGGCCCCTTCTTCTAAGGTCAATAATATGTTGGGAGAATGTCTCATGAGCATGAGGAAAGTGGAAAGGAAGGCTGTCCATAGACATAAAACACAACTCTTTCATTCCAATTTGGAGCCTTCTATAAGGCATTTGGTAAGCATTCCAAATTCCAATTTTTGTCATACTTACATTAAAAGGGATGAGGAGAGAATGGATTGCCAAGGGCAACCCAAAATATGCTTGGGGCAGCACCCTATTCCTTCTTGCAAAAAGGGAAGTAGTGATGTTTTAAGAAAAAAAAGGACACCTCCTGAATTTGGAAGGGGTGAAAGTGACTAGCAGCTGTTCTAAGAATCCAAATGACAAGAAAGGAAGGTCATTCTACTTGCAAAAGAAGGATAATCATAGTTGGAATCACCTATGGATCCTTGGGGGCATAAAAAACAATCTATTTTGCACATGGCAGTCAAGAGAAAGAGTGGGGAAAAATGGTAAGAAGTCTGAATTTTATTGCTTCAAATTTCTTGAGTTAGAAAAACAAGTTCAGCCACATGAAAGAGGGGAAAATTGGCATTTTTATGGCATATTACATCCCACATTGTTGAAATTTGGTGCCAAGGTGCATTCTGAAAATGATCACATAGTAAAATCTGATCTTGAGGGACAAGTACAGCAGTATATAGGAGGCCAAAAATCTGATTTTATTGGTAAATTCCAATCAAGGGTGTATTCTGGAAATGCGTATAAGAAAGCCTGCTTTTGGTTTAATCAAATTTGGAAGGTACAACTCTATGTTGGGAGTTGGCATAGGCTTTCGTTTGATCAATTTTACATCTCTCCTATGCATAAAGAGAATGGTAGAAGACACACTCAAGGAAGATTGTACCTATGTACTTTTATCACTCAAGGTATGTTGTATGATTCTTAGTGATTAATTATAGAATTGTGAATACTTTTTATGAAGGCACATTATTCACCTTGAGATACTTATATCAAAATCAATCAAGCATGGCATGTCTTAGTTCTTTCAGGGGATGAAAATGATTATGACATCTTGAACCTATTAGGGCAGCCAACAAGGTATGTGTTTAGCAATGGGAAGTTCAAATTGAAGGTTCTTTTCAGTGGGAAGTCATTTCAGTGAGAAGATGCATTATGAAGAATGTGGGGACAGTCCCATGGCTTTTGCAATTGCTTGAGGACAAACAATTTTGGGTGGGGATGACTATATATGTCCCCCTTTTTGGCATAGCTCGCTTTTGGGTCCTTAGCTTGGTTGTTCCCACAAAGTTAAGGGAAGGGAATAAAAAGAGAACATGGAGGGGGGCTTCTATGAGTAAAAAGATAAAAATTACTTAAAATATTCTAATTTTCAGTTGAGTTTGCAAAAAGGTACTTTTAATTTTATGTTCACTTAAGTTGTGGTTATGGGGAGCCTTAGCCCTCAAAAAGGGAGTTTTAAAAAAAGAACGAATGCTTATGTTTTAAAGAGTTACAACCCTCCATCTTGGGTGCCACCCTTGGAGGTTGGATATAAAAGCAATGGAGGAATCTTGTTATGTTTATGTTGAATATTGATTTGAAAACTTTGATTAATGTCAAGCTTGATTATCATATCTTGAAGTCGAAAACCTTCAAGAAGTGTCAAGGGTTTCGGGACGAAAACCTCCATTCCTACTATTTTCACAATTCTATTCAAGGGTTGTAATTGAGCTTCAAAATTGCATGTTTACATACAAGTTGATTTACAAAGGTGTTTTTTGACACCACCTATATTGAGGAAATATTGCAAACCCTATCGAAAACTGGTTTTGGTGATTTTACAGGTCTTGGAGAGTGGTGAATTACCTTGGGAGCTTGTTCGTGGCATTGAAGACTATTCCAAGGTGTGGTGACTTGCCTAGAGAGTTGGGCGAGCCATTTCGAAAGGTTCATTGAAGTCAAATAAGGTTGCATAATATTCTATTTAATTTTCTAGCTGTGGAGACTTGATGGGAGGGCTGATCTCGAGGATTTTGGGGCTGATTTGGAGTGTTTGCGAAGTATAAAACATTGCAAATATTTTATACTAATTTTTCAACTTGGACAACTTGCCCAAGGAGCCTTTTGGAGTCCATTTTGAAGATTTTTGGTAAGGAAAATAATTTGATTTATTTCCTATATTTTTCTGAGGTAAGGCGAATTGGTTGGAGAAGGTTTTGGGCATCTTCAGAGGGCTTTTAGACTCCACTTTGACAAGGTACAATTGTTAAATTATTTCTGATTTTTGTGGCAATAAATCATAAGGGTTTGAAGGAATTTTGGAGGGTTAAGGCAATGGTTTAATTCTGAAAATTCTACCCTTATTTTCTGAGTTGGGCGATTCACTTGAGAAGGGTGCGCAAGGGTTTAGGGTGCCTTATTTGGCCATAAACAATAGGGCATTAATTAGTGCTAATATTGGTGAATTTTATAACCTATTTCCAGCAGGTTTGGCATGAATACAAGTCTGATTTTTTGAAGTTATTACATGCTATTTATTCTTGTTTGTGGCGACTTGGTTTGAGAGAAATTGATCATGTTTTAGGCCATAACATTGGCCAATTTTTACATGATATGTATGCTGGAATTTGTCTGCAATTTATCTTCAGTTGTAGAGAATTTTCGGAGTTGGATTTGGTGATAGCAAGAGGGCATTGAAATCAACTTGGCAGCATTGAGGGTTTGGAGTGGAAAATACATCAATTCAACTCCCTTTCTTCAATCAGTGTGAGCCATAGTTGGCCAAATCTCATAAAGTATTTTTCTATTTATTATTGAGTATTTTGAAGTGTGAGATTTTCAGTTTAGTGATGCATATACAACCCTAGAGTTGACTGGTTTTAAATTTCAGAATTCAATTTTTATTTGAGGTTTGTTGGAAAACCCTTTTTTTCATCATTGTTCCAATTTGCAGACATTGCAGTGCTATTAGAGCCATATCTTGGCTATTCTATGGGTTGAAGGGTTTGATACATGAGTTGCAACAAAGAGGTTAAGTATTTCTTGAGGAGTAGCAGGAGGGAAGCAGGGCTTCCACCAATTGGTTCGCTTGAGCAGGATCAAGCTATGGTAACATGGAGCACCAGGAGATAGATGGTGAGAGGAGAGACAGGTTGGCTGATGAAAGGTTTGAGAAGTATTCTTAAACTCATTAGAGGATGACAACAGTGATGGAGGGGTTTCTTTGTTCTCTCAGTGAGATGGGTGGCTTGAAGCCACTCAATGGAGATACCAGTGCCTCAGGGAGCAAGCCAGATACACACACACCCCCTTCGGGGATGGGGCATCCACATGTAGGCCCACACAACCTACATTTGTTTAGAGAGAGGGGCCTGCACTAGTGAGGAAGGGGTTACTCAACCCATGCAAGGAGTTAGAAAGAGAGATGGACGAGTATGTCACCTTGTCCGTGACAGTTAAAGAGGCTATGATTTTTTTCAAGTTTTCAGTTTGGAAATGGAGACAAAGTGGGCCCATGATTGGTCAGAGGTAGAGGGGCAGCTAGGGAGATCAACATACATTGGGGAAGTTATCTCTCTCCACATTTGATGGGCCATAGAGGAGCTCAACGAGGGCATGGATTCAAAAGGTGGATACCTTTTTTTCACTTCGACCTATGGCAGAGGGAGAGGCCATTCAGTTCGCCACTTTGCATTTAGAGGGAGCAGCCCACGATTAGTGGTATCACGGTTTGATCACACAGGGGCATCAAAACATACACTCCTATGAGGAGTTCAACAGGAGGTTGATTGAGAGGTTTGATAGAGCAGATCCAGAGCTTCATTTACGTGATTTAGTTCAATTGAGGCAGAGGGCCTCGGTAGATGATTACGTCACAGAGTTTCAGAGACTTCCAGTCATGGTGATTGATATTTTCTATAAGAGATTGGTGGTGCTATTCATAGAGGGATTGGTTGACTCCCTAAGGGAATTGGTCAAGGCTTTTGATCCACCTTCACTGAGAGAGGCCATTCAGAAGGCCTATGATTTGGAGTCTTCTACTCCAAGGGGCATATTTCCACCATTGGGTTAGCCAAAGAGTAGTTTTTTCCCACCTACTAAGTAGGAGACAGGTGGCAGTTTGGGGCAACCCAAGAGTAGCTTTGCAGGGCCACCTAAGGCCAATCGTGTGGGTCTTTTGATTAGACCAAACCAACCAGGTTTGGGGCAGTAGGAGCTACCACATAGTAGCTTTGATGTGAGAAATTAACTAAGAAGGAAAGGTCTTCCCTTCACATGCAAGGACCCTTGGGAGAAAGGCCACAATTGCCGTGGCAAGGGACATGTTCACTACATCGAGGTGCTTTTCGAAGAGAAAACTGAGAAAATTGGGACAACCAACTATGAGAACACTTTGGAGATAGAGAGAGAAGAGGAGTTGAGTGGCACCTGGGCATCACTTTCAAGGGCTCCTAGATATTATCCCTTCAGAGTTAAGGGATCATTGAAGGGTACACCTACTACCATACTTATTGATAGTGGGACAACTCATAATTTCATTGATAGGGGATTGGTAATCTCATGTGGACTACAATCAGTGGAGTTCAAGGGATTTAGAGTCACAGTAGTGAATGGATTCACCATCCTTTGTACAACCAAGATTCCAAAGCATAGCCTCACTTTGGAAAAACATGTGGTTGAGGATGGTTTTTAATAGGGAAGACCAATATGGTCCTTAGTATTCAATGGTTGCACTCACTTGGTGAGTATACACAAAACTACCAAACTATGGAATTTAAATTCAAGATAGCAGGTAAGGAGGTTGTTTTGCATGGTTTGAGTGATGGAGAGGCCCCTTCTTATAAGGCCAATAATATGTTGGGAGAATGTCTCATGAACATGAGGAAAGTGGAAATGAAGGCTGTCCATAGACATAAAATGCAAGCCTTTCATTCCAACTTGGAGCCTTCTATAAGGCATTTGGTAAGCATTACAAATTCCAATTTTTGTCATACTTACATTAAAAGGGATGAGGAGAGAATGGATTGCCAAGGGCAACCCAAAATATGCTTGGGGCAGCACCCTATTCCTTCTTGCAAAAGGGGAAGTAGTGATGTTTTAAGAAAAAGAGGACACCCCGTAAATTTGGAAGGGGTGAAAGTGAGTAGCAGCTGTTCAAAGGGTCCAAATGACAAGAAAGGAAGGTCCTTCTACTTGCAAAAGAAGGATAATCATAGCTATGGATCCTTGGGGCATCAAAAACAATTTATTTTGCCCATGGCAGCCAAGAGAAAGAGTGGGGAAAAATGGTAAGTCTGAATTTTATTGTTTCAAATTTTCTTGAGTTAAAAAAACAAGTTCAGCCACATGAAAGAGGGGGAAATTGGCATTTTTATGGCATATTATAGCTCACATTGGGGAAATTTGGTGCCAAGATGCATTCTGAAAATGATCACATAGTAAAATTTGATTTTGAGGGACATTTACAATAGTACATAGGAGGCCAAAAATTTGAGTTTATTGGTAAATTCCAGCCAAGGGTGTATTCTGGAAATGTGTATAAGAAAGCATGCTTTTGGTTTAATCAAATTTGGAAGGTACAACTTTATGTTGGAGTTGGCATAGGCCTTCGTTTGATCAATTTTACATCTTTCCTATTCATAAAGAGAATGGTAGAAGACACACTCAAGGAAGGTTGTACCTATGTACTTTTATCCCTCAAGGTATGTTGTATAAGGAGGCCTTAGTGATTAATTACATAATTGTGAATACTTTTTATGAAGGCACATTATTCACCTTGAGATACTTATATCAAAAGCAATCAAGCATGGCATGTCTTAGTTCTTTTAGGTGATAAGGAATTCTTGGGAAATGATTATGACATCTTGAACCTATGGGGGCAGCCAACAAGGTATGTGTTAAGCAAATGGGAAGTTCAAATTGAAGGTTCTTTTCAGTGGGAAATCATTTCAGTGAGAAGATGTATTATGAAGAATGTGGGGACAACCCCATGGCTTTTGCAATTGCTTGAAGATAAGCAATTTTGGGTGAGGAGGACTATAATGTTTCCCTTTTTGGCATAACTCGTTTTTGGGTCCTTAGCTTGGTTGTTCCCACAAAGCTAAGGGAAGGGAAGAAAAAGAGAACATGGAGGGGGCTTCTATGAGCAAAAAGATAAAAAGTACTTAAAATATTCTATTTTTCAGTTGAGTTTGCAAAAAGGTACTTTTAATCTTATGTTCACTTAAGTTGTGGTTATGGGAGCCTTAGCCCTCAAAAATGGAGTTTAAAAAAAAGAATGAGTGCTTATGTTTTAAAGGGTTACAACCCTCCAACTTGGGCGCCACCCTTGGAGGTTGGATATAAAAGCAAGGGAGGAGTCTTGTTATGTTTATGCTGAATATTGAATTGAAAACTTTGATCAAGTATGTTAAGCTTGATTCCCACATTTTGAGGTCAAAAACCTTCAAGAAATGTTAAGGGTTTGGGGATGAAAACCTACATTCCTACTACTTAGACAACTCTATTCAAAGGCTGCAATTGAGCTTCAAAATTGCATGTTTACATGCAAATGGATCTACAAAGGCGTTTTTGAATACCATCTATATTGAGGAAATAATGCAAACCCTATTGGAAGCTGGTTTTGGTGATTTAACATGGTTTGGAGAGTGGCGAATTATTTTGGGAGTTTGTTTGTGGCATTGAAGATCATTCCAGGGTGTGGTAACTTGCCTAGAGAGTTGGGCGAGCCATTTGGAGGGGTTTGTTGAAGTCAAATAAGATTGCATAATATTTTATTTAATTTTTTCGTTGTGGTGACTTGATGGGAGGGCTGATTTTGAGGATTTTGGGGCTGATTTGGAGTGTTCGCGAAGTATAAAATATTGCAAATATTTTATACTAATTTTTCAGCTTGGGCGACTTGCCCTAGCAGCCATTTGGAGGCCATTTTGAAGATTTTTGGTAAGCAAAAATAATCTGATTTATTTCTTATGTTTTTTTGAGGTAGGGTGAATTAGTTGGAGAAGGTTTTGGGCATCTTCGGATGGTTTTTAGACTCCACTTTGACAAGGTACAATTGTTATATTATTCTGATTTTTGTGGCAATAAATCATAAGGGTTTGAAGGAATTTTGGAGGGTTATGGCAAGGGTTTAATTTTGAAAATTATGCCCTTATTTTCTAAGTTGTGCGATTCACTTGAGAAGGGTGTGCAAGGGTTTAGGGTGCCTTATTTGACCGTAAACAATAGGACATTAATTATTGCTAAAATTGGTGAATTTTATAACCTATTTCTAGTGGGTTTGGCATGAATAGAAGTCTGATTTTTTGAATTTATTACATGTTATTTATTTTTATTTGTGGTGATTTGGTTTTGGAGAAATTGATCATGTTTTACGCCTTGACATTGGCCAATTTTTACATATGTATGCTGGATTTTGTTTGCAATTTATCTTCAGTTGTAGAGAGTTTTCAGAGTTGGATTTGGTGATAGGAAGAGGGCATTGAAATTAGCTTGGTGGCATTGAGAGTTTGAAGTGGGAAATATATCAATTAGCTCGTTTTCCTCAATTGGTGTGAGCCATAGTTGGCTAAATCTCATAAGGTATTTTTTATTTATTATTGAGTATTTGAAAGTTTGAGATTTTTAGTTTGGTGATGCATATACAGCGCTAGGGTTGATTGGTTTTAAATTTCAGAATTCAATTTTTATTTGAGGTTTGTTGGAAAAACCTTTTTTTTCATCATTGTCCAATTTGGGGACATTACAACGGGTCATCCTTTAACCATTGCCAACCTTTCCCCACTTTAGAAAATCCATGCCAGTCTTTGAACCACAAGAGAGCCAATCATTACCTCTCCAAGAGCCATTATTCAAAGTCTAAGAAGTGTCCAAATTTGATATTTTGCAACCAATTGTAAACCAAGGCCAAAACAACCAATAAATCCACGATGTTTTTGTTGAAACAACTATTTGTGACAAGTTAACCTGTGTTGAATCACCTTTTGACTATCACCCTATTTTTAAGGAGCCTCACTTTGACAAGCCAATCTCTGTGGAGTCCTTAGCTGAGCCTATTTTTGAAGAGCCCATTGTTCAACCCTAAGTCATTACTCCTCCAATACCAAGCATTCAACATAACATCTTTGCCGCCACACTAGATGAAGAATCAACATTAAAATCAAGTTCTATTTTTGAATCGATATCAGATTTAGCATCAGAAGTAGAATGAACATTAGTCTCAACATCGGATTCAAAGTCCCTTGAGTTAGACTCAACTTCAGAATCAAAATACATTCGTGGCTGTTATGACATTGGTTACACATGCCTTGCAGATCAATTTAAATATATGTGTGATCCTTCCACGGTTTTTGAGGATGATTACTTCAGTATCAACACAAGTTCTCCTAGTATCTCCTACGAGGATTGTGTTGTCTCTTCCCTTTCCATTACTGTTCCACATGCCATTAACACTATTCAACATAGCCATTATATTGACATTCCACCTCCCACAAGTGTCGATTGGGACCGACAGAATCACACCTTGTTGAACTGCATCCATGGCGACATACTAGTTGCAGAATATTAGGGGGACCAAGACCACATTCATTCAGAAGAACAATCTCTTAGTGAAACCTTTTCAAAGGCGCTAGGGGAAAATCAAAGTCCAAACTTAGCATCTTCTAGTGACACTTTGTTTGAGGTGCTAGAAGAAAATCAAAGTCAAAAGTCAAGTTCTTTAATGAAATCTTCTCGGAGGCACTATGGGACAATCAAAATAACTTCATTGGTGAAAACTTCTTCGAGGTGCCAATAGTTGAGCGCAATAGTTCTTCACTGCTTAATGAAGACATTATTGAATACAACATCAATACAACTTCCATTCTATAGCATAATCGGATGGTAGCATCTTTGAGGCCCAAATAACAAAAAAGTTTGGTGATCCTATCGAGAGCATAATCAGAAGTCTTTGGCCTCGCCACAACCAAAATTATGTTGAATTCAAAATCAACAACATTGTGTGCTTGAAAATCCTGATCTTCATTTGTTGCTTAACCATTGTACATTTCATTATAATCTATCTCTTCATTGCCAAATCATACCTTTTATCCAATGGTTATTCGTATTTACCATCCCTAGCTGCACTTTCCTTTAGAGAGGCTACGAGGATATCTCGTCTTGAAGTTTGGAGGAAACAAAATCAATGACCAATGAAGATTACAATAGTATTATTGGAGTCCAAATCAGCAGCAAGTTCTTGACAGAGCAACTATTCAGAAGAGGTGTGGGATAGCAATTTAAACATTGACTATTCTTGTTGTATAATATGCTGATCAGGGCGTGCATCTCCACATCAACAGGAACAACATAATCATTTACTGTGCTTTACCCTTTACCCCACCATCTACCTGACCTTGTCACTTGTGGGCAACCCTATTACCATTGTAGCCAATTGCCATAATATCACTTTCCTTGTACTATATCGTATACTGTTCTTTCCATACCTTCATTATTGGCCAAAGTTGTTTAACCCTCTCTTAGCCACCCTTTTTGACCTTGGTTCTGATCCGTTGGTTCTTCAGGGACCTTCAGTGATTGGATTCGGATAAAGTTTCAATAGTTGATTTAGTATTTCACAAAGATGCAGCATTTTGGAGCAGTATGACAGTGGTTTGGCAATTGCATTCTTCATTGTTGTCACGTTCTCTTTCATTCCTAGTATTACTAATTATAATTGCCTTTGGGCAACTTAGTATCATTGACCTATGTCGTTGGGTTTTTAATTATAACCACCTGTGGGCAAATTAGGAGCAACACCTTTACCATGCATTGCCGCATCACCTTGCCATTTTTGTTCTATACTGTGCCATTTGTCTAATTCGCAAACTTGTTGTTACTTAGTCAGATTCCTTTGCTGTAAAGCAGAACTACGGTGACTTGAAGTTTCATTTTGGGACTATGTAGGCAACTCTCGATTCACGTTGAGGTCAGCTCAGTCATCCCTTTTCCATGCTCTCGCCGTTTTACGAGCATCTTTAAGCCACTCTCATCATTTTGCGAGCATCTGTAAGCCATGCTCTCACCATTTTGCGAGTTGGACCGTTTGGGGTCTCATTCTCGATTGAGTTGAGATGCCTTGAAAATTCCAAAAACATTGGTAAAAGATCCAAAAAATTCTAAACATCACAAAATCATGAAAATTGGGTTAGAATTTTCATGCGAGATATAAAGCTGTCAAAATTTTTTGGGAGGGGCCATCTCTTCTGTTCGGTTTATTTCTAGACCACCTTGGTATTTTTACCCCTATTTTTGGGAGAACTACATCGACCTAAAGTTTGCACGGACTATGTAGATATCACTTGGATACATGTGTATCTCGGGTTATCTCCGCCACATCTTCCTTTCTTTTTCGACTACTTCTTTGCCTTAAGGATCCTAGAATATCTAACTATTTCTTAAATAACCACTTGTCATTTAGTTTTTCCATCCTTATTGGCTTTAGCCCTACGCTCTCGTCATTTTGTGAGTTCATCTTGTGAGCATTATGTATTCGACTTTGATACACTAATGACTACTTGGCTTTTCTTATGCTATTGCCATTTTGCGAGCGATTTTCATTTGAACGCACTCGTCGTTTTGTGAGCACCTTCATCTTACACTCTTGCTGTTTTGCGAGCTTGTTCTCATTCTCAGCCTTAGATGTAGTAAGCATTATAAACCTAGTTTATGTGTGAGCTCTTGTCTATTGCCTTTCAGTGTGGTTTTAGCCTAAACCATACTTTCGCGCTTGCATGATTTGTTTGTGTTAACACTTTAATGAATGTGAATGTCATCCCTCTCTATTTTCTCATGCACTCGTCGTTTTGTGAGACCATTCCCATATTCCTCTACACGAAAATCATGTTTCCTTATCATCAATTTTCTTTTATCTCATATTTTGGGAGAACTACATTTGGCCTAAAGTTCATGTTGGGTCTTGTGTCTATGGAATTATGTAGGCAGCGTCCACTTGCCTAGTGCATTTGGAGTCAGCTTGGCAACCCCTTCCTTTTCTTTTGTTCTCCCCATTTTGTTTGTTTGTTTCATTGTCTCCTATAGCCTAGGGGCAATGTTTGTCGTCTTGTTTGTGTCGTTGTTTCCCTATAGTCTAGGGGCAACCTTGTGCTATTTGTTTGTGCATTGTTATACCTGTGTTGTTTCTACCTGGCTTAGGGTCGCCTTGTCGCCAAGAGTAACACCTCTATTACACATGCACGGACAATTTGTTTTCTGTTTGTTCTAGCATTGTAATTAACCATTGTTTTTTATTCGAATCGTTTTATTTTTGTTTATTGGTGTTTTGTTGTGTGTTTGTTTATTTTTATTGGTGTTTGGTTTGTTTATTGGTGTTTTGTTATGTTTTTATTTATTATTGGTTTGTTTGTTTGCCTGTTTATTTGCTTTCATTGTTGTGCCTTGACTTAGTATATATGCGTTCATTGGATGATTCCTTGCGCATGATACTTAAGTCTACCCATATTTATACGTCAACATTGTCATGGTTTTTATCATCGATGCTTTGTTTTGAATTGTTTATTGGATTGAGTGTTAGTCCTTATGCATATTACGACTAGGTTATCATGGTGTTTTATATCATGGTGCATATTGTCACGTGCTACAACAAAAATCAGTTTGGTGGATCTTATAAGCAATGGTGTCGCAGTACTTCGTGTTCACGCTTGACAAATTCTCGACCTATCCAAATACTACCCAAATGCAGACTAATTAAATCACAAATGAATTTTAATCTCTATTAGTTAGGACATGCAGCTCCATACTAACAGGTAGCCCAAATTCATGCCTATCCTCTGTATCAGCTTACTCTTACTTTGTGACTACAGATTCAGTACGTAAGCTCTCTTTCCCTAATTTGTCCTAATGGGACAAATATGACTTGTATCACGCTTCCATCCGTCTTATTAGGCCAAACCACAGTGCTGATGATTATAACTGCCTTTGGGCAAATTATTGCATTTAGATCTATTTAGATGTTAATGATTATAACCATCTTTGGGCAAATCATTATCTCTATCCGTCTTAATGGGGCATTTTTCACTATGCCGATGATTATAACCGCCTTTGGGCAAATCATTCTTTTTATTTGCCCTACTAGGGTAGCTCACTGTGCCATTGATTATAGCCGCCTTTGGGCAAATTAGTCTTTCTCCCCTTTTTATTTTTTGGTCACATTGTTTCTTTCTTTTCGAGGGAACGTTCACTGACCTTCTTTGCCGTCCGCTCTGAGGGGGCATCCAGGGCTCATCCATCGCCTTCTGGGGCACTAGGCATTAACGACTTTTTCATTCTTTGAAAAAACGTTACTGTGCTTGTGTCTTGCAATGCCTTTGCAAACAGGGGCAAACTGTAGACACCCCATTTTGGCCACAACTAGCTTCCAATCAGAGTTCAGATTGATTTCTACCAAACAATGCAAATTAATCCTAGGAAACACTGAGTGTCCCAATTTTGTTCGCACATTGGACATTAATGCTCATAATTGTGTTGAGGCATCCCTATTTAAGGTATTATCCTGTACGCAATAATAACCTCTCATGGATTCATCTCCAGTCAACTTGCGACTTAGCAAATTAACAGTTTGGCCTTTAGACCCATTAAACAGAGCATTTAAACAATTCTTAAATTGCAAAAATGCTAAGCAGAATGAATTAACTAAGCAAACTAACTTAAATGCTTAAGTGAAATTTTCATGTGCAATTAGTTAAAATGAATTTTTTAAAAAAGAAATTACAATAAAAATGAGGTCACGATGATGTCATCATTTTCAAAGTCAAGGAATTGAAAATATCTTCCTTAAAGCCATAAATTCAAAAATGGAGAGTCATATTTAATAAATGGGATCTCTATCCCAAATATTAATTACATGTCCCCTCCTTAACTCAACAAGGGTTAGTTCGAACTCAACTACAAGTAACTCTAACCTAACTACACTTGGGTTAGAGTTAGTTTGGATGGCCATAAATTCAAGACTTCACCTGTTGTTCAATAAGCTTTTTTTGTGTAATGTTATTATGCTAAAATACCAAGCCAACCCAAAGCCAAAGCCAAGCCCAACATCACCAAGGTGACAAGGAGAGGTGGTGCAAGAAGCTTCATTGCCAAAAAATTCTTGATCACACAATTGAACACATCAATTCATTGTCAACATACAACTCTTGCTCTTATGGAAGGTAAAATTATTTGTTGTGTCTTCATTTGATGGTTACTTGTATTGTTCACTTGCTCTTTGAGTCTCTAGACTAGAGGTGTAAGTTTCATTAGTGTGTTTTTGATTGATTTTAATCATACTAACACGATACTTATCTCTCCTCTTGGATTCCTATTGATCACATAACCAAATGAAAAGCTAAATAACAGTAGTCCAAAAATTGTAAACAACTTTCATAATGGCTCTTGGGTCAAGGTGTTTGTTACCCATAACCTTTTTGGTGATCTCCCAAGCTATGCCTCTTGACAAATAACATGGAATAAAATGTATGTGGGCTGTACAATGGTTGTAACAGTCATAAATTACTCGAAATTCCTCTCCAAACAATGATTTGTCTGCTGGAAAATTTGTACTTGAGGACGCCATATGGTGAACCCTTCCACACACATCAAGAAAAGAGTTCTTCATATCATGGATGTTACACTGTGTTTTCCCATTTGCAATTTGATTTGCAAGGGTTGGAAATGTTCTTCTAATCATTGTACATGCCCCAATATTGACCAAAGGTTGGCAATTCTTCCACCAAGTAACTGAAAGTTCTTTTATGACTGTCATGGCAGCCAGTAAAAGAAAAATACGACTGTTATATCAATTTTTTTTCACAATTTTACTCAAAACGTGTTAGAAGCAACTGCATCTTTGGCTTGATCCATTATGATAGGCAATTCCCAATCTATATGAAGTGTAGAAACATAACAAGTAGTCATTCTGAAAAAGATATCAGCACCTACATTTCTTTCCCTTTTAATAATAGAATCACAATTTTGGATTGCCCTCATCCCATTATGTGGCTCACTATGTAGATCCAAGGGAGACTTCAATTCCTTGTAATCTATCCCCTTGTAAGCTTCTTGCATTGCATCCTCATGCATGCCTTGAGCATTAATGACTTGGCCCACGTGTGTGGCATCAAACTCCTATGTAGAATTTTTGGCATGTCTATCAATTTTGGGCTGAGTATCATCATGATATGACTGCTGTTTTGAAACTTAAGATCTGAAACTTATTAAATGATGAGTTGCTCAAGGGACTTGACCTCCTCTAAAAGCTCTTCCCTTCCTCTTTATCGTGACCACTTGAGGAGCTTCATTGGCTATGTCTTGACGTACAATGTCATCAAATCTAAATTTCATTTGCATGGTTTGATAGTTTTGAGTGAATTCCCCCAGAGATGCCACCAGTGTACCATAAGCACTAAATCTTCTTTTCGAATATCAACAACATCGAAATCCTCATTTACCTTGTGCCTTCCCAAAGAAAGATTGAGCTGCTGGATTCTTTTTATGCATAAGATGAAGAAATTATCAGCAATACAAATATTGGAATTAGAAACTCTATCCTCTTTAAATTCCAAGATATCCCTTGGATCCCATGCTTTCTTTGCCAAAATAGGAATTGTTGACATACCCTTGATACCTCCATCCTTGTGACCCAAAGTTTTCCCCTTAAATGCATGTTTATCAGCTGAATTAACAACATGTTGAGAAAAGAATGTTGTTGTGCTATCTAACATACCATGGATCATGACTAGAGGGTGGTCACCTCCAAACACCAAAACATAGGCACTCATAGATCGGACATTGAATCTGGAACTAGCAAAGATTGTATGAGTTGGTTTACCTTATTTCTGAATTGTTCCATTGTTGTTCGCTTTGATTCCTTGTACACCCCATTGTGGCTTCTTAGGACAATTTAGAATCCTTGGTTCTACCTTCACCCTTTTTTCATTCTCTAAATGATGGCAATGCTGGAATAGTACTTTGATGTCCTTACCATAACTCGAACTGAAATCATAAGGGCGCTTACCCCTTTGACAACAATTTGGAATTGCCATACTATGGAGCACTGAATATGAGGCATGACCATCATTCCTTGGGCTACAATTAGAATGCTTATCTCCTTTGGTTGAAGTAGGGGCATTTGATAGATTTGCCTCCATACTATTAATCTTGTCAAGTACCTTCCTGTAACTGCCCTGAAAATCCATCTCATATGGTAAGGGCTCAATCTTTGGAATGCTCGGAAGATGGCCCCATATTTAGTAATACTGATTTTCAAGCTTTTGTCTAGTTCTAGTTTTGACCGAAGCAGCTTGGTGTTTGATGAGGGAATCTCCAAGGTTCTTGGAGCATGTAGGTTGTGTACTACAGAGATGTTTGTTTTTTGGCGGTCACTTGGGCTTGAGGACCTTTATGACACTTTCATAAATAAATTCCGACTTTCGGTGTGTTCTCCAAACTTCTTGGAGAGAGCGTCTATTTATAGTAAGTCACTTGATCAGCTCCGATTATCATAATTCATCAGCAGTATCATTCCGGTATAGTCAGATTTTGATTCTATACTGTTTCAATGGTTTCTGCAACTCAGGTGAATTAATGAGTTTTTATTTAATAATTTCACTAAGGTTGCTTAATTTTATAAAATAATTTTAAAAGCAACTTAGTGTAATAGCTCGTTGGAAAGGTAATCAAAAGTTTTAAATCATAGACGCTTAATAAGGGGACCTCGCACATCAAAAAATATTACTATTTCATAAAGGGGTCTTTTGGAGCAAAAAGAGTATTTAAAAAGTGAATTTAAAATATAACTTTTGGAAAGTTTGAGGGAAAAAAATATAAAAAGAGATTTAGAGAGCTCATTTTGGGATAGGCAGATTATTTTATTTTCTCTTGTGAAAGCCTTGTGGTTCTGTGGGATTGAACTTGGTTCATTTCAACCTTCTTGAGGATGAAAACCCTCTTGGAGAAGATTAGCCACGGTGGTGAAAGATCCTTCTTGGTTAATACTGTGACTCATTCAGAGTTACAGTTTGTGTAGATTGGTTAACCGAAAGAAGTGCAGATTGGTTTGCCAAAAGATTTATCTGAAATCTACGTTTGTGCTAAATGTTGGAGTATCGGAGCAATTTCATATAGAGATTGCCTGAGTTCATTTGCATATTTTTGGAGTTTGTCGCGAAGGGTTTAATGTGCAAATTTATTGGAGATCCTTCAAATAATAAATTTTTGATTGAGAGTTATTGCTAAGGGTATGGCGCTACAACTAAAGTTGATTTTATCATTTATCATAGCTGATTGTTTATTTAGAGCTGTGTTGGGGTTTCTTGGTCTGGCTGCTCCTTGTACATAGTCACATGACATCTTGAGGATTGATCGATGGGCACTGGAGCCTCTTTATGAGGTGTTTCAATTGACAAAGGAGGCGTTTGGGGTTTTTGGATGGTGGCCGCTTCCTTTTGGGTAAGAATCGTGGTCATTAGTAACCTTGGCTGTTAGTTACTTGGTGTGCAGTCCTCTAGGTACCTATGCATAACATTTGTAGGAAGTTTCAGCTTCCATTACGTCCAATATATAATATTTGGAGTGGAGTGTAGCTATAGCGGGAAAATATTACTATTTGGTGGTGATGGGAGGTGTGGAACATGCAGATTTTCCAAATTTTCATCTACAACACCCTTGTTTCAAGCTACATCAACATGCATTTATGTGACAACAACATAATAACATTGTAATTTGTATAAACATTCAAGCATAGCATAATTTTATAGATGGTGTAATGGTATTTAGGGTGGAGCTACTTCATCAAATCTGAAACTATTAAAGGTGCTTTAGAAATAATGAAATCAGATTTCTTGCATTTGCTTACTGATAGATATAATGCTATTAAGTTTGCAGAAGAGACCTTGGATGCTTACCAAAAGAAGGTGAATCAGGTTGATGAGCTCACCTTTGAGCTTAAATCAACTAAGCTTTCTTTAGAAAATGTCCAAGGGACATTACTGGAAGTTAAAAATCATCTTGATGTTGCAGAGCAATTCAAAATGCAAGAGAATGAAGAAAGAGCTAAAGAAATCAAGTAATTGATGAGTTTGATATTCTTCAAGACGAATTTGATTTAGAGGTCTTACCAAAGAATTCAGAAGTTGCATGCGGAGATTTGGATCACCTAGATGGGTTTGAACAAGAAGGTAGAGGTAATTTTCAATTTGCTGATAATCTTCTTTTTGAGATGGATGCAAAGTTATTTTTTAATAATTCACTCTTTGAGTTGGATACTAAAGCACTTCCTAATTTTGGTGACATAAGTGATGACAACATTAAAATATCGAATCTTGATGTGGAGTTCAGACATGAGATAGAAAATGAAGTTTCAACATGGAATATGCTGAAACATGGAGACTTCATCATTCATAACGGTGGGAAGTTACAAAAAGGTGATTTTGAGCTTGCTGAAAATTTCAAAACAGCAATAGAAAAAACAAATTCAGATCTTGTATTACTAAGGATTTGGTAAGACAAGGGCCTAAACATGGTTTCTTTCCATTGGACAATCCACCTCCTAGGATTGGATGCTGACTTGACTTATGGTAGTTTCAAAACTCCTAGTGTTTTGAATGTTCATTTGGTTGATAGTAATTGGTTTGTTTGCGTGAGTGGTATTCATTTTGGAAAAGATGTTTTTGGAAGCATTAGAAGATCTTATAATGAGGCACACATGAATAGTAGAGTTGCACAACATAAGCTTGGTGGAAATGTTTCATCTCCACAAATTCATGTTAGAGGTCACCAATGGAGTATGTTGGAAGGCTATGGTGACTAGAGAGATGTTTCATGGCATGAAAAGGTTCGAATTTTCAGTTTTGACTCTACTATTTGGTTGTAGATCAGTGACCATATGATTCCATTTGTATTCTTGCAAGTCGATTGGAGAGAAATCCTACTCAAGAATTGGAACATTTTCTAATTTGTGACTTTGGAAGAGGTGTTGCAAAAGGATGGCATATACTTCCAGCTGTAGAGAATGATTACTACATCTATGTTAATTCTGATTTGGGTGAAAGATCAAAAGTTCCAAAAGTGTTAACAAAAAAATTTAGCACCAACTTTCTAGATTTTATCAGAGTGGTGCAACACAAATGTGGACGGATAAATCAGTTTGATGAAGAGTTTGCTAAATTCATGCATAGAATTGTTATACTTCTGTCTAGGAGAGATAAGGTGTTATTTGCAAGTATGTTGCAACATAGTGCTCCAAAAAGATCATACAAACCTCCTAGATTGACTTGGGATCTTGGAGCTACATTGTTTATTTAGAGTTGATTTGCTGGTTGTGCTGGCAATTGCTTGAGGGCAAGCAATTCTGGGGAGGGGGACTGTAATGTCCCGATTTTTAGTAATATTGATTTGCAAGCTTTTGTCCAATTCCAGTTTTGAGCGAAGCAACTTGGTGTTTGATGAGGGAATCTCCAAGGTTCTTGGAGCATGCAGGTTGTGTACTTCATAGATGTTTGTTTTTTGGCAGTGAGCTCAGTTGGGCTTGAAGACCCTTATGACACTTTCAGAAGCGAATTCTAGCTTTCAATGTGTTCTCCAAACTTCTTGGAGAGAGTGTCTATTTATAGTAAGTCATTGGATCAGCTCCGATTATCATTATTTATCATCAATATCATTCTGGTATAATTAGATTTTGATTCCGATATTGTTTCAGTGGTTTCTGCAACTTGGGTGAATTAATGAGCTTTTATTTAATAATTTCACTAAAGTTGCTTAATTTTATAAAATATTCCTAAAAACAACTTAGTGTAATAGCTTGTTGGAAAGGTAATCAAAAGATTTAAATCATGGATGCTGAATAAGGGGACCTCACACAAAAAAATACTACTATTTCATAAAGGGGTCTTTTGGAGCAAAAAGGAGTATTTAAAAAGTGAAGTTAAAATATAACTTCTAGAAAGTTTGAGGAAAAACAATATAAAAGGAGATTTAGAGAGCTCATTTGGGGATACACAGATTATTTTTCCTCTTGTGAAACCCTTGTGGTTCTATGAAATTGAACTTGGTTCATCTCAGCCTTCTTGAGGACAAAAACCCTCTTGGAGAAGATTAGCCATGGTGGTGAAAGATCTTCCTTGGTTAATACTGTGTAACTCATTCAGAGTTACAGTTTGTGCAGATTGGTTTGCCAAAAGATTTATCCTAAATCTATGTTTGTGCTGAATGTTGGAGTATCGAAGCAATTTCATATAGAGATTCCTTGTGTGTTCATTTGCAGATTTCTAGAGTTTGTCACAAAGGGTTTAATGTGCAAATTTATTGGAGATCCTTCGAATAATAAATTTGTGATTGAGAGTTATTGCTAAGGGTATGGCGCTACAACTAAAGTTGATTTTATCATTTATCATCATTGATTGTTTATTTAGAGCTGCGTTGGGGTTTCTTGGTCTGGTTAGTCCTTCGACATAGTCACGTGACATCTTGAACACTGATCGATGGGCATTGGAGCCTCTTTATGAGGCGTTTTAGTTGACAAAGTAGGCATTTGGGGTTTTTGGATGGTGGCCGCTTCCTTTTGGGTAAGAATCGTGGTCATTAGTAACCTTGGCTACTAGTTACTTGGTGTGCAGCCCTCTAGGTACCTGTGCGTAGCATTTGTAGGAAGTTTTGGCTTCCATTACATCCAATATATAATATTTGGAGTGGAGTGTAGCTATAGCTGGAAAATATCACTATTTGGTGGTGATGGGAGGTGTGGAACAGGGAAATCTTTTAGATTTTCATCTACAACACCATTATTTCAAGCTACAACAGTATGCCTTTATGTGACAACAACATAATAACATTGTGGGTCTACACATTTGATATTATATCACAGCTGTTGTAATTCTGAGTTTGTAACAACAAGCATAGCAATTGAAGATCAATATATAATGTTGGAGTTTGAGGTTAGATTGTTGTTATTAAGTGTTTCTTTATGCATGCCAAGTGTTTGTTGAAATGTTCACGATATTTCTATGCATCGTGGGGTTTTTGTTTGAACAAATATTGTCTCAAATTACATTTTGAATGATCCCATTCCAAAACACATTGAAAACAATCACTATACAAAGTGTTTGACGAAATGCCTGCTCACTAGAAGTCAAAAATATTTGTGGGTTTCGGAAAAAAATTGGTTTAAAAATTGGGGTTGGTCTTTACAGATGGGTAGGGGCTTCTTGGAAAAGTTCCTCCTTCCATTTGGTACACTTCATCTTATCCTCATTGTTAGAATGATTCTCATGATGATCAAAATATTATAAGGACATAGTATGATGGTTATACAATAAATCCTTGCTATGAAGATAATCAAATTCCTTACCCTTAGTTGCTGATATGAAAATTCCAGCAAACTAACAATAAACATTAGTATCTGGTGAGGTACTTTTCTCATGTGTATGCCTTCCAATAAAGTTACCTTGAAACTTCACCTCATAAACTTCTTGATTTGACGCATTCTTCTGTAGCATGGACTCATTCACTGGTGGATTGATGAGTGTATTGAATAGGGACAACTCCCTCACTTGTGCATTCAACAAGTGATGTGTTTTCCTCCTTGACTTCCTCTTTATTCCGTTGGTGCATGCAATCATTAGAAATCAATAAAATATCATTTTCTTCCTTAGAAATCTTCTGAGGGTTTGGTTCCTGCTGTCCCTTATTCTTTGACATTCTACCTCCGTTTTCTTCATATTCCTCCAAGAACTCTTCAAAGGTAATATAATACTTGTAGATCTCATAGTTTTTAGTATTTACAATATTCCCCAAGGGTAAGAAGTTTGACTTCATCTCTGTCACATTGCTCTTCTAACCATGCTTCCTGAATAGGATCTTTCTTTTCGTTCTTCTAAATGATTCTAGGGTTGTATAGCTAAAAAAAACTGTTTCAAGAGCTGATTTTTAATATCTTGGCTTTGTGTTCACCCTTTTTGTCTTGCTTTTCTATTGATTTCTTCAAGGTGATCCCTAGCTTTTTGCTGCTCATTTTGTCTTTGGATCCACACCTCTTGGATAAGATCTATGTTTTCTTCTTTTGGTAAGAACTTAGGTCACCAATCCATTGTAGACCACTCAAACCTCACAGCTGGCCAAGAAATGGCCCTGATACCACTGTAATGTCTCTTTTAGGATAAAATTAGAATAAATAGGGTTTTCCAACAAACCCTAACAATAAATGCAATTTTTGGATTTTCTTTTCAAACCCTAAACAAATGTAAATATCAGAATTTTGGAAGTGCCAATCTAGGGTAGGCACAAAATAATATTTTTATTTACCAAATAATTACAAAAAATTCAGAAATATTGCAGCTGAATGTAGGACCTTCAAATCTGATTTTTAGTCAAATAAATGGCTGGAAAAATACAATAAAATACCAACAATATAATTCTGTCTTCAGGGGAAAGTTTAGGCTTGAAATAGCCTAAAAAAGGAACTTTCAAACCCCATTGCTGCCTTTCTAGGGCTTCCAAAACCCACTCGCTGCCCTAGCAACTGCAGCACCCACCTTCCAAAATGCCCTTATTGCTGTGTTTAAACTGCAAATGGTGTTCAAAACACCTCAATGGATCATTGATGCCCTATGCAACCTCTGATATAAGGCTGTCCAGCTGAAATGTAAGGGTTTTTGTCCTTACTTCAGCCCTCCAATGAAGGTTTTTGTCATCAATGGATGAAGTCAAGCAAATCGTGCTTAAACTTGTGATTTCAAATCATAAACATAACATGAGTCCCCAAAAGAAACTCCTCTTTCCCTTTTATATCCTTTCCTCAAAGGGGTGCGTTCCACTTGGAGGGAAAATTCAAATAATCAAAAGCAACTTCCTTATAAATTCACTTAAGGGCTAATCTTGCCCATGACCCTTAATAACCCCTTTCTTAAGTCAAAAATAGAAAGGAGTTGCCGACATATTCACTTTTGGCAACTAAGGCATATTATTACTTTTATTTAAAGTATTTAAAAATACTTTTTATTTTAACAATAATGTCATTTTATTTTTAGAAAAGGAGACATTACATCCCTTTTTTAAAAACTAAAAGAGGGGTAAAAATATATTAAAAACGAGAAAAACCACACTTACATAGCATTGCCCTGGTTCAACAGTTGAGCCAGTTGCTGATATAAACTTTTAGGGATCATAGTACTATCCGTAATATTCCAAGAGGGGCCATGTTCCGACGCCCATTTGGCAAGGCAATCCGCCACAGCATTCCATTCACGGGGGATGTAACTAAACGAAATCGACTGCAAAGAAGAGATTAATTGAAGAATCTGCTGAATAAGCTCATTAAGGTGCCACTCAACTTTACCAGACATACCTTTATTTAAAAGATTAACAACAATTTGTGAATCAGATTCACAAACAATATTACTCCAGCCATTCAGACAACACACCTTCACCGCCTCCAGGATGGCCTCGGCTTCCATGAAGTTGCTAGTATACTGACCTTTATAGACCGAGAACAGAAACTGAACACATCCAGCACTATTCCTAGCAATGCCACCTATGCCAGCAGCACCAGGATTGCCCCGAGAGGAGCCGTCAGTGTTAATTTTGATGAAACCATCCACCGGGAACTGCCACCGGCCTTCTCTACCAACAGGACGCAACTTCTGACTACAGCCACGCCCCAAATGACAGCTCGGATCTCCAATACGTCTCAAGTTCGGCGCCAGCCCAAGGCACAAACACAAAGTCATAGCTTCAGGGTCGGTCCCCTGCTCCTCAGCACACTTGACACTTAGAGTTTCTTGAATCGATCGGATAACCTTCGCCCACAGAGTCTGCAGATCCAGCTGGACGCCTCTAAAAACTCTTCTATTTCTTTCAATCCACAGGTTCCATAAGATAAAGGAGGGGCCCACAGACCAGGCGCTAAGTAAAAAGGAATTCTTAGTAGGAGCCTGACCCCAACGACCCCAGAAGTCCACAAGAGACGAAGCATGCCAGCAAGGCAGCCTCCACGCATCCCACCAGCAATGCCAAAGCTGCAGAGCATACTTACACTGGAAAAAAATATGAGCTCCATTTTCATCACAGTTGTAACACAAGACGCACCTGGAAGGTCCTTGAAAACCTCTCTTACAAAGATTATCCCAGGTGAGACACCTGTTGTGAGTAAGCAGCCAAAGGAAAAAATTGCACTTGGGCCACGAGGTCTGATTCCAAATTTTTTTGCCCCAAGCAAACAGACCCCAAAACGGGAGGTGTGTAGTCAAAGCAAGATATACAGACGCCACAGAATAATGACCAGTATCATCCCCTCCCCACGCAAGAACATCCCTACCATGCAGGGAACTACATCCTCTGGAAGCCAGGATACGCACTAATTCCTTCCTATCTTCTTCGGAGCCCCCAGGCAGCCAATCGGAAGAGTCCTTCCATCTGCAACCAACAGTAGTTCCCATATCGAAAACTTCTTTATAATGCTCCACCTTATGCCAACCAGCTGAGAGAAAAGTAGCTCCTAACTCTTGTAAATGCGGATGCGACGAAAAAAGCGGAGGTTCACCATCCCAAGAGTCCTCCCAGAAGAAAGCATCCATACCACTCCTGCAAACCCAAAACAAGCTATCTTTCACCAGCTGCGCTCCCCGCTTAAGAGTGTTCCACACCATAGACCCTCTGCCCTCAAGCGGGAGCCTGGGAATCACATGAGGATCCACTCCCGGGAAATACTTAGACGCCAGAACCCGGGCCCAAAGAGACGAATAGCTGGAACACCACCTCCAATAGAGCTTGGCAGCAAGGGCTTGACTGGCCAAGATAGCAGAGCGTAAGCCAAGGCCCCCATCCATCTTTGGTCTACAAACAGTATCCCAATTAATGAGACTCCACTTGTTATTCTGCAAATTTCCGCTCCAAAGAAACTGTCTCGAGAGGGAATCGAATTCCTTCAGGAAGTAAACCGGGGCAGCCTGCACCATGCTACGATATATCGGAAGCGCCTGGATGACCGATTGGAGAAGAATCACACGACCCGCAGTAGATAGCCATCTATGAGTCCAGTGACTCACCTTAAGTCTCAGCTTATCAAGAATATTCTGCCAAAACAGCCTAGGCTGTCTTCCCACCACAATGGGGATGCCAAGGTAAATAACTGGCAGACTCTGAGTCTGAAACCGTAATATAGCGGTGATCCTTCTCTGGATGAGCTTCGGGGTGTTAAAAAAGAAAATAGAAGACTTATGCTCATTAATTATTTGCACAGAAGCTGCCAGGTAAGTGTCCAAAGTGTGTCGGAAAGCCTCCGCCTCACTTATATGAGCACGCCCAGTCAAAATAGTGTCATCCACAAATTGTAAATGGGTGAGAGGAGAGGAGCCCTCCCCCCAACTCCATCCCTGTATGACATTCTGAGAGACACGGTATTTGAAGAGCCTGCCAAGGCCCTCCGCAAGAATGATAAATAGGTATGGAGACAACAGTCCCCCTGGCGAAGACCCCTGGAGGCACCAAGAAGCTCAGAAGGAGTCCCATTGATCAGGACCGAAAAGGAAGGTGACGTGATACAGCTCATCACCCAACATATCCAATCCCGCTGAAAACCAAACGCCAAAAGGACTTTTTGCAAAAAACTCCAGCTAACTCTGTCATAAGCTTTTGCAAGATCAAGCTTAATAAACATTGCCCGCTCCTGGGACGTACTCATAGAGTGAATAGCTTTCTAAGCTAAGACAACTCTGTCCAAAATCTGCTTACCGGCCACAAAACCCCCTTGTTCCTCCGAAATAAGCCTGGGAAGAAAAACTTTAAGCCTCAGCGCTATAAGCTTGGTAATGATTTTATAAACCACGTTACAAAGTGCAATGGGCCTATACTCATCAAGCTGAAGAGCCTACTCCTTCTTCGAAATCAGAACGAGAAAAGTAGCATTAAGAGCTTTGAGCATTTCCTTATTAGTGTACGACTCTTGTATGACAGCCATCAGGTCCTGCTTGATGATGCTCCAAAAGCTCTGAAAAAAATCCACCGAAAACCCATTCGAGCTAGGAGCTTTGCCTCTCTTCATGCTAAAAACTACCTCCTCCACCTCTGCCATCCCAATGGGCCTCATGAGACAATAATTCATATCCGCACTCACCACCTGGGGGATGCAAGAAAGGACAGCCGTTTCCGCTCCATCAGCAGGAGCCAAATCATCAGCAAAGAGAGCTGAAAAGAAGCTAACAGCTTCCTCACTGATAGTTTGTGAAGAGGTCAAACGCCTCCCATCCTGGGCAACAAGAGATGTAATAACATTTCTATTTCTCCGCGCTTGAACCGACTTGTGAAAAAAGGCCGTATTCTTATCCCCTTCTTGCAGCCAGTCAATACGCGCCTTTTGCTTCCAATAAATTTCTTCACGTAATTCCCATTCCTCCAGGGAGCTGGCAGCTCTAGCCTCCTCCTGACTCAGCGTTTCCGAGAGACCAGAGTCTCTAATTTGCCTTGTGATTACAGCCAGCTCGTCCTGCGCCCTCTTCCTCATGCCATGTAAATTGCCAAAACAATTTCTATTCCAAATCTGTAATTTTCTCTTAACATACTGCAATTTTTTTGGAAGGAATACATAGCTGTACCGTGAGCCGGAGCCCCCTGCCTCCACCACAGTTCAATACACTCCTGGAGAGAAGAGTCACGGAGCCACATCAGCTGAAACTTAAAGGGGGTTTTTTTAGGTCCCTCAATAAGATTTATGGAGAGCCTAATGGGCCAATGGTCCGACCCATTCCAATCCAAGATATCCGAGCTGAGAGAGAAGGCGCTTGACCTCCAGAAGCAGGAAACAAGAAATCTATCCAGACGCTCCGAAATGGCAGCAGGACCCATTCTTCTGTTGCTCCAGGTAAACAGTCCATTGGAGGGTCTAACATCAGAGAGGTGCAGAGTCTCAACATTGTTGCGGAGGCACTCGGTGGAGGGACCCAGACGGGATAGCCCACCTCTTTTCTCCTCCAAATTCATAACAGCATTAAAATCTCCCATAACAATCCACGGTAAGAACGGATGACAGCTACGAACATAACGAATATGTTCCCAAAGCAGAAGTTGTCCTTCTATGTCAACTGGCGCATAGACATTAGTGACAAGAATCAATTCCCCGGTGTCAAGAGATGAGGCAACCATGGAGAGGGCAGAAATGCAGGTAAACCAATGAAGGGGCAAAATCTTCCTCGGGTCCCAGCAAGTTGCTAAACCCCCAGAGCTTCCCAGCGCTCCCACACCTTGATAATGGCCAAAACACCAAATTTTTGGCAGACAAGCAAACAGTAAATCAATTGACAATTTCGTTTCCTGGATACACAGGATATCCGGAGTGTGATCCAACACCAATCTTCGAGCAGCCTTTTGTCTGGGGCAGCTGTTCAAACCCCTCACATTCCAAGATAAGACAATCATTGGGGGACATGGGGGAAATGTTCATCTAAGGTTTTAACAACCCCTGATTCCACCAATAAATCACCAGTAAGTTTGATCTTTTCTAAATCTTTCCTTCGCCCCGCCTTAGAGAGAATAGAGGAGTTAGCTTTCTTAAAAGGCCTCTGCGCCAAGCCAAGCGTAGATGATGTACCCTTGTCTTTCCTGCCAGCATCAACTTCCTTGACTAGGTCAGCCCATTTCACTTCCTTATCAAGATTTACATTCTCTGTCTCAATTGCTCCTTCAATCGGCCCCAACGAGTGCTCTAGAGGCGGCAATGTCATCATATCCTGATCCACAATAGGCACAGAAACTTGCTAGTATGTTTCAAGAGCTTCTCCCTGGTCTTCATCTGGAAAGCCATCCTCAATGGCCATACTATCTAGTGCCTCAAACCTGTTGAATCCCATGTCCAATTGCCTATCTATATTTTTGCGCTTCTAACCACCACCTCTCATACGTCGCCTCACTGTAGTGAACCCCTCCAAATCTGTACTAGCATGATCAGCAGAACTTTGCGCAAATCTATCATTAACAGCTGGATATTTCCCTTTGACAGCTCTATCAGATTGCATTTTTTCATGAACAGAGTTACCCTGTCTACTTATTCCTTTTCCAGTGGCTGCGGTGTTTTGTGTGGAAGAGTCGTGATTTATCCCACTATCTTTGGCTGCTTGTGGACACTGTCTATGCAGATGGCCATATGCATGACAAATACGGCATCTAAAAGGGATAGCCTCATAATCAATCTACTGGATCCAGGACAAGGAGGCCATACAAATTTCCATGGAATCTGGCAAAGGATTATTTAAATCAATGTCAACACACACACGGGCGTAAGAAATTACCTTTTTGTCCAACGATTGACGGGCAATAGCTGTCGGTGTTCCAAGCGTGGCAGCAATCTACCTGAGAATATCCTCCCTCCAAAATTCCAAAGGGAGCCAAGGAAAATGGACCCAGACCGGCACACAAGCAGGTAATTCATCAGCTGAGTTGAAACCCGAATGCCAGGGTTTAAGAAAAAGCCCCACCCGGTCATAGCAGTAAGGGCCCCCCTCAAAGACACAGTTATGGTCTGCAACTGAGGAAAAATTGACTAAAAAATAGCTGTTTCCAGCTAACATAATGTCGAAATCTCCAGCAATATGCCAAGACCTGCGAATCCAGGCATCTAAGGCAGCCAGTGAGATTCTTATACCCAGGAATTTACAGATAAGTGTGTGGGCAGAAAGGTACTCAACATCATCTTTCACAGCTTCAGGGGATATGACCACCACCGGTCTGTCCTGACTTCTCAAAAGACAACCATTTACCTTACTGAGCTTAGAACGTTCACTAATATGGGAAGGTTCTGAGTTGCAAGAGTGCGCCCCAGGTAGAGATCCGTCCTTCCTGGGACCAGTCGGCGGCCTGTTCGCTCCCACGCCACTCCCAGCCAGCGCTCCCGCCATCGCCCAGCCCGCTCCGGCATACAAAAATCCCCCCCTCATTGTGCCAATTATTAAACCTAGAAAAAAATGGTAATTAAAAATGCTGTGTTTCAAAATTGATAATCAAATATCCTCATTTGTAGATTCTAGTTGTGTGGTGAGTTCAAACTCAATTTATGATGTTGTTTGTAAAGTAATGGTTTCTCAGGAAAGATGGAGGATGCTTGTGGAAACCAGGAGTGAAAATACCAAAGCTATGAGAGCACATTGTTCATTTTTTAATAGTCTTTTATGAACATGACCTGAATTACACATTACTAGCACTTGTATTCCGGTTCGGTATTGGTGTGATGGCTTGGAGCACCCCATTCACATTCTGGTGTGCAGTCCAATCTGCCTGTGCTAATATGTATATTTAAGCTATACAAATATTACAAAGTCGTCAAGAGTTTTAACCATTTACCACATTTCCTTTCATTCATATTACCATATTACCATCCTCGCTCCGGGATATAATGCAATAAACACTTAATTAAATATTGAAGGTCAAGTCCCAAACATTATTTGACAAACCTTAAAAACATTCTAGATTCAATTTTCCAAAAGTTGATGATCCAAAATATTCAAATTTTAATTTCATAATACATACGGAAAGCGCCAACATATGAATGCAAGTGGCAAGATCTTAAAGTATATTATAACTCTCTTGACATATATTTATGATAATGGAATATATATATATATATATATATATAGTGTCCATCCATTAACTATGTTCCACACAAATGGCACAGACTACTTTAAGCTACAGGTAATATTATCTGATACAATAATTTACATAGGTCTTTTCAGCTATCATGGTACTCTCTGCATGCATAAAATAAACATCCACATACATACAATTGTCACACATTTAATGTAAATAACTTCAATGAATTGAGACACTATCTTCCAGTATCAAAGTACTATTTTTTATAGGAGGCCATTTCCCATTTTTTGGTATTAACTGTGTTGTTGACACTATACTTTCTGCATATATGCTTTCCAAGAGTCAGATTAATGACATTAGTCATGCATTGTCTTTTCATGTGTTGTATTGCTCCCTCATACATGCAAGTATGGTGTCATCATTCTGAAAACAGAAGTCAAGCAACAATGCTACAAATTGTTCCTCCTTTAGGGTAACAATAGGAATAATTTAATGCATATACATCAGCAATGAGCATCTATTTTTTAGGTCAAACTTACAAAACATTGATTGTCAGTGAAAGTGGACTCGTTTGGTCTCAATTTTAAGGACCTAAAATAGCATATCACACACTTGATTTCTTGTTAGAATTTTAAATACACAACAGATTCTGCCCATTTCTATTAGGATGCGATTAGCTTCTATCAAGTCCAATAAACACTTTATTAAATATTGAAGGTCAAGTCCCAAACATCATTTGACAGACCTTAAAAACATTCTAGATTCAATTTTCCAAAATTTGAAGATATAAAATATTCAAATTTTAATTTCATAATACATACGGAAAGCGCCAATATATGAAGGCAAGTGGCAAGATCTTAAAGTATATTATAACTCTCTTGACATATGCTAATGATAATGGAATATATATATATATATATCCAACACAAGGAGTGTCCATCCATTAACTAGTGAAGAAGAGAGGAAAGGCTCAGCCACCTACTTTGGAGATTATTTGAGGTTCTTCAATAGCAAAGCCTTTCATGGCTGAATTTTGTATGTTACTGGGTCTAGTCTCCTGTGCAACAGCAAACATAGAAGGTCTATCAAGATATTCTCGGGAAGTTTTATTTTGGAAGGATCAAGGGGAAGTCTTAACTTTTGTATCCTATGCTGGATTTATGATCATCATCTCCGAAGTTATATTTGAATCACAGCCTATAATCCTGTGCTGCTGTTAGTCACAACAGAACAGTTTTCTTTTTATGCAAATTTTTACATGATGATGCAATTTATGATCATCAAAAATAAATAAAAATTCAATAGCAATTGTTTTGGCAGGCTATGCGGTTTGGGGATTTGCCAGAATGGGTGTTGAAACTTTGTGGATTGGTTCAATGTGCCATTTGTTCTTATGCTGTTGTATGCAAAATATGCAAAATTTCAACCAGTTGTGCTCATGAGGATGAGAAGTGTAGTCCCCAATCACTAGAGTTGCTATGGAGAGAACCACTCTTTGACCAAATGATTGTCAATGCATACCAACCTGGTGAGGTATGATGCTTCACATTCTACATATGACAGGAACAGATGCATAAGATAAATATACATGGTTGTTTGTAGTTGTCACAAGTGCTTTTTGATGTTCTATCAAACATTATTTCAATCCAAGTTTTCTATATATACTGACGTGAAAAACCAGTGACTTGATTTATGCATCTCACTTTTTCTTAGTTGTATGACATTTTTAGAATGAAGGTAGTGCGGAAGATGACATCCTGTCCGTGAAGTGCAGGGTTCATTCTCTTCGGCATTCAAGCAATTTTTGCTTGAGATGCTTCTTCTGTTGAATCTATTGGCACCGTTTTAATCTTTGATCAATTGCACTTATCATTTACCAGTCTATGATATCACATCTTTTTCACTACCTTATCAAGACACACCATGCAGGAGTTGAGTGCAGCCTCTTCAGAGGGTTGTATTTAATTTTCGTGTATATTTCTGACATTGTGATTATGAACAAGCAGTCTGATGGAGAAAATGGCACTGTAATTTAAAAGCTGAAAGGAGCACTTGCGAAGGAACTCACCCTTAAGGATCTTGAACTTAGGGTCCAAATTGTGAATATCCAATTTCTCTTACCAATGTTAATAAACCTTTCAACAAAGTTTTTAATCAAAACCCATCACAATAACTCAATCTTTTTACCTCCTGGATTTGATGTGGAAAACTTCAGAATCATATTCAGATATAAAAGATGGTCTGGAAACATTTTTTTTTACTGGAGAGACCTGTAGCAATGAAAACATACTATTCAAATAAAATTAATAAAACCAGGCTATGAGGGCGTGTGACAATATCCAACAGTGTCCAAGATTTTATATATGCTAACAGAGTCTAAGTCTGTGCTAACAAGATAGACTACTACTCTTTTAAAACCAATGTAATGTTTATACACTGAGAAATTATAACAGAAAGCATAAGCCGTTTACCCAAAACTGGACTAACCCAGATAATATGTGAATTCAAAGTCTTCAAGGGGCTGCTTTAATGAGGGTGATGATGTGCTTCAACCCCTTTATAAGCCCCTCCACCTCCGCATTGAGTGCTTTGTGGATTTGATGTACAGCCAAATCCTTCCCAACTGTGGACGTGGAAAATCCCAAAATTACTACTTATATGGAAGATATTCAAACAAGACTCTGTAGTGCCAGGATCAATGGCTGTGTTACTGCAATCCCTTTGATGCCTCCTTGGATAAACATTTTTCATGTTGTTGATGTCCCTCTGCACCCTTTTTGCAGTCCTCATACCACTTGACTTGCTTCTCAATACCTGGAACTGGCTGCAGCTTTGAGTCAAACTCCTCCGTTAATTTTTATGATTTCTGATGTTTATTACCAGACCAGCATTTCTTCTTTGGGGTTACATTCTCAGATTTTTACCTTATTGATAAGTAAAAGATTTTGAGGTCATTCATCGCAATTCCTATTTTTTTTTCTGAATCGATTAATAAGAAATTACATCATGAGTAAGCCCATGATAATGACCAGGAGCAAAGGCAACCATCTTAAAAGAGTAGCAAAAAAGATCCAAAGGATTGTACAAACAGACAACCAGCTAAAAAGCTGAGAACCTAAGAAACAGTGAAATTCTGTACAACAAAGGTAATACACATCAATATTGCTCAGGAGTGTGCAAGCCAGTTGTCTTATTTCCTCCATCGGATTGCTCAGGAGCAGGAGAGGAATCTACAGGTTTTTGTTTGACGTTCTGGAGAAGTTATGCAGTGTGGCTGGTGGAAGTTCCAGGAGTTGAGTTTGTTGCTTTTTGCTTTTTCGTTGTGAGTGAGAGGTCCAGAGTGGCAACTGAAGGGCCCAAAGGTCTTTTACCCTTAAATGAGGCTGATGTGCTATGATGATTATATGCTGATTTTGGGTGACCAGTTGTGCGTGTTGTTTAGTCGTTTGCCTCAGCCAATGAGCTTGCTGAGCCATATGGGCAGCAAAAAATGTTTGGAGGTTATGTATGGCAATTTCAGCCAGAAGTTCAACAGCATCTGCTGCAATTGTGATGTTGGTTGAAGTGGTACAGAGTTGAGAAACTTGTGGTTGGACAGGGTGGCATGAGGGTAAGTGAGTGTAAGTAGGGGAAGGATTGATTAGGTTGGTAATGAGGGTTCAAAATGCAAACCATGGAAGGGGGAGGAAGAGATCTGAGAAGAGACTTCCACAAGATTGTTTTTGTGAACCTATTCCTCAGCGTGAAGAGCTTTAGCCAATGTTTTCAAAGTTGGCCAAGGATAAATAGTGATAGTTTGGGCTTGCCCTAGGATAAATGGAGGTTGGGTCATAGGGGCTGCTAAAGGCCGAAAGAAAAGATATTCTCGAGTAGTGGTTCTAGAACTAGGAAAATGGGCTACCGACTTATGATGTCTTGCAACAATAGTAAAATCAGAATAGACTTGAGCATTTGACAGATTAGCAAAGAAAGTTGTTGATCTTGACAATGACCGGGGACCACTACATAAGAGTAACTGTATATATTTTTTTAAAGTTTCGACTTCCCAAAAATTTTCAGCACAATAATAATGGTTGTTTGGGAGGCTTTCAGAGCTCAAAACGCCTTGCTGCACTGCTTTAGCGATGTAAAGTTCTAGTTCGTGAGCATACCTAGAAAAGTTGACCTCTACCAGGTGGCCCATCCTAGCTTGCTATTATTAGAAATTCTTCTTCTAGTAGATCTCTTATTCTTAGGAGTTGTCATATTCGTATGCCAATCAATGTTGAAAGGATCTTATTAGTTTTGTCTAGCTTCCTATTCGCATGCTTATGAATGTTGAGTGGATGTTATTAGCTTTGTTTAATTTTATAGCAATATAGCATACTGTTATTAGTTTTCTTTCACTGTAAGACAATGGTTTGCCCTATATTTGTAATTTTGAGTGGATAGCTGATATCTTTTCTATAGAGATTGCTTTCTTTTTAGAAACTCTTTCATTATATTACAATAAAGCTTTGTTTATTACTCTTGCAAATCTGTGTCAATTCAGTATAGAAGAGTTTGGCTTTCTTATCACACGAGTCCATAATAGTTGGTGTGTTGTCCCCCGGATTGAATCCTCAATCTGGGTCAGCTGTATTTAAATTGGTTTTTCTATGCAAACAAGAATTGGTGATAAAGGAACCTTTGATAAAATGAGGATGATGATGGATACCCGGCCCCCAATTAAAGAGATTGGGGGCTACTTGAAACAACACAATACCACTTTGGAGGATGACTTGTCTGCTGTTGTGGTAGTGGAATTTCTATGTTCCTAGTCCCAACGTGTTGTAGCCAATGAAGGATGTAGTGGAATTTCTATTTTGCCAATCCCAACGTGTTGTAGCCGATGACGGATTTCCAGACCCTAGCTATTGGCCAAAAAAAGATTTTTGATAATCCATAGTTGATTGTGGCTTTAGTTGTTATGTTGATGCAATTGAAGAGGAGAAGTATGTTCAGGTTGCTGATAAATCTGCTCTAGGTTCTTCAATTTTTCTGTGTAACAAAGAATGAGTGACAGGGGATGGATATATGGAGGGTAATTTATAATAGATTTGTTGAGCCTTAAGCTCCTTATATATGCCTTTGTGCCCTCTTGCCAAAATTCAAAATGGACCCAAAAAGGAATAAGGTTGTGAAAAGACTGATAGGATGTGAAAGTGGATGGCCACTTGAAAAAGGATTAATCAATCGTCTGACATGAAATACACACTTAAAGACTAGTGGGAGAGAGAGGACGAAGATGTACAAGACATTGGTGGTAGGAAAGAGTGGAAAACAGAGAGTAACAATGATTATGAGTGCTATTAGGACACTCCTTGAAGGTCCATTGCATCTAGACTTGTAGTGTGGCTACAACCCAGCAATCATAATTACACGAATATTATCGATGGGGGCGCTTGGACACCTAAAATGTGTATTGCACTTGTAAATATTTAAAATAATGGAGGAAATCTTTTTCCAAATTTTATGATAAAACACAAATTATATTGATATGAAAAATAAGATTCAATTACATAAGGAAGGGTAAATCTTTATTTATAACAAGTGAGTAGCTTTCCACAGCCTATCTACAAAAATACATTGACTTGATACGATGAATCTACTAGAATTTTCTTAAGCAAGCCACCTTTCCCTTATTAACTACTAAACTAATACGATTGATTACTTAAATGACATATGTGACCAAATATGAACTTTATAAGAAAATAACTCATTAACATTAGATAACAAAATATGTTGTGTATGCCTTCTCTCTCGGAAAGCTTGAGGACGAAATTAAAGCTCACTCATTCATCATCTTCTTCTTCCCTTTATTTGGGATTATCAACTACATGCACTCGAATAATATTTTAGAATAGGCTTCTTGGATGAACTTAATGGACCTAGTAAATTTACTTCGCAGAAAATACTCATTATGGCTGTAATGGTCCAAGTATGGTTCAACCAAGAGACTAGGATCAGCTGGCTAGTAAATATCATCCATAAATATGTAGGATGTTCGTCATGGGGCTAAAGAGAACATTGATGGAGAAGATTCATATAGAAAATATTTTTTAATACCTGCTCATGATTGCCTTCAATGGTTTCTAGCTTATTTTTCCTGGTCAACAAATACAGATTGCTCACTTCAAGATTCATCACAAAGTGGAAGGGCTTCATAAAAGAGAATTTTGGAGACCATTTTTACCTTTTTAAAATCTACTTCAGATGAGAATTCATCATAGAGAGTAGATTCAACAAAGATAATCTGAAAATAGTTTTTTTCACATAATTGGAAGATATTTTCATACCATTCATCACAAGCATTTTTTAATTCCAACCATGTAGCTATTTTTTTAAATATTTTGATGTCACATCTATATGATCAATAAATTTATTAAAGACACTATCAAATGCATTTAAAATTTCTTTCAACACTTCTTGTTAGGAAAAAATACAAAATGTGTGTGCAAGAAATCAAATTTCAGAATTAATAAGCAACGATACAATGAACAAGAGATCACCACAACATAAGATATACGTGGAAAACCTTGCAATGTGCAAGAAAAAAACAGGGCAATGGCAGCTTGAATCTTCTTTTAACTTCAACAAAACTCCTCTTACAAAGCTTCCTTCCTCGATAGCTTGGCCTTCTTACTCCTAGCTTACATACAAAGCTTATGCTTATACTTTAATCTTACAAATACAAAGGACTAAATCCTTATTTATAGAATTACATAAGAGGAAGGGAGAAACAAGAGAGAGAGACTCAAAAATGGCTCCACACTTGGAGAGGGACATAAAGTTGTGAATAGTTAAACACTATTGATGAATAGTGAAAGTTGTCCCTCTCGCATGTGCCAAAAAAAGGTAATCAATCACCTTTTGGCAAAGATCTCCTCCATGTGACAACTATGTCTTTGTCTCCCACAAAAGACAAAAGTTCATCAAACAACCTTTTGACAAAACTCACCTACTATGTGCCTCCAAGTCAAAAAGTAGAATCACCTTTTTGGCTTACTTCTATGTGCATTCAAGAAATGTGCCCCACATTCAAATCACCTTTATGTGACTTAAATCTATCCATCTCCATCAACTTTTCTCCATGTGCATCTAAGGATGAAATGTGCCCAATTCCACCTATGCACATAAATAGTGAAATATGCCACATCGCATGTGACATGGATATTGGCTTCATATCCTAACATTCTCCCACTTGAAGTCAATAAACACATATGTATTATTCCATCCAGCTGCCAATTGCCCAATGCTGCCCTCATCACATTTTCAACAAGCCCAGAGAAGTTTTGCACCATTCAAACTTCTTTGTCTTGACTAACTTTGTCAACATATTTGCAGTATTATGTTCAGTGTCAATTTTTTTCAACAAGATCCTGCCTTGCTCCACCACGCTCCTAATGAAATGGTATTTGATGTCAATACGTTTCGTGCAATCATGAAATGTTGTATTCTTCTCCAATTGAATTGCACTTTGATTGTCACAATGCAAAACAATCTTTCCTTGCATTTCCATGAAGTCACCCAATAACCGCTCTAACCATATTGCCTCCTTGCAAGCCTCTGTTGCAGCTACATATTCAGCCTCAGTAGTTGATAAAGCCACCACTAGCTGCAACTTGGATGCCCAACTAATTGTTCCACCTGCAAGAGTGAAAGTATATCCTATAGTGGACTTTCGTCCAACTCTGTCACCACCAAAATCTGAATCTGCATAACTTGTGATCTTTAAATCTATTGTTCCTTAGCAAATAGCAACATCTGAAGTGCCTCTAAGATATCGAAAAATCCACTTCACTGCAGATTAATGCTCATTTCTAGGATTTGCCATGAACTGGCTCACAACTCCCACTGCTTGAGAAATATTTGGTTTAATGCTAACCATGGCGAACATGAGGCTTCCTACTATTGATGAGTAAGGTACATGAGACATGCTTGCCTTCTCCTCTTCGGTTCGAGGACACTGCTCAGAAGACAACTTGAAGTGTGAAGGAAGTGGGGTACTAACTGGTTTTGCATTCTGCATATTGAAGCGTTGCAGAATCTTTTCTATGTATGTCTTCTGAGATAACCATATCTTCCTTTTCTGTCTCTATTTATCTTCATCCCTAGAATTTGGTTTGCTTCTCCTAAATCCTTCATCTCAAAAGTCCTAGACAACTGAGTGTTGGGTAATTTTCTATCACGTTTTCCTTAAGACGCTGAAGTGTCTAGTCCCAACAAGCTTATGCATTGGCTTTTCATTTAAAACTAAGCTCTTGCGCGCTCACTCAAAGCATGCAACAAGAAATTGGTTCCCGTGGATTATGTGCGCAGTAACACACTTGTTCATATATCTAATTAATGATTACACATAAAAGGAAATACACGACTATGGACCTTGTCTCATCAATGCAAACAAACAAAAACACGAAGATAAGTGCCATGGAGTTCATAATATGCAAACTCATATGGTGCATATTCTATATACATCATAGTCAATTATAAGCCACATATTACTCAATGAAAACCCATTGTCAATGTTTTAACTATCAATCAACTAAGACAACACCAAAATTGATTGTAACTTCTGTAATTCTGCTATTACCACAAGGATTCGTTACATAATACCAATGTTCAGTCTTCTTACACCTCTCTACATAGGGGTATTTATACTTATTTTTCCCTGACCAAGTAGTTACATTATAAATGACAATTAGGTGACTGGCCAACGATCTCCAGTAGACTAATAAGAGTCATGGCGATTGTTTATTTGTTTTCTCCGAAGGACCTGGGCCTTTGCGCCCCCTATATTCTTGTTCGATGCTAGATCCTTGCTGCCAAATGTCCTCCTTTGTGCGGGCCGATGCGAAACTCGTGTGATGATTAAAGTCTAGTTTGTCCTTGAGAATCACTCCTCAACCGTTTCCCGCTTCCCTTGCGCTCCCCAAATCTTTCGTTGTTGCACCGAGTCCTATGCTCTCGGGTTCTCCGTAGTTATGTTCCGTATTTGATTGGGTCTTCTCGCGTTGTTATCTCCTGCGCCCTTGTCCTCTTGCTCCGCATTGGTTCCGCACCATGGTCTTCCTATGCCATGTTAGTTCCGCGCCATGGTCATCCTGTGCCATGCTCCTCTCGCATCGTGCTGGTTCTGCGCCAAAAGCCAAAATACTTAGTCAAAATTTGGGGCCCAACATCATCCCACACTATGCTCTTAGTCCGTCTCGGACTAAATACCGGTCTTGGCCTTGGCCAAAAATTCAGGGCCAATTTGTTCAATTTGCTTTTTGACACCATCCCAATGTGATAAGGTGTCAAGCAACTTGGATATTATTTCCTCGATTGCTGCCTTCAACTTTTTTGTCTCCTTGGGTTGATCGGCACACTTGCTTCCTTATTAACCAATTGGTCGAGGGATGTAGTAGCATCCTTTTGGACCTCTTCAAGCAAAGTGACTTCTTGTACAACCTATCCTCAGAGAGCTGCAAAATTGGAATTTATTTGCTATTGATGCACATTTATTGTTTCCTCCATAGTCTCAACATCCTTAAATGCCTTAGTGCGCTCAGTGTGATCTTTTATTAAAAGGGCGGCATTCGCCAATTGCTATCGTTGAGACTCTTCTGCCTTGAGTCGGGCCTCCAAATTTTTATTGGGCCGTGTCTAGTTTCTCAAAAATCCTGTCCAAGTTGGGGATTACTTCCCCAACTCTTTTGAGGGCGCGTTTGTAGACTTCTACTACTTCTGTAAATTGCTCAGCCCATAATGCTTCATTCCTAGGTGCGAGATGTTCCTTACATTGCTTTAACAGAAAATTTACAAAGGTTCCCAACTTATCAATGGCTTCTCCCTCCAAAGGGACCCCATCTGCGAATGTCAGTTCTTGGCCCAAAATAGTTTTACATAAATTTAACTTTTTTACTTTGGTTACTGTGGCTTCTATTTGTTGCTTCAGCGTGGCCACTTCCTCTTCAAGCACCTTCCAAGCGGCAACTAGCTTTTCGTACATTGCCACTACCTGGCCATGTTTCTTATTTGCTTTGCATGCATCATAATCTAAAAGTATATTTTGCCGCACGAATTCAAAGGCCATTTTCAAAAATGCAGTGCTAGCTTGTAGGGGATAGATTTGCTAGGGATCAACCTAACTTGGAGTGGGCAACGTTGTTGCTTGAGAATCTAAAATTAGGCTATCTGGAGTTATTTCAAAATGACTTTCATCATTGTACATGTCCAAGAAAAAGGACACCTGATACCTGGTATCAATAGTTGCATCTTATGGATGGAAATGTTTATACAAATATAACATTCTATTTGGCACGCCTGTTTGGTATTGAGCATGCAAGTTGGTGGTTGGGTCAACCAAAGGTGGTTGAACTTCAGAGTCAGCGGGCTTCTTCCCTTTGAAGGGATCCCTCTCAAGGATCTCGACATCCGTATTTGGGGCCAAAGAAGTGTTGCTGATCTCCATGCCACTCATCGGTTCTGTGTCAAAACCATCCCCCTCATCGTCAAGTGGATCTTCAATATTCAATTGTGCCTCATCAAGGGTGGTCTCCTCTTGCGCTAGGGAGGGTATCTTTTCTGAGTTGGACTCCTCTAGTTCTTCTCTGTGACTCACAGGCTCTTCCTCCAACAGATTGGTTGGGGGTAATGTCGCTGAACCCTTAGGTTGTCTTTCCGGTGAATTTTGTTTACGAGAAGCCCTCGGTGGTGATGCCCTTGGTGGAGAGGCCCTTGGTGGGGAGGCCCTTGGTGGTGGTGCTTGGACAGTCCTTAGCCGTTTTGGTGGTTCCGGTCGTGAACTTGCATTGACATCATGCCCAACTCACTTCTTTTTTTCAAGTGGTGGTATAGGTGGAAGCTTTTCTCTTACATGATCCACACCACCTGAAGATTTCTTTTTGGGTCGCAACATATAAAATAAATTATGAATAGTTTCTCCGACCATGGTTTGCTTAACCTTGATTCTGTTCTCTCAGTCTCATGCGTTCCCTGTATGGCTTCTTGCCAGGGTAACCATACATATTTTGGAGAGTGTGAATCTCCAAGTCAATTTGGTCAGCTTCTAGGGTGAGGGGTTGTGCATTATATATGCGGTTCACCGAATTGACGAAGTACCACACTGTGAAGGCATAGGGCAGCTTCAACCAAGCTGAAAGTTCTCCATAGTGGGCCATTTTGATATAGGCTAGAGAAAAATGTTGTTTCACAGCAAATTGGGCTTGCTCGCTAACCTGGATGAGCAAGTCCTTAGGAATGCACCATTCGTTTCCAAAGGCCTCCTTCATGCCATCATACCACAACTTCATCTTGATTTTGAATGTTGGAGTGATATGAATGGGGCATGTGAATGTCTTGTAGTGCTCTCCTGGGGACTTGTGCCCTGGTGGGTATGCCCATTTCAACTCGTTAGAGGTGTAATCAGGTACACCAATTTCATTGAACACCATCAATAAAAGAAATACCCCCCATGGGAACCTATGGCTCGGTATCCGATGAGTCCTCTCCACATCCAGTATGATTTTGTTGGCAAAATATATTACCCAATTGTACTTTAGCCCCTCATTCACTTGGTGGGCGATGAATAGGTGCCACTGATCTTGGTCATAACGATGCATGGTACTACTCGGAGGATAGGGTCTTGCAAGTTCTTAATGTGCATGGCATGGCCCTGCTTCCGGTACTCTAGTGCCGTGGTGGTCTTCTCTATCTCCTCCGAGTCCTCCAAATCAAATTTTACGTCCATGCCAGAGCATTGTAATCCTAACACCTTGCTTATTCTTTCAGGTGTAATCTTCATGTGGCACCCGACAAAATAAATATAGTCCTCATGGATGCGTGAAAGCAAAAATTTTATTGCTGCCACCGGTTTTCCAAAATATGAAAGGTTAAACAACTGAAAAAGCCCTGCGGAGTCCAAGGCATTGAATATTTTTAAGTCATACACCAATTCACTCTTGGTGTTGTGGCTCTCAACCAGGTTGTCGTTCTATAGCTCAACCTCATTTCTTGGTTGGTGGTGGTTATAGTAAAAAATAGTACAGGAGGGTACTTTTGATACCCAATTTTTTGCACACAACACCGTTTCTGGGTACTGCATCTCTTCTATCATCAATGGCGGAGGTGGAGGTATTTGTGCCTTCTTTGTCTGGCGTACCATTCCGGATTCTTCGCCTTCTGCACGCTTCCTTTGTTCCTCAGGTGTTTCCTCTCTGATCAATACCGCTTCCCCCCCAACACGTGGTTCCTCCTCCTTTGGAATGGCTGGTAGTGGATCACTTCTTTGGGCCTTCTTCTTAGACCGCATCACCCTTCATGGAGCACGAAGGTTGAGGTGCGATCGTCCAACATTTCCAAAGGAATACGTGTTTGCGGTGGAAGTGACTCAACTTCCCTGCTTTGATGCCCGTTAATGGCGGACGCCTACCTCTTCAACCTGTAACTACCAATTTTCATCTTCGTGCTTCAAGGTTAGTTAATTTCCACTTGATTACTCAATCAAGATCCTTCTTAATAGCCAACGAACGGGAATTTGATGCTCTACACTTGTTCTGGAATCATCTGGTCTTAGTTTGCTCTTCGGCTCTGTAAAAACTCAAGTGAAAACAAAGATAAAGTTTAAAATGAGCCCTTAAATCCTTTTTATAGGCTTGAGGGGGTAACTTGCATTTACTACCCCCCTCTCTTCAACCATCACTTTTTGCAATCAATGCGTTTTAATGGTCTCCTTTCTTTGACTATTGCTTCTTGTCATAAATGCTTTTAATGGTATCGTCATGATATGATGTTGGCACGCTTATTGCAACCGCTTCTCCCTTTATATTAATGGCACGTCTTGTCCCGCGCTTTTCTTTAGAGTGCATGACAGCTGTTGAACCCTTTGAATATTCATACCATTGGCAGGAATCTCTATATTTAGACCTATTTTCTTGCGCATGCATCCTTATGGACCATTTCTGTAATATGCTGCCTTGTTTATGCCTTTGTTTATTTTGTTTTTGATGAATGTTTTTTTTTTGTATTTTGGAAATGATTTTGAATGCTTTGAAGTAGAATAAAGTGCAGAAATTAAAGAACTTGCAGCAAAGAAATATTTTGAAAATTCAATATTTTCCAATGGAACAACTAGTTGAAAATTCCAGATTTTTATTACAAGCAAAATATTGAGTTTTCCTCTATTACAACAACAACCCAGTTCATGAAATATCATGACATATCTAGAATCAACATACCCAGAAAATGTTTGCAACTCTGACAATCGGCTGTAGAATAAATCAGCTATTTAGAACCTCCAAAATGAGACGCCACAGTCTGAAATGAAGTTATTTGCTGAAGCAAGTGTTCCTCCCAGCCACGAAAACCCTAAGCGCCCTCAAACCCTACAAATCTGCTCCAAACTTGGGTCGTCCCCTCTCCAATCATTCCCATGCCCAACCAAGATGGTACGGCTAGCTATGGGATGAGATAACAACAACAAACTCTCCAATGAATCTTTAATTCATCCTCCACAAATCTGATATGCAATCTTCCCTCAATCTGATCACTGAACCCTCAACGACAACAATAGAACTGAAAATATCGTTTCTTCCCAATTTTGTCTTCCACAGGAGACTCACAAAATTGCAATTATCGCCCAACTGGAAAAAACCTGTGCAATTTCCCCACAAACCACATGCAAATGAAGCGCAAGCATAGTCTCTGAATGAATCTAACAACTATCAACTAGAGAGGATCTCTCACCATCGTGGATGATAATTTTCAAGAGGGGTTTCATCGTCTAAAAGTTTGAGATGAACCAGGGTCAATCTCAAGAACCACAAGGGTTTTCATAAAAGAAATAAAATAAACTGACAACTAAATGAGCTCCAAAAAACCTCTTTTTATGCTTTTTTCCCCCAACTCTCCAGAAGCTTCTTTATAAAAATGCACTTTTTAATTTAAACACCCTTTTAACTCCGAAAATGACATTTTCATTAAAATTATGATATTTTGACATGCAAGGTCCCTGTTTAATGCATACATGAATTAAAGCATCTCATTCCAGTTTCGATGAGCTATAATTTTAAGGGCCTTTTTTAATTAATTTTTAGCAACCTTAGTAATTTAATTAAAATATAACCATTAATACACTCATTTTTGCAGAACTATCAAAATGCATCGGAATCGAAAACTAATTGCACTGAAGTGATCTTGATAAAGAGTGATGACAAACGGAGCCAACCGGGCAACTTTCTATATATATAAACTCCCTCCAATAATTTTGGAGCCCAAACTGAAAGCTGAATATAACATCTGAAAGCATCAAATAATTTCTCTAAATCATCTGAGCTCATTGGTAACATCAAACTACCTTTCTGATCAAATAGACACAAACCTATATCCAACTGCAAAGCATGAGAACGCTAAAATGGGGACATTACAGTCCGCCCCTCCCAAAGATTTCTTGTCCTCAAGCAATACCAAGGTATCCATAATAACAACCAACTGAAACCAACTGAACCCAAATGTAATCCTGGGATCCCAAGTCAATCTCTATAAACATCCACCATGTTGTCGCTGCACCACTCTGATAAAAACTGTAAACTCATCACACTCCATCTGTGCTCTCAACTCCTGCGACCTAAAAAATTGAACGTCACCAACACCCGTATTGAAATATCTGTGAGGGCTGAAGTTTGAATCCTGAAAAATCTCTTGCCAAGGCGCCTCAGTGAGATCCCTATATGAAATCCCATTGTCAAACTCGATCCTGGGCAATAGGAAATATACTTTGCTCAACTCCAAAGAGTAACCCTCAACAAATATCCTCACAATGTCCTAGAGGTGATACGAATTAGTCCCTAATCGGAAGTCGATAACAACAATGTCATCCCTAAAAGCATACATCTTGACAATGCCATCCTGATCACACACTGATAACTCCTCGCTGACACGTAATCTCCAAGTGTTAACATGCTCATATCGAGCTCCCCAACTCATCCAATCGACAACAATCATCGCACTAATATCTGCAGGTAAGGGAAATAACATCTTGAACCGACTATAGTAATCATCCCTCATACTGGTGGAAGCTAGCAATAGCTGCTCTAACTCTGTGAATCCTCCCACAACCTGCCGCCAAGATGCCTGTGTGTATTTGAAGTCAATCTGCCCATAAACTGTTGTTGCCGTCATCAACGAGGAAATGCTAGGGCAGTAGCTGTCACAAATCATTACCCCTAAAAACATAGGAAATGTGGATGAAGGAATAACCAAAGGAACTCTTCCAATAACCACATTACCTCTACTAACCAACACCAACTGAGTATCACTCCACCGCTGGACTAGAGGTATTGACCAATCCATTTGCATGTTATCATTCATTGTCCTCTGCATGCTGATCGGAAAGTGGACAGCAGCACAAACTCTGAAGATTTGCCCACCAAACCAATTTTGAATCAACATCTCACCCCAGAAAATTGTACCTGGATCCCAAAATATGTGATTATCTCCAATCATACTCCCACACACAGCTTCATGGCTGCTGCAATAAATGATGACAGCCCTAGGAAGTCTGAAAATCAGATTTGTAGTCAACTTGGAATTGCCCCTACTATCATCAATTGATAAGATATCATCAACATTCAATTCCCAAGTGCCTTAGTGACAAACATGCACACACCAATCCAAGCAATCCGCTGCTAACATCAATGCAAAGTCTGAGAATTTTATGATCAACATCATAAAGCAGCCCTTAAACATTAATGTGTAGGTAGGAGACCAAAGAACCAAGTTTGAACATTCTTCCACAATTTGATGCCCATTGCTGTTATGAGTTTTCATGAAGTAAGGAATAGCAAAACCATTATGAAACATCATACCGCATGAATGACTTGGGCCCTCAAACACCATTTCATGCTTAACCAAATTTTTTTGAACATCAACTAGATGAGGCCCATTACCAATGTCAAACCTAAGATTCTTATCCACCATCTCATGATAAACAAAGTCATATAGAGATAATGGACTGCTGTTCACAATCATAAAATCAGCATCTAGCTCATACCTTTCATTCGTGTATTCATGGATCTAATGCATACCTTCTCCCACTTCAAGATGGTCATCATTATTCACATTTTCAAGAAGTATATCACACCCATACCAAGACAATAGGCTGCTGTTAACACTCATAGAATCCACACTTTCTTCATTCCTTTCAATGATATCTTCATAGGTTTCATACACACCTTCCTGCAATTCCAAATGCTCATCAATACCTGCTGATTCATAAAGTGTAGCACGCTGAAAAATGCCTTCAATACCTGTTATATCTGCTATATCATGGCTGCAATCTGCACCTGTGTGAGAAGATTGATCCTCAAAATTCAAGAGTTCATATCCAGGATGTGGATTCCAAAAACTATCAGCATACTGAATCTCACCAATATGAGGAATACTAGAATCATCATACAATGTCTCATATCTATGAAGTTCCTCAATCCCTTCAACTAATTTCTTAGTCTCCATAATCATTACATCACTTTCTTGTTCCTTGGATGTGGCTGCAGTAGAAATAGAATTTTCTGCATCGTATAAAGAAAAGTGAGCCATACTCAGTTGTAAACAAAGATCATCAGCTTCTTTTTCTTTGTCTTCAGCATACTTGAAAGCACGATCCCTGTCCATAAGCAACTGCAAGTAATCAGATTTCATTATTTCCAACGTTTCTTTGATAGAGTACAATTGCATAATATCGACTCCACTTGTAACTCTCTTTTGCCTGTCCTCCATTTGTCTTTTCCAAATAAGATCTTCAACATATTTATGAGTATCATCTGCCCTTGTTAACACTTGCACCACTTTCTCATCTGTAACCACAAGTTGGTCCTTCAAATCTTGCAATGCTAAAGGCTTTTGATCAAACTCATCAACATGACTTGGGCTGCCACACATTAAATTTTCTGATTTACTTCCATGTGTAGGAACCATATTATTATCAAAATTGGGTTTTTCACTAGATGATGTCTTGCAATCCTCAAACAAAGATGATGGGACAGCGTTATGAATAAACATATTATCCTCATAGGTATCTATATCCTCTCCACAAGGCTTATCAAAAACAATCTCTACATCACCAACATAGAGACTTGTGCACATTTCACTTGTAGATGCAATAAATAGTTCTTTTTCATTAAAACCCATTGTATCATTCTACTGGATGCAAAATGTGTGACTCATCATTTTTATTATTTGACCATACTTCCTTAGTTGTTGATTCAGTGCACTCCAAATCAACGGATTTCCCCATTTCAACACTATTAGGAAAATCAATGTACCCCACTTCACTGATAGAAGCACCCAAAGAACTAGCTTCATCCTCTTTTTTGAATGTATCATAGCCACCATGAACAACTTCCATTTTTGTAGCTGTTTGTTCCTCCTCTAGCCTCTTCACCTTTTTACCTGTGCATCTGTGATTAGGCTTCCGAGTTCCTTTGCATGAGAAGCAAAGATTTTGTCTTCTCATTTAGTTCTTGCTCATTTTAGGAGGTCCTGTAACCTGTAAACCCAAAGAAATCAATTCCTCTTCAGTTAATTGGTATTTAATCTTCTCAATTTTCTGCTCAACCAACCCTTTTGATAACTCATGAGCTATGGGTGAAACAACTTGCTCCTTCCTCCAAATGGCCAACAAGTTAGTAGCAACTGCTTGGATATATCATCCTCATCTAAAATCAACGACAAAATAGTTTGCATTGCTGTTATAACATTCCTTGCATGATATTTTCTGATTTTGACAAAGAAGCATTGAAACATTATGAGTATCAAATCATCACATTTGAGATCAATCATCACCACGTAGGATCTAACCGTAGCAACGGTTTCTAAAATTCTTACCCTCCTATCAAAAGAAGGTTGCCTAGTATCATCCAACCTGTGGAAACTCTCCTCAATCAACTGAAATATCTCTTTCATCATGTTGGCATTGTAAGGAGCTTTAGGTGCTGAAATTTTCATGATTTCACTTAAACAAGTACCCATCAGCTTAATCTCATCATCTGAATGTCTCAACAACTTTGACTTAACCAAGGCATACATTGATGGATTCATTGCTAGTTTCATTATGTGAGAGGGTGATTGACCAACCATTTTTAAGCAAGTTTCAACTTCCTCCAAAGTACTAAGAAGAACTTCTTTTGATTGAGATGGGTCTTCAAGTTTCATACCTGCTATGTAAAGCTTCCCACACAAATTTTTCTTTGTCCTTTGCAATCTCTGATCATACTTTATCTTAATGTCCATGAAATCAACAAATGAAATCTGAGTGTGAAACTCTGCTCCCAATGCTTTATAATTTATATAAACTTCCCAAAAAACTTCTTCATTGAGAGGCGCCATGGTTTTGTTTCTGTTGATACCACTGTTGGACTTCACTTTTATAACTCTAAATTTTTTAGAATAACACAACCCAACAGGTTAGCAGGATCTTCTGCTCTGATACCACTGTAATATGCTGCCCTGTTTATGCCTTTATTTTGTTTTTGATGAATGTTTTTTTTTTGTATTTTGGAAATGATTTTGAATGCTTTGAAGTAGAAATAGAGTGCAGAAATTAACGAACTTGCAACAAAGAAATATTCTGAAAATTCAATATTTTCCAATGGAACAACTAGCTGAAAATTCCAGATTTTTATTACAAGCAAAATATTAAGTTTTCCTCGATTACAACAGCATACCCAAAAAATGTTTGCAACTTTGACAAAGGGTTGTACAAGAAATCAGCTATTCGGAGCCTCCAAAATGGGACACACCACAGTCTGAAATGAAGTTATTTGCTGAAGCAAATGTTCCAGCGACGAAAACCTTAGGCGCCCTCAAACCCTACAAATCTGCTCTAAACTTGGGTCGTCCTTTCTCCAATCACTCCCATGCCCAACCAAGATGGTACGACCAATAATGGAGTGGTACGACCAGCTATGGGATGAGATAACAACAACAAACTCTCCAATGAATCCTTAATTCGTCGTCCACAAATCTAATATGCAATCTTTCCTCAATCTGATCACTGAATCCTTAGCCACAACAATAGAACTAAAAATATCATTTCTTCCCAATTTTGTCTCTGCAGGAGACACAAAATTGCAATTATCGCCCAATTGGAAAAAACCTGTGCGATTTTTCTTCAAACCACATGCAAATGAAACACAAGCATAGACCCTGAATGAATCTATCAGCGATCACTTAGAGAGGATCTCTCACCACTATGGATGATAATCTTCAAGAGGGGTTTCGTCCTCCAGAAGTTTGAGATGAACCAAGTTCAATCTTGAGAACCACAAGGGTTTCAATAAAAGAAATAGAATAAACTGACATAACCAAATGAGCTTCAAAAAACCTCCTCTTATACTTTTTTCCCCAAACTCTCCAGAAGCTTCTTTTTAAAAATGCACTTTTTAATTTAAACACTTTTTTAACTCCAAAAATGACCTTTTTATTAAAATAATGATATTTTGACACGCAAGGTCCCTGTTTAATGCATCTATGAATTAAAGGATTTCATCTTGGTTCCGACGAGCTATAATACTAAGGGCCTTTTTAAATATTTTAATTAATTTTTAGCAACCTTAGTAATTTAATTAAAATATAACTATTAATATACTCATTTTTGCAAAACTGTCGGAATGCATCGGAATCGGAAACTAACTGCACCAGAGTGATCCTAATGAAGAGTGATGACAAACGAAACTGACTAGGCAACTTTCTATAAATATAAACCCCCTCCAAGAATCTTGGAGATCAAACCGAAAGTCGAAAATAAGATCCGAAAGCATAAAATAATTCTTCTAAATCATTTGAGCTCATTGGTAACATCAAACTACTTTTCTGATCAAACAGAGACAAACCCAGAAACCCATATCTAATTGCAAAGCATGAGAACCCTAAAATGGGGACATTACAATTTCTCAATACATGTAACACACCTTACCCCACACTAAATGTGCATCGTGGTCCTCCATGAAATCCTAAGTACTAAGTTACAAAAAGAAAGGGGCGCACAACTAAGGCAATGCTTTATTGAAAGCAGGATATCCTAAACTAATGGCATATGCCTTATTGATCCAAATGAAACTAAACTTTAAGCAGTGAAATACGGCCTAAGTTGGCTGCCATTGTAGTGCCCAAGAAGAAATTGGCCATCAAATCTTTGTAAATGACAAGCATCGGTAGGGCGAATGCTATGAACAACAAAAGGACCATCCCAATGAACATGGAGCTTGCCAGATTGGCGTGCGAACTTGGAGTCATAGAGCAATACTTTCATTCCGGGGGTAAATGTCTTGTGTTTAAGGTGGCGATCATGCCATGCCTTTTGTTTGCGTTTCTGCACATCTTGACTCCAATGAACAAGGAAACAGGCTTCATCCAACCTCAATAAAGCATCCAAACGTGCTTTCAAGGATGACTTGTCTAATTGTCCAACACGTGCAATGCGAAGAGATGGTACCAAGAATTCAACCGGAAGAACTGCTTCTGTTCCGAACACCAAATTGAAGGGTGTACTCTTGTTGAGGCGCTTATAAGTTGTTCCGTAAGCCCAAAGTATTGCAGACACCCGATCGTCCCAGTCGGTGCGACCAATATTACAAATCTTTGTAAGTGTTGTGCCTAAAATTTTGTTGAATGCCTGAGCAGTGCCATTGGCCTGGGGATGATAAGGTGTTGTCTTATGGTGGGCAATCATGGACTCAATGAGTAAGACACAAATAGTCTCATTGAGGAAATGTGTACTGCGATCACTAGTAAAACTTAATGGACAATGAAAATGGGTTATGATATGTTCCCATATGAAGTGTGTAGCGGTGGATGCAGTACAATCTCTTGTCGGCGTGGCCTCAACCCAACACGGGAAATAATCAATTGCTGTAATGATATAGCGGGACCCTGTACGTCATGCAGTTGGGTTGATGTGGTTGACAAAATCAATGGTCCATTTTTCAAATGATTCTTGAGACAAAATAGGGCGTAATGGCATGGCATCCTAGCAATTTGGTTTCCCTACGTGCTAACAAATATCACATTGTTTAACATATAGCTTGGTGTCACGAAAAAGGGTAGGCCACCATAGTCCAGCTAGTAGTAGTTTGCGTGCAGTAGCCTCACCAATATAGTGTCCGCCAACAATTCCTTTGTGAACCTCATGAAGTACTTCAAGACGCACATGTTTCATGACACACCGTCGAAGGATTTCATCTCCTCCAAGTTTTTAGAGGTCTCTAATGAGCTGGAATGGTGCGGCGCAGATGGCTAGTTGCTTCTTAACCTACGGACTCAAAGAATCTGGCACTGTGCCAGTAGTTAAGAAAGTTGCTATATCTTCTAACTCTTCTGGCACACGTGAAACATGAAACAACTGTACATTAGGTAGGTCGTCTTCAATGGCGTGCGTTGGTTCTCTGGAATCAATTCGGGAGAGATGGTCAATTGCAATTAGTCTATCCTAGTTTGACCATGACAGAGAATTGGAATTCATGGAACAATACAATCCAACAACAGATGCGGCTATGTAACATAGGTTTATTAACCGGATATTTTAAAGCTTCAAGATTTGTATAGAACACAAAAGGAGTTGCTAACAAATATTGTCAAAACTTTTGTAAAGCATAAACCATGGAAAGTGCTTCACACTCTGTAGTGGTGTAATTCCTCTCAGTCGGAGTAAGTTTTTTACTGGCAAAATATATGGGGTGATCAAGGTGACCTTCACCAGGTTGTGCAAGGATCGTACCGATGGCCATTTCAAAAACATCAACATGAACATGGAATGGTTTTGTCTAATCAGGGAATTGGAGAATCGGTGTAGTGACGAGTTTGTCCTTTAAGGCCTCAAAGGCTTCTTGGTAAGAGCGGGTCCAAATAAAGTGTTCGTTGTGTTTCAAAAGTTCTTCTAAGGGCATGACAATCCTTGCATATCCTTGAATGAATTTTCGATAGTACCCTATATGTCCTAGAAAGGTGCGCACCACACGTTGGGATGCCAACATCGGTAGACGAAGAATGATAGCTACCTTGGCGAGGTCTACTAGAAGTCCATCTTTGCAGATAATATGACCCAGAAGAACAGTGAATGGTGTAGCTAAAAGACATTTCTTTAGATTAAGTGAAATTTGAAGCACTCAACAACGCTCAAACATAAGCCTTAGATTAGAACAATGGTCCTTCACTAGGCCATAGATTGTTTAGTCATCCAAATAGACTTGAAGGAATTTATGGATGAAGTCTTTAAAGGCCTCAACCGCTATACGGGAGAATACAATAGGTGCATTTTTCAACCAAATGGCATGACGGTATATGCGAAAGATCCTCATTTGATAGCAAATGTAGTCTTAGTTCGATCTTCCTTGGCGATCTAGACTTGATGGTACTTAGAGAATCCATCTGTGAAAGTGTAAATTTCACACCTGGTGATGCCTTAAAGGATTTCTTTTGTAAATGGTGTTGGAAAAGGATCAGTAACTCAAGATGTGTTAAGTATTCGGTAGTCAATGCAAATTTTAATGCACCCATCTTTTTTTATACTTATTTATGACCATGGGGTTGACCCACTTGGACTCTCAATTGGGGTTATCACGCCAGCATGCAACACACTGTCAATTTCTTCTTTCACTCATGCACATAAATTTGGATTCATCCTATATAACCGTTTTTTGACTGGTCGAGCATTGTCAACCAGTTTGATATGCATTTTGCCTAATGACGGATGAACACCTTTCATCTCACTATAAATCCTTGGAAAGACATCTTGGTATTCTTTTAACAACTCAAATATTTTTGAAACCTCCGTATCAAACCAATAGTTACCCACAATAGCTATCTTTGGTTCTTCCTCCGTGCCGATGTTGTGTTGGATAGTTTGAAGTGGTTCTGAGTACGGGTGGTTTGAATCAAGACTAGTATCACGAACAGTTCGAGCGCCATAGTCTGTAGGGACATCCAAATGATTTGTCAATGGGTCAGGGGTGTCGGACCCTTCACCTTCATCAACATGAAACACTAGTTTTTGCTTCCCTTTGCGAATCTCTTCATGGCGTGCTTCATTAAGGATAGGTTCTGGCGCAGGGACAGACTGCTCAGATGGATCATTAAAAAGAACCAAGCCTTCTTCTGGTACATCATGTATATGTCGCAGTCGATCTTCGACAGGACAAGGGTCACCAACAACTGCTTCGTGCATGGCTTGTAGAGTGAGGTGCAAATCCATCCTCAGAGATGAGTAAGACAATGCCGAGATCATGTTATTTTTCAACAGATGCCAGAAACGGGTACCCAAATGTCGTTCTTCATGAACATACCATGCTTTTGCCCAAGTACATAAGGTGTCATAAAAAGCATGTACCCATAGGTATTCTGGCAAAAAGGATTCTTCAGCCCTCCACATGGTTTCACAAACTTCTGTGTGGTTTGGGTGCTTGGATTTTGCTATAGTTGATTATACCTCGGACACGGTTGTCATGATGAAATCGGTGATGTAAAGTAGAGCGTACTTGATCCCAATGAAGCAGTCGCTTGTTATGGGTTCACCACCACCTCACGGCCATGCCATCAAAAAGGTGAACTAGTGAACGCATACGATCAACATCAGAGTCATAGAAGGTTTTGAGTCACTAGATAAATCGTGGACTTCCATATGCCCATGAAACCGAGGAGCTTCGTCAAGTCTCCCCAATGGTGTAGCCATAATTGGTCCTCGCATGACTTGTCTAGTAATAAGGCGAACAAATTTGTGGTGTTTATGGTACTGGTGCGAAATGCTCTCACAACTACCAATGGCACCGCACACTCTTCCAGTGAGGTCATAGTCACCATGGGCCCAACAATTACAAGCATTACTTGTAGTATCAAAAAGGGACGGTGTGTCCATCCATCGGAGGACGCCATCAGGAGTAGGATCATGATGCTCACCATCTCTAGTTGTGACGTTGTAGATGTGGTTAATATCTTCATCTGCGCTAACAGGTTCTATGTATGGGGCCACATGTGCTTGATCCAATGGGATAATGACTCATTGATCAACATTTTCAAAATTGATATAGCGCTTTGAAACTTAAGTCCGCGTTGTTCTCATAGCACCAATGTCGACCCAATAGAGCTGGAAAATCATCAGCTTCAACCAACTCGAGAACTTCAAAATCAGCTTTGAAAGGTACCCCAAGGATATTGACAGTTGCATTCTTAAAAACGCCAATTGGTAGAGCACGGGTTTTATTAGCCATAAATAATACGTGAGGTGATGGTTGTAATGTTGGGCTAGCCATTTTGCACCATGCATCCTTTGTGAGGACATTGACCTCAACGGCAGTGTCAACCAAAATATCTCGGATCATCCAACCATCGATAGCAGCATTCACCAGGATTTCCTTGTCATCTTGAGGGCTAGGAGGAACAGGAGTATCTTGCCATCGAGCATGATTCAATTGACGATCTTCAGTTGGCCTAAACAATTGAGGTGGATCATCAGTTGGTTTTGGTCCCTGATTTTTAAGCCAATTACTCAATTGTGGAACAATGTCTTCATCTAACAGACACTTGCATAGTGTAATGGGCACCCCTGTTACGCCCAAAACTAACCTAGCTGAAACCCCTTATGACTCCGGAACGGTTTGCTTGTATTGTTTTTTTTTGTGTTTTGCAAGGTCTTATGCATGTAACACAAATATAGAATTGAAAGCATAGACACACACAGCTGAAATAACCAACACATTGTATTTATATTGATTGCAAAATGAGTAAACAAGTACAATATCGGCCACGCGATAACTCACTAAATACTCCAGTAATGGAATGAACATTATTTCAAGCGAATATCCCCAGCAAATACCGAAGTTGCGATCATTTTGTTCTCCGTCCAACAGAACTACGAACTCTGTAGGCTGGTTTCTACGGACTCCGTAGGTTTGTTTCTATGGACTCTGCAGGCACGCTTCTACGGACTCTGCAGGCTGATTTCTACGGACTCTGCAGGCTGATTTCTACGGACTCTGCAGGTTGGTTTCTACGGACTTCGTCGGCTGGTTCTACGGACTCTGCAGGCTGGTTTCTATGGACTCTGCAGGCTGGTTCTACGGACTCTGCACGCTGGTTCTACGGACTCTGCAGGCTGGTTTCACAAAGTCTACAGGCTGGTTCTATGGACTCTGCAGGCTGTTTTCTACGGACTCTGCAGGCTGGTTCTACGGACTCTGCAGGCTGGTTCTACGGACTCTGCAGGCTTGATTCTCCCGACTCTTACTGCAGATAGTGGCTGCTACGAGATGCTGCAGTGACGTGGCTGCTACAGTGCCGGGCTGCTAAAGTGATGCGACTGCTACAATGATGTGGCTCCTACAGTGGCACAGCGGCTGCTACAGTAGCGCGACTGCTACAGTGGCGCAACTACTACAGTGGTGTGGCTGCTACAGTGGCGCGGCCGCATGAGGCTGAAAGCACAGACTCCAAAGACCAATCCCAAGGATTGATGTCTAGAGTGCTACAGATGAGAAGGATGTTCCCAAATGCTTAAAATAACCTGCAAACTGCAAGTGCATCAATTTTTTTCTCTTCTTATCCAACATGCCTAATGAAGCCACAAACACTTCCTTTTATTCTTTCTCCAAGGGGGCGACTCAACTCTCATGAGCAATGTGGGATAAAAGATGTGCAACATTTTATGTATTAAAATATTACTTATGTCTCCCTTGGGTACCATCCCCATAAAGTAAATATTTAAAGTAACATTTTAATATCTTGCAATTAAGTTAAATGTTACTTTTATAACACTTCAGGGATTAAAATATAATAGCAATCAGACTCCGAATAGCGCAAGTGATAGTTCACCGGAAAGCTCTCATCGAGGAGTATCAAATCCAATCATCAAAACTGGCCTCTGCTGTGCCCTGCTAACATACTCAAATAGTAAGTATCCCTGAAACTAAGTCAACTCCGTTTTAGCCCAAACTGGAAATGACTAGGCCAAAACACTCTAGGATCCTTTTAAACTCTTCGTTAGCCCTCGGGACCATGTAGAACTAGGCTAACGCACACACACATTTGGTCAACTACTAAAGTGGGGACATTACAGTCCGCCTCCCTTGAAATTGCTTGTCCTCAAGCAATCTCAGCCTAGCCTGCTGCTCCATCATGATAAAAACACCATACTCCACAAGCTGTGAAGCAACATCATGGAATCCATAAGAGCCAATGCACCAATCGTGTCAATACTTGGATCCCAAACCAACATGTACAACCCACTGTAAGAGACGAAAAAGAAGTTTGTCAGCGAAGTACCCTTACGTAACCATCCGTGCATGTAAGACATCCAGTCAATGTGAAGATGAACCCCATATGCCCATAAACCAGCGCAAATGGCCACCAAACCTCGCTGTCATAACTTTGATTAGAAGCATAGATGATATCAAATATGTCATCAAACCAATCACTATCACCATCATGGGAATGATCAACTATCTCAACTGGAGACTCTGGGTTAGGCAATTCGTGCCTCTCATCATTAAAAGAATGGCGAATATCACGAATATGTTGAAAGGGAAGATTGACTTGTTGAACCATAATCGTAGCTTGTTTAGCTCTTTCCACCCATTTTTCATTCAAAACTTGGACATATTCTATATTAGCTGTATCAAAATGTATAAACTCAGTCCTGTGACAAGAGACACCATCAAAATTACCAGGTACCATACTTGCCTCTTGTAGTCCATCAGCAGGTGAAACTGTGCCCTTACTTTCTTCATGATTGTTAGTGGCAACATTAGGAGAAAGGTGAAATATATCACTACTATTCTCAAACTGAAATTTAGGACTGGTTTCAACCTTTGTGTCCTTGCCTATGTGATCTTCCCTGGAATGATGAGGAATTTCCATACCATGGTGGCTTGAATCCACCCTATATTCCCCGTAGTTATCACACACAATTTGGTTGCCATCATAGGTAGATTCCAGAACGCTATCCTCTCCAGGCAACCAAGTCATTACCTTCTGTTGAAAAACAGAAACATAACTGCTGTCATTCAAATTAGAATTATTGTTATGTGCTTGAGCCATGTTTTTGACCCCTTTTACCGTATCATCATTCAAAATTTCTTGGCCAACGCTTGCAACATTGTCTTCATCAGTATTCTCAAGTGTAAGTGCCACAATATCAAGAGGAGGATGTAGGCTAACGCTGCCCCAAATCAGACTTTTGGGATCTTCTTTGCTTCCACTGGAACCATCAAACATCACCAATTCTAAATTTGTCTCACGTCCTTCCCATGTGGTTAGAGGTGGTAGTGTGTCAAGTAATTCTTCTTCAATTGATGTCACAAGGCTGCAAGGTATGTCCTTGTGAAGCTCTTCCATTCTTCCATTGTTCAACATCTGTGCCCCTTGCTTTGTCATTCTGTATCATGGAAGGGACTGCTATAGAGGACTGATTTGCTGAATTATGCATGGAATGATGAAACACACTCAACTGAAGACAAAGATACATGATCTCCCTATCTTTATCTTCCCATACCAATTTTTTTTTCCGATTTTTTTTCATGTGTAGGAATTGTGTCATCATAGGAATCAACTATCACACTAAAAGATGCATTGTGATCATTCCAAGAATCCACACCATCATTATCCATGTCAACCTTGTGCTCTACATCAAGGGAAGCTATGTTTACAATATCTCTAAAGGGCTAGTCCAGGTTTGCATTATCTTCCACTTTGTGATCAACCAAAGGAACACCATTAGAAACCATACCTTCATATGGATTGTCAATCATAATCTCTATGTCACCCACCAAGAGACTCATGCACCCTTTTGTAGACGCCTCAAAATCTCTGTAGGAATGATCTAGATGCAGGGCTAATGTTGCTGCCATGTCTTCATTTCCACGCAACTCTTTATCATATGAAGATTCTGACAATTCATTAGGGACATCCTGAGACTCAAGCATACTCCCTTCTTGAGTTAAGCCATCCTTTTCAAACTTTGTAACCTCATTTGTTGGTATGTTTTCAACACTGCTTGGCTGCAATGGTTCTTTTTCCTTGTTAACTCCACATATGTGATCAAATGACCAATGTTCCTGACAAGTGAAACAAATCTTGTCTTTCTTCATTTGGTTCTTGCTCTTTTTGGGTGATCCCGGGACCTGTATACCCAAAGAAATTAGCTCTGCAGCCATCATATGTTCCTTGAACCACCCAATTTTCTGTTCAAGCAAACTTTTTGAGAAAGCATAAGCCATGGGGGAAACACACTGCTCCTACCTCCAAATGGCCAACAAGTCTAATTGCAACTGCTTGCAGATATCATCATCCTCATCTAAGATTAAGGACATAATAGTTTGCATACAAGCCCTCACATTGTCTGGATGATGCTTCCTAATTTCAGTTAAGAAGCATTGAAACATTCGAAGAATCAATTTATCACATCTGAGATCCAACAAAATGATAAATGATCTGGTTCTTGCCATGTTTTCTAAAATCTTAGCCTTCTTACCAAAAGTAGGGGCTTTGACATAATGTAACCCATGTAGGCTCTCCACAATCAGCTGTAGAACCCTTTTTAGTATGTCATCATTATAGGGTGCGACAGGGGTTGTTATCCTTATGATCTCACTGTGACAAGAAGCAACTGCGAGTCTCACCTCTTCATAAGCATGTTCCACAAACTAGTGCTGAGCCAAAGCGAGCATTGAGGGCTGCAAGACCCAGTTCAGAAGCCTCCAATCTGACTAGTCTACTTTGGACAAATATGTGTCTAATTCCTCCAACTTAGAGAGAACTTCATCAGGAAATTCCGTGGACTTCAATTGTAATCCAATTACATAAAGCCGATTCCCTATTTCCCTTTCTTTCTGTAAATCCCTTAACTGATCACCATTAAAAGTATCGTTGAATTCTTTTGAGAAAATGACACTTTTCAAATCTGCCATTGTCTTCATTTTATTTACTGCAATATCTCGAACTAATCTGCCTTCGATTTCTGAATTTTTTTTGTTCGTCAAATTCTTGGCATGCTGCTGTAAGTCTTTGTATTTTTGAATCTTTAGCTTGTTTGGAATGTTGCTTATGATGTCTACTTATGCAATTTCAGTTCCAAAATATTCTTCTGAGGAATTGGTGCAATAACTTCTAAATTTGCTGATGTAAAATCAAACTACCTGTAATTGATATTATACAATTCCTGTCCTTAAGATGAAGCTAACACTGTTTGTAGTTGATGTAGCCTGATGATACTGCTGTGCCTATACCGATACTGAAATCTGCTTATATCTTTCTTAAATGGTGACACACTCAACGCCCAAACAACAAATGTTGAAACAGGTAATACCTTGCTGTTATAACTGTTGAGCAGAATTATCTTTGAATGCCCATGATAATAACAATGCAACCTTCCTCAATCACTCACGTCACTTCTTATGATGAAGGCTTCACTCTATAGGGCTGTGCTTCTCTGAATAATGACTACAAAATATATTAGCTGCGATCTTTCAACACAAGCACCTTCCTTAAAACTGACTTTCTTTATTTGCTGTGTATTCAATATAGAATGGCAGCTATGCAATATATCAAACTCCACGATTCTTTGAAGATGGCGTCATACAAGGAAAACAAGACTCTGGATCTCCCTTGCTGACTGAGCGGAATAACACAACTTGCCACGATTTCATTAAACAGTCAAATAACTCCTTCAACTCACGGCCTTCTTCAATGCTGCATCACTCTGATGGTGGTCTTCGTGAATGGGCGACTTGAATTTCACGATTCACTTCTAGATATGCTGCGCTCAGAAATAAGACTCCTACGATTCCTGGGCGATTTCTTTTTATGCGATCATATAATTTTATATTTGTCTTCAAACTAAACAGGACCCACACTTCTCCCTCTCACTGTCAGGGTTTGTCTCCTAGGCAGAGACCAACTTCAAATTTTAATTCTTTAATCAACTCTGATATCAAACCAAAGAATTTATGAGATTTATCGAACCCTAGCATCATCTAAAAACCTTCTTTTGCAAACCAACACAGGATGGCAGGATCATGGCTATGATACCACTGTAATGGGCACCCCTGTTATGCCCAAAACCAACCTAGCTGAAACCCCTTATGACTCCGGAACGGTTTGCTTGTATTGCTTTTGTTTGTGTTTTGCAAGGTCTTATGCATGTAACATAAATATAGAATTGAAAGCATAGACACACACAGGTGAAATAACCAACACACTGTATTTATATTGATTGCAAAATGAGTAAACAAGTACAATATCGGCGACACGATAACTCACTAAATAGTCCAGTAATGGAATGAACATTGTTTCAAGCGAATATCCCTAGCGAATACCGAATGTGCGATCATTTTGTTCTCTGTCCAACAGAACTACAGACTCTGCAGGCTGGTTTTTACGGACTCTGCAGGCTTGTTTCTACGGACTCCGCAGGCTTGTTTCTACGGATTCCGCAGGCACGCTTCTACGGACTTTGCAGGCTGATTTCTACGGACTCTGTAGGCTGGTTTCTACGGACTCTGCAAGCTGGTTCTACGGACTCTATAGGCTGGGTCTACGGACTCTGCAGGCTGGTTTCTACGGATTCTGCACGCTGGTTCTATGGACTCTGTAGGCTAGTTCTACGGACTCCGCAGGCTTGATTCTCCTGACTCTTACTGCAGATAGTGGCTGCTACGAGATGCTACAGTGACGTGGCTGCTACAGTAGCATCGCTGCTACAGTGCGCGGCTGCTACAGTGGCACGGTTGCTACAGTGGCGCGACTGCTACAGTGGCACGACTGCATGAGGCTGAAAGCACAGACTCCAAAGACCAATCCCAAGGATTGATGTCTAAAGTGCTACAGATGAGAATGACGTTCCCAAATGCCCAAAATAACCTGCAAACTGCAAGTGCATCAATTTTTTTCTCTTCTTATCCAACATGCCTAATGAAGCCACAAACACTTCCTTTTATTCTTTCTCCAAGGGGGTGACTCAACTCTCATGAGCAATGTGGGATAAAAGATGTGCAACATTTTATGTATTAAAACATTACTTATGTCTCCCTTGGGTACCATCCCCATAAAGTAAATATTTAAAGTAACACTTTAATATCTTGCAATTAAGTTAAATGTTACTTTTTGGTAACATGTTTTTGGTGTAAAACAACGACCTCTTCGTCCCTATCCTCGGCCTCATCCATGATATCCACCATTATCTTGATTGTTTGAGACAGAGGTTTGACGCATACCACACATGCGTGCCTCATGTATTTCACTAATTATTCGACAACCATTTGTGTCATGGGTATAGGCATCGCATAACTTGCAGTAATTAGACACTTTAGAATGTGTAGCCTGCTGTAAGAGAGGACAAGAGCGTACATCATGCTCTTCGTGACAAATTTCACATGAATGCTTTAGTACAACACAAATGTTCTTGCGAGGGTAGTTGCTTCTATTATGAACTTCAGACTCACAATCGGTACACCAAAGACTGTTACGAGTGTCGTACACATTGTTTGTAGTCAACTTCTCTAATCGTGATGCCATGGAAGCTATTTGAGCTTCCACAAAAGGATTGATCCCAGTGTCAATGCTACCAACAAAGTTAGCACAGAGGGCAGCTTCCAGGGCCTAGCACGGGCTGGTAAAGGTCCTTTGATTGAGAGAGCGTTTGTCTAAAGGGAAGTAGCAAACCTCCTATGAACCATTGGGCATGCTGAGCAGCATTAATCACGATTGAAAGCTTAGATAAGAGTGTTTTGAATCGTGCATCATACTCTCGTACACTTTTGGTGAGCTCTTGTTTTATAACTTTTAGTGCAACAATACTTTGTTGCTCAAATTCGGGAATATCAAATTTTTGAAAGAATGCCGTCTTGAGCTGATCATAGTCAATTACCGCTTGTTGAGGGTCAAACTTCCTATACCACTTGTGTGCTCTTTCCAGAATTGTGGTTGCAAATCGTGTGGCCTTTCGCTCAGAACAAGTTATACCATGTGCCCTCCAAATGAGTTCACACTTATGAACATGCTCTGCAACATTCTCCACACCTCGATATTCAGGTAAATGAAGCGTCATTTCATAATACACTGTTTGCAATTGAGGTACTTGTGACTGTGGCTGTTGAGAACCCCCAACCCCTATTCTTGGAAGTGGAAATCCACCACTTCGTCCTGTTCTGCCTATTAGTCCTCCTCCTGCGCCTCTAGCAGCAGCACCCGAGACGTTGGGCGCGGTAGCAGGTTGATTAATAATACTTGGACTAGTACTCTGCCCACTGTTAATGCCAGGTCCGCCAGGTATACCAAGTTAGGCCATGAAATTTCCTTGAAAAGGAAGAGAAAGTGTCAATTCACGATGAGTTAAAATTGGCTCAACTATAGTTTCTATTATAGGATCAGTTTCGAACTCTACACTATCTGTATCCTAGTTTTGTATGATTAAATTGTTTGGCTCAAAAGCACGAGCACGCATTATGGTTGGGGAACTGGGTTGGTTCAAATGCGGTTCTTCAGTTTCTTCTGTCTGGCTAGTTTCTCCCTCATATGATAAAACTAGCATTGATCGCGGTTTGAAAGTTGGTGAGTCCTTGTACCTTTTCGCTTCCCTGCAGATCCTAACAACACTTCCTGAGTCCTCTCATTCCCTCTTCCTACGCGTCCACCTATAATCCTTTGTCGAGCTTTATCATATTTACGTCTTCGTAACATCCGCTGACTGGCTACAATTTCGAACCAAAAATTCTTTACCAACACGTCTGCATTCCCCTCCCAACTATGCGGCTTATGCAAGGATATATTTAGCTCTCCATAGGCAAAGTTTCGAGTCCTGAATCAATAAATAAGTTCTTTACTTCTAGTGGAAAGTGTCTAATATACCAACCACGTGGTTCTCGGAGAAATTGGAACTTGGCTTCTTCAGGACAAGAGTTAGTGGTTACAGCATATTCCAATATGTAGCTATTCAACACCCCTCTCCACCATATATTAACAGATTGCGTCTACGGTGTTCCCAAACATGCCAAAACCCTTTGACGTTCTATTGTCCAAACTTGCCTCCTTTCAAAATTTTGTGATCGGTTTTGAGCATAAGCGGATAGCTAACCATGCAAATGAACAAGGACTTCGACAAAGAAGGTTTCATATAATGAGGTGTAAAGATGTTCCACCCATGCACTTGTAGAAACTCTTGGTTCAAGATAGGGAATCGCAAAATTATCCTCAACCTCGGTAATCCATTGTTCAATACTTTCAAGGGATAAACGTTCGAGCATTTTTCATTACTGTGTAGCAAGTGCTACGGGTCCCGTCAACGAAACCAAAATGTTGGGTAATTTTCTATCACATTTTCCTTAAGGTGCCGAAGTGTCTAGTCCCAACAAGCTTACACACCGGCTTTTCACGCAAAACGAAGCTCTTGTGCGCTCATCCGAAGCATGCAGCAAGAAACCGATTCTTGTGGATTATGTTGCGCAGTAACACACATGTTCATATATCTAATTAATGATTACACAAGAAAGGAAATACATGACTGTGGACCTTGTCTCATCAATACAAACAAACAAGAACACAAAGATAAGTGCCATGAAGTTCAAAGTGTTGATTACGCAAACTCATACAGTGCATATTCTATATCTATCATAGTCAATTATAAGCCACATATTACTTAATGAAAACCCATTGTCAATGTTTTAACTATCAATCAACTGAGACATAACACGAGAACTGATTGTAACTTCCGTAATTCTACTATTATTACAAGGATTCGTTACATAATACTAATGTTCAGTCTTCTTACACATCTCTACATAGGGGTATTTATACTCGTTTTTCCCTAACCAAGAAGTTACATCATAAATGACAATTAGGTGCTGGCCAGCGATCTCCAGTAGACTAAGAGTCGTGGTAGTCGTTTACTTGTTTTCTCCCAAGGACCCATGCCTTTGTGCTCCCTATATTTTTGTTCGATGCTAGATCCTTGCTGTCAAATGTCCTCCTTTGTGCGGGGCAGTGCGAAACTCATGTGATGTTTAAAATCTAGTTTGTCCTTGAGAATTGCTCGTCAACCATTTCCCGCTTCACTCGCGCTCTCCAAGTCTTTTGCTATTGCACCAAGTCCTATGCTCTCGGGTTCTCTGTAGTTATGTTTCGTCGTTGACTGGGTCTTCTTGCGCTATTAGCTCCCGTGCCGTTGTGCTCTCACTCCATGGTTCCGTGCCATGGTCTTTCTGCCCCATGGTCTGCGTGTGCCATGCTCCTCTCGCGCCATGTTGGTTTCGCGTCAAAAGCTAAAATACTTCGTCAAAATTTGGGGTCCAACATTGAGCCTTTAAATCATTGATTTTCTTCATGTTGGGGCCTGTGACCAACATATCATCAACATATAACAAGAAGATAATGAAGCTTCCATCATCAAACCTTTTAAAGTATGCACAATGATTAACTTCACTTCTGCCAAAACCTTGGCTCTTCATGAAGGTATCAAGTTTTCTGTACCACATCCTCGATGCCTGGTTTAAACCATACAATGATTTCTTTAGTCTGCAAACCAAATGCTCTTTGCCTCGTTCTTCATAGCCCTCAGACTGATCCATATAAATCTCTTCCTCAAAATCACCATGCAGGAGCGTTGTTTTTACATTATGCTGCTCCAACTCTAAATCCTGTGCAACTACAAGTGCAAGTAAAAATCCAATAGTGGTTAGCTTCACAAATGGAGAGAAGATTTCATTTAAGTCTTTACCTAAATTTTGTACATTAACCTTTTGCCACCATGCGAGCTTTATAGCGCTCCAAGAACCCATCATTGTTCTTTTTCAATTTGTACACCCACTTGTTTTCAACTACCTTTCTTCTAGGTGGGAGATCCACAAGCTCCCATTTTTCATTTTTATGAAGAGCTTTCATTTCCTTTTCCATGGCTTTCCTCCATTTGTTTGCATTTTTAGATTCTCTAGCTTTCTGAAATGAACTAGGTTCACCAACATCAGTAACTAATACATAAGCTAAATTTCAACTAGAAGAGTACCTTTTTGGTGGTTTGGTCATTTTAGTGGATCTCCTCACAAAGTGTGATGTGTCACCCTGTGGCTCATCTGGTTGTTGTACATACTCATCATATACCTGATCTTGATTGTTATCTTATTGATTTTTTATGGACAAGTGGCTGATTTTCATCTTCTTCTTTATTGGCTACCTCAATACGTACAATCTCAGGTGTTTGTTGTATCTCCTTCCTTTGCATGGATTTTTCATTGAACATAACATTTTGACTAACAATTAAATTGTGGTTAGTAGGATCCCACAATCTATACCCCTTTATTGTATCTTCATAACCGAGAAAAATATATTTCCTTGACTTTAAGTCAAGCTTGGACCTCTTTTCTTTAGACACATCGGCAAATGCTTGACAACCAAATATACATAAAGCAGAGTAATCAGTTGGCTTACCATGCCAAACCTCCTTTGGAGTCCCTTCCATCCAACGCAGTTGTAAGAGACCTGTTAATAATATACACAGTTGTATTAACGACCTTTGCCCAAAATCCATTATCCAGCTTAGATGCACTAAGCATGCTTCTTGTACGCTCCATGATTGTGTGGTTTATCCACTCTGTTGTGGAGTATATGGAACAATTTTTTGACGCTTAATCCCTTCTTGCGTACAAAAGTTATCAAACTCCTTGGAGCAATATTCTCCTCCATTATTTGATCTGAGACATACAATAGATTTGCCCAAACTTTTCCCTACCCATGCCTCAAATTCTTTAAACTTGTCAAAAGCTTTTGCTTTCTTTTTCAAAAAATACACCCACACTCTTCTAGAGTAAACATCTATAAAAGTTATAAAATACTTTCTACCATTTATAGACTATGTGGGAACAAATCCAAAGATGTCAAAGTGAATAAGTTGCAAGAAATCAGAACTTTTACCAGCGCTAGCAGTAAACCGAACTCTCTTTTGTTTGCCAAAGATACAATGCTCACAAAAGTCTAAATTACAAGATTTAATCCCATGAAGCATACCTCGGTCATGCAAAATCTGCAAACCTTTTTCACTAATGTGCCCAAGGCATTGATGCCATAGCATCATTGCATCCCGAGCATTTTTTGATGTTATTGTCCCTGCTTGTTTTGTCACTAAATCTCCACACAAACGATATAAGGAGCCATAAGATTCTCTTTTTGCTATCTCTAGGGCTCCTTTGGTAATTTTGCAATGACCTTTACCAAAGGTACAAGAATACCCCAACTTATCCATCATCTTGATAGAGATCAAATTTTTCTTCAAATTAGGAACATGCCTCACATCTTTCAAAAACCTTTTTCTGCCATCATCCAACTTGATCAGAATATCTCCTCTTCCCACAATCTCTAAAGGATGATCATCACCCAAGTAGACAAAACCTCCACTATAGGGCTGATATTTGACAAACCAATCCCTATGTGGTGACATGTGAAAATATGCCCCTAAGTCCAACATTCAGGCATTAGGAAGTGATCTATTGTTACTAAGGCAAAAGGCCTCATATGATGGTGTCTCTAATTTTGTTGTGCTAGCTTCAGCTGAAGGTGGATTCTGATTTCCATCCTTTTCTTTCTTCAATTTCCAGCAATCCTTCTTTAAATGGTCTGGCTTTCCATAATAATAGCATTTCACATTCAGCTTGCGTCCTTTTGACTTTGATCTGGACGGTGATCTACCTTGTTTGCTTCTCTCATTGGATCGACCTCTCATAGATAAAGCTTCATTGCTAGAGGATGGCACCACAAAATATTTTCTCCTTATCTCCTCTCCAAGCAATGCTGCTACCACATCATCAAACTTCAAAATTCCACACGATGAGTTGCTAATGGTCATCACCAAATGATACCAAGTATCAGGGAGGGAACACAATAAGGTGATTGCTTTGACCTCATCCTCCATCTTCACACTAATGGAGATCAATTTACTAATGAGTGTATTAAACTTATTCAAGTGCTCTACAATAGATGAATTCTCTTTCATCCTCAAGTTGTAAAGTTGCTTCTTCAGGTATAATTTGTTGCTGATTTTGTTTGATAAAGCATGTTAAGCTTCTCCCATAGTTCTTCTGCAGTCTTCTCCTCAACAACATTGAAAAGAACAAAATCTACAAGAAAAAGACGGATTTTAGAAACTGCCTTTCTATCCATCTTGTTCCAATCCTCATATGTTATGCTGCTGGGTTTGTTTGTAAGACCTTGCAAGGCTAGAGCTTGGTCATTATGAACCAAGAGATTCTCCACCTTCATCTTCCATAGGGTGAAATTCCTACCATCAAACTTCTCTATCTAAAACTTGGTCACTTCCGTTATTGTTGTAGCTCCCACTTGCACAAGACTCCCTAACTCAACAAAAAACACTCAACACAAGAGTTCAAAGAGTCTAGCTCTGATACCAGATTTTAGGGAAAAATACATAATATGTGTGCAAGAAATCAAATTTCAGAATTAATAAGCAATGATACAATGAAAACAGATAATAAGATATACGTGGAAAACCTTGCAATGTGCAAGGAAAAACCACGAGGCATTGACAGCTTGGATCTTCTATTAATTTCAGCAAAACTCCTCTTACAAAGCTTCTTTCTTCAATAGCTTGGCCTTCTTACTTCTATCTTACAGACAAAGCTTATGCTTATACTTTAAGCTTACAAATACAAAGGACTGAATCCTTATTTATAGAATTACATAAGAGGAAGGGAGAAGAGAGAAACAAGAGGGAGAGACTCAAAAATGGATCCACACTTGGAGAGGGACATAAAGCTGTGAATAGTTAAACACTATTGATGAATAGTGAAAGTTGTCTCGCTCACATGTGCCAAAAAAATGTAATCAATCACCTTTTGGCAAAGATCTCCATGTGACAACTTTGTCTTTGTTTCCCACAAAAGACAAAAGCTCATCAAACAACCTTTTGACAAAACTCACCTACCATGTGCCTCCAAGTCAAAAAGTAGAATCACCTTTTTGGCTTGCCTTCATGTGCATTCAAGAAATGTGCCCCACATTCAAATCACTTTTATGTGACTTAAATCTATCCATCTCCATCAACTTTTCTCCATGTGCATCCAAGGATGAAATGTGCCTCATTCCACCTATGCACATAAATAGTGAAATATGCCACATCACATGTGACATGGATATTGGCTTCATATCCTAACACTTCTTTCCCAACTTTTTTTGAATGTGACTTGTTCATCTTTTCCTAGGCTAGGGTTTTGAGGCTGACAATGAAGGTCAAGTTACAAATCCTTTTTCTCCCTCAATACTCAATGAAAATGGACAAAATACCAGTCATTTAAAAGCTTGTCAATTATACTTTAAAATGCAAAGAAATGACACATCAATCAAACACCTAACCTGAAAGATATGCTCATATGAATTCACAATACAAAAAATGATTTTTGTTTTTTTGACAATTCAAGAACAACGATGTGTCATTGATATATCTTTCTCAATCTTAATTCAAAATTGACGAATTTATACTTGTTGGGATTGTCTTCATATGTTTTTTTCAACAAAACAAGTTTCAACTCAATCTGACACTTCAGCAAATATTGATGTTCTCTACAATAGAAAACTTGTACTCTGCCCTATAAATCTGAAACTAGCTATGATAACACTTGTATAGTCTGCAACCCTTGCAAGCACTGCACAATAAAAATATCAACGGCCCCCTGTCCTCCCCCCTCCCCTCTCGAAAATCCTTAAAATAAAGCAGGGAATAATTCTCCAAATTTTGTGATTAAACACAAATTGTATTAATATGAAAAATAAGATTCATTTATATAGAGAAATGTAAACCCTTATTTATAACAAGTGAGTAGCTTTTGACACAAGTTATGTACAAAGATACAATGACTAGACACAATAAATATACTAGAAGTTTCTCAAGCAAGCCACCACCTCTTATTGACTACTTGCCTAACACCAATAATTACTTAAATCACATTATGTAACCAAATATGAACTTTATAACAAAAATAGTTCGTTAACTTACATAACAAATTTTGTGCTTAGGAACACAATGATGAATCTTTGAAGAGTAACTTATAATAGATTTGTTGAGCCTTAATCTCTTTCTTAGATATGTATAGCGACCTCTTACCGAAATCCAAAATGGAGTTGATGAGAAAAAAAGATTATGAAAAGATTGATAGGATTTGCAAGTGGATTGGCACTTGAAAAAGGATTAGTCAATCTTCTGATGTGAAATACACACAAAGACTAGGGGGAGAGAGGAAAAATATGTATATGACAACGGTGGTAGGAAAGAGCAGAAAAAGAAAATAAAGGTGATTATGGATGCTGTTAGAAGTTAGAACCATGCTTTGAATGGTGAAAATTGGCGCAAGTTGCCCAAAGATTCTAAACTTGGATCAAAACGAAAGTTGCCACAAAGACACTATAAAATATATAATCCGATCATGTTCTGATTTGGTCATCACCTTTTGAAAGCCAACTTTGGGAATTGGTTTGAGATTAAATGATTACCATAAGGTGACTCCCTGTCGCAACTGTGATAGGATTCAAAGATCACTAATGGCAAAGAATACAAGTTGAAGACCCACAAGTTTATTGTTGTGTGCACTGAGGCAATATGGTACTGCCATTAGTTGACAAGTGTGGGCAGTGGATCATGGAAGAAGTGGGAAGAGCCCATGCTTCAAAGGGAAGCTATGATGATTTATACTAAGTGAAAGACAAAAATAGATATTTGACAAATTAAATCCAAGTACACAACACATTGGACGTCCCATAATATTATAGTGTGGATCCATAGAGAAGCACCAAATAAACCAAGGACAATGCATAACTAGCCTTCTTGTGTTTAGTCAAGTCATTTAAAATTTTGCTAATCCATGTGAATCTTAGATTACAAATTCCCTTAACCATCAGATATGTTGTTGTTCTGAGTCATCATTCCATCTTGGATGTTGTATTGAGCCACACATTGACTAGATGCAACCATCAAAAGTTGTTGCAAAAAATAGACTGCTATTTACTAATTTTTAGTCGCCCACATAAAAGATGGAGTTGGTAGAGCCTACTATTGCATAAATTAAGTTGTTGACATCAAGAATGCAACCATTGTATGGCGTTGCAAACATTTTTTGGTTGTCGATACTCATTTCAAATTTCCTTAGGAAGATTGATGTCATATGTTAGATTGTAATGTCCCCAACTTGGGACAAATCTGAAAATAAGGGTTTGCCAACAAAACCCTATCAAATCCGAAACCCCTTACTATGAAGAATCTGAAAATGCAAATTCAGCTAACAACACAATTACGAAAATGAAAGCAATATTTAGAAATTCCTTTACCAAACCTTAGGTGACTAGGGCAAAAAACATATTTGATACTTTTAACCCTCCAAAAATTATGAAATGAATTTTTTATTGCAACCACTAATTTTAGAAGTGAAAATAATCACTCAAAAAGCCAAAACTTAGAATTATGAAATTTATTATTGCAAATTACAATTGAAACTTCATAAATTCATATCTCCCGAAATACTGGGAGTTACAATGCCCATGATAGCTCAAAATGACCATAAAAATGACAGCTATCAAACAAAACAAAAAATGAAAATTTCCCACCACGGAAAGTCCACCAACAGCTGTCTCAAAATTGTCAAAACGTTAGTTCAATGCAATTTCTCCTCCAAAATCCTAGGCACTGCATCACCTTGAAGATGATGCTCAATTACTCCACAAACCAATGAAGAACAATGTAAACCCCTGAATGGAGGATGCCCTAGTTAGTCCAAGGGTTTTCGTCCTTGTTCGAACATCTGTTGAAGGGTTTTCGTCCTTACAATAGATCAGCCAAGCATTATATGCTCAAGCTCCAAATCAATTCCAAATATAACATGCCCTCTTCAAATGAATCCTCTTCCCCTTAAATACCCACTCCCCAAGTGGAGCACCCAAATTGGAGGGAAATGACCATGATTTAAATATAAGGTTAATTTGCTTTTAAAATCACTTAAGGGCTGAATAAGCCCATGACCCTTAAAAAGCCCGAACTTAAGTGAAAAGTTGATTTAACATTTTAGCGTTTTACACAAGTAATCCTATGTTTGGTTAAAGCGCTGAGATGTTTAAATCAGTTAAATAAATATGCAATAATTAAGTACTGATTTGTTGTGATTTTGACCTTTTTTGATTTTTTATAAATAGCAACAAATAGGGATAAATAGAGACTTAGCTGAAAACTGACTGTCGCGGATGATCTGGGTTCTACAACTTGAGATCTTGGTAGTACTCTGTGTCGTCAACATGATTATGGTATTCGTCTGTTCACAAGACAGTAGCGCCCAGTTTGGACAGCAGCGCCTAGTTTGGACAGCAGCGCCATCCATGGTAGTGTCCTCATATGGCGCTAATGTCCCCTTTGTTGGACTGTTCTTGTTTTTGGGGGACACCTACGCCTGTGTCTATATGTTCTGTTCTTGCGTGATCGAAACCTGTAGCTTTGTATTGTACTTAAAAATTTTGATTTGATGTGCAAACCCCAATCTCTTTGCAAGTATGACATAAACAATAATTTTGTGTGTATTAATAGGATGAACTGGGCACCTCAACACCCCGCTGTGTAGAGAGTTGCCTACATACCAATACTTTGAGGAGGGATCAAGTCTGATGTAGTTCTCCCACTTAATGCTTGATGTATGTGCAAGTGAATGCTAGAATGAGAGTGGCCTTGGATGCTTTGAATGTGATTGAGCTTTGAAATGCTTGAAAACTGGACTTAGAGCTGTTGTAGATGGTAGTATGCAAATAGTAGGGCAGAATAATGATCATATACCTTAATTTTGCACAACTTTGTCTTTGGTTTGAATAGCTTTTGCATCTATTTTCCATCTAGTCAATAGAGGTGGATTAGACTTGTATTTATAGGGTTTTGTTGCTTGTGCGGATAAGAAAATAAGCTTAGGCCGACCTTAGGAGGGGCACACGTTTGAAAAACTATCCGTTGGGAAGAGGTGGGGTTAAGGACAGTAGTGCCCAGGTTGGGACACTCGCATCATGTGGCTGTATTGTCCCAAATGTGACGCTAATGTCCTTTTGGCAGACTACTGAGAAAGTTGGATTGGGATCTGGGATGACAGTTTCGAGACCGTGTCTTGATTGGCTGTAGGTGGCTGTGGTCTGCTGAATGACTGAAAATGCAAGTCTAATGCTCAAGGATAGGTCTATGGCTAGCCTAGGGATAGGTTAACTCAAGCGACACTCTTAGCATCTAATTACCACTTTTAGGTGATTACATTTGCCCCCCTTTTATGTTAGTAATGCAACGAAGCAAAATGACTAGTATAAAGGAAAAAGAAGCATACTTGGACTTACCTTGGAAGTGAAGCCTATGTAGTTGAGTTTGAATATGCAAATTTGGGTTTACGTATGTCGAACATGATCCAAAACAATGTCATGCAATGAAACATGCAAAAATCAGCCTTTAAAAGATAATCAAAAGCAAAAGACTATGTTGAAATGAAATAACTAAGTAAAGAGAGAGGAAAGGAACAAATACACCTCGTTGGGTATGCGAACCAATGCATGAACCTGGTGACAACCTATGTGTGAATGTGCATAGTGATCATATCATTGAATAACTTGAATTGAGTTGATGGCTTGCTCAATCCTCATATGGGTGGCTCAAGAACTCAATCCGGTTTTGATTCCATCATTGCCCACCCCTGCTCGGTGGATCATGATCTCTGTGAATAGCTTGGATAAGATTGTAAGTGTGTCTAACCATCTCATGTAGGTGGCTCAAAAACTTAAGTAGGCCATGACTCCATTATTGCTCCCTGTGTGAAATAAATGCATTTGTAATTGTACTGTGCAAAGTGCTGAAAGTATCTAACTGTGTATTCGGCTCCGTGGCCACTCAGGTATATTAGGTGACTCTGGGCCACTTGGGAATGCCAACCACTGCAAGCGGAGTAAGGCATGAATCTGGGGACAACCTGGAATGTGATAGCAAGTGTATATAACGTAGAGAATGACATGGAGTTTTCCATTCCCTCTGATCAACTTGTCTGAAGATGAGTATATGGAAACTATGTGCCGTGCAGATGCCCCCAATCTAGTATCTGAGTATACTGAATTTGAACAAGTATGTAATATTTGAATCTATGTAACTGAATAGAATGTATGAGTGATCATGCCGCACATGATGCTCTCAAATCTGAGCAACTAGTATGAATCTGAGCTGAAATGAATGAATCTGAGCTAAATTAAAACATAATTGTCAAATCTGTGACTGTATCTGTGTGACTCTGTACTTTACCTGGTGTACTAGTCCAAATGATCCGAACTGTCATGAAGTTGGGGCTACTGGACAGTAGCACCCTGTAGTGGATAGTAGCGCCCTATGGCGCTAGTGTCCCAATCTGGGCGCTAATGACTGCCTGGTCTGATTTTTGTGTGATTTGAACTGACTGCTGAGTCCCTGTCCTATTCTATGTCTACCTCGAGTCTGATATCTGAAACTAAGCCTGTGTGCTGAAATGTATCTGTGAAAAGCAATGTAGGACCCTGATCTCTTCGACAACCCCTATAAATACCCCCTCTTTTGAGGGTAGTTGTGAAACCTGTGTAAGAACTGCTTTCTAAAGAATTGGCTCTGCAAAATGTGTTAGCCGGAGCATGTGCATGATATTCCAATATGATGTAAAACATAACATCAGAATGTAAATGTATTTGAGCATAAGTAGAAAATGTAAGATGCATGTTGTAATCTAGTAGGGCACAAGGGTGTCAAGATAGATGTAAGCAATGTATAACAACAGTAAATCTAAGTAACTACCTAGGGGGATGGGGCATGATGTCCATCAAAGCTCCCAAGTAGGAAGGGTAGATACATGAGAGCTCTCATGGCATCGAAAATTGGTGTATGTGTAACAAACAAATACAAATGTCATGGTGTAGAAGCATACAAAGAAGCAAACATACAAGCACATGAGACACACAAAAGATAGGTCAAGGGGCCACAATACAAGGGACATGGGCACGTCACTAAAGTTGAGAATGAAGACATACAAGGACATGTTCAAATGTCCACATACTCAAACAACAAACAATTTGGCGTGGAGCCACAAGAAGGATATGTTCAAATGTCCGCATATAGAAGTATGAAAGAGCACACACAAGGGACATGGGCACATGTCCAAGGCATACAAACAAAGAAGTGGCATATAAGCCAAGGAACAATGGCATATTCAAATGCCCTCGAAGATGGAAGAAGCATGAAAAACACAATCAAGTCTAATCTAGGAACTAGAAGTGAAAGCATGTATAACTGTGTAATACAAATCTATGTAGATGCTAGGATGCATATATATTGACTCTAACTAATGAACGTCGACAAAAAATTTGAGCAATGAGGAGCAATGATCAATATCAAGATAAATCAATGCATAAATTGGAATGTATATGTAAAGATTAAACCTAGTTATAGCAACTGTGTATGAGATGCCCCCAAGTGGGTGGATGTATCAATGTATAAACCTGGATCGGTGTAAATGCCCCCAATGGGTAGATAATAGCTAGTCTGGATCAGTGTAGTGGACCGGAGTCCTATCTGGAATTTGCAAGCACTTGACAAGAACAAGTGAAGCATATGCGTATGATAAAAATGACTATACTAGGATAGCTAGCAATATGCAATATTTGACTAGTATAAATGTAAACAAGCAATGCATACAATCCATAAAATTTTATGGTTTTGAAATATTTGAATGTTTTTTTTTTTTGTATTTTGACATATTATATTGTTTTTGTGCTTTTTGAGTATAAGCTATGTACAAGCAAATGAAAATAAATTATGTACAAGGAGCGAGAGAGAGAGAAAGTAAATATTGGAAATGTAAATGAAACAAAATACAAGCAAAGCATAATGTTTCTATAGACCCAAGATCACATCCATGGGATGTGGATAATCAAATGGTGGATCTGGTGGAAGACCATCCAGTGTCGGATACTAAGCCTGTCCAAACTCAAATAAGTCATCATCATCACGATCATCGTACCAATCTATATGTATCAGTGGGGCCTTATCCTTGGCATAAGTCTAGAGTCTATGCATCCAAATGGAAAGCTGCTCAATTGTGTATGATGCCTCTCACGTGGTCCCAAGATAAACCATATTAGACTGCGCAGTATCTGTGTCAACTTGTGGTTCTCATCGATTTCATCATGTAAAATGCGAACCATGTGTCCATCATGAGTGAATGTCAAGCATCACTCTGACTAAACAACTGTAGCATCCATCGCCTATAACTATGTACTACCAAGTGTAACCTGTATATGGGTGTCTCTGCTCAAAATGAAGAATAATGTATTGGCCATCTTGGGGCCACATGCAATTGGTAATGTAATATGTCTAATGGAGTCCTGACAGTGTATAGCATGCTGTAGCTCACTCTCCTGATAACCAATGTGGTGTAAAAATCCCAAAGTGCAAGTATTAGGATTAGATTCCTCATTTATAGCCACATGTGGAAGATATGTCTGCTACAAATATCTCTATAGTCAATGGATCATGTTGTCAATATCTGTGTCAACGACGACTCTATCACGGTGCTCGTATCTGTGTAGTAGCTCGTATCACTGGTGGTGATGGTGCTTGTGGAGGTGGAGGCTGTATAATCTAGATAGTGCCCTTAGCCTTAAATTTATTTAGCTTATGTTGTAGTGCTGCACATGTGTTTGTATCATATCTTGTGAGTCTATGGAAGTGACAAAATGGTTGCCCTTCCTGTGGTGACAATCTGCTAGCTGATCTGTGTCGGACTGTGGGTAATAGCATCAATCCTCTATCAAGTAATAGCTGTAATATCTAGTGTGGTCTGTCTTCTGAGCTCCTTGCATGAATCTGTATGACTGAATCGGTATCCATGGATGTGACCATATGCACTGAATGGATTAAGGGATCTGCTGCTGACTGTGGCCGAGTATGGGATCTTGTAGCTGTAGAATCCTGAACAAGTGATGCTAGTGGTGTAGGGCAAGGTATAAGTGCCTTCAAATTATCTCTGTATTCCCTTGGGTCCACTGGTGTAAATCTCAATCCACATAAATAATCATCGATGTCTATAGGTGTTGATCATCCTCTGTAGTGGGCTGTGAATTTGTGTTAGAATTATGAATGAAAGCCTCATTTGAATTGACAAGTAGTGGTAACTAGGCTCTGAGAATCTCGTCATTTATCCTGGATGAGAATGTTTGTACTGTGAGAGGCTGTTCCTCTATGCTCGGTGAAGGTACCTGTGCTCGGAGAGGCTAGTCCTCTATCATCAAGGAAGGCAGATGTGCTCAGAGAGGCTGGTCCTCTATCATTGGTGAAGGTATTTGTGTTGTAGGATGCTCTGAAGGTGGTGTATGAACAGTCCTACTAGACTCCCCCACCTCATAAGTATGCATCTGCTCAATAGGAATCCGGTGAGTTGGTGGTTCAATGAGAACATGAGGTGTCCCACTGGATGATGTACTCAGTGTAGGAGGCTCAGTGAGCCTGCAATATCTAAATGACTGATTATCTGTTGGACATTTATATAGGTACCCATCATGTAAAAATTTAACACATATGTGAAGAGTGGAAGGTACAACCTCCATAGCATGTATCTAGGGTCTCCCGAGTAGCAAATTATAATGGAAATGGTTCAGCATGACCTGAAAGTGTGTAGATAATGTTTTTGGTCCCATTGTAATATCCAATGTGATTGATCCCAATATCTATCTAGGAATGTCGTCAAACCCTCGGATGTTCTTGTATGTTTTCTGAATAGATGCTATATCAACCTCCATGGTTTGCAAAAATGTGAGGTTACATATATTGAGTCTTGAACCACTGTTGACGAGAACTTGTTTAATAGCTGTGTTGTTGATTTGAGCTTGAATAAAATGTGGCAAGTTTTGATCAACGACTGATTGTGAAGGTAAATCCTCATTGGAAAAAGATATCATGTCCTCCACATCTTTGATAGTATTCATGATAGATACAAAATAGGATGGCTCGGTATCACGAGGCACAAATGTGTGATTAAGTGTTTGAAACATAATATCTTTGAAGATTGTTGCTTTTTGAAGTAATTCCAAGATAGATATTTTAGCTGGTGTATTTCTCAACTGATCCACAATGTCAAACTCTCTTTGCTGATTTCTGGGTGTTGTAGTGTGCTGGGGATGAGGAGGGATGGTAGGGTTACATTGCTCCTGTATAGGCTAAGGAGGCAACTTGTTCCGTCTAGTGACAACTCGAACTGCGTGATCTACTATTTGCCTAGGGTGAGTAGTAGAGGCGGGATGGGAGCGAATATAATCAAGTGGTTTAGGTGGATGCAGAACAAAAGGAGTCCTCTGAGCCCTCTGTCGTCTAGTAGTAATTGGAGGTAGCTCAAAGTGAGCCATATAGAAATGATCCGCAGAAAAATGGGGCTCACATGATGGAGGACCAATATGTGAAATAAGCTTAGCTCGAACTGATCCCAAGATAAGAGTGACATACATGTGTACCTTTCTAAAAATAGTTGGCAATAAACATGCTAAGCAAAGTGCCAAGCTTTGTACCATGAAATAAAAGATGGCTGCTGTCATGATAATCATGGTAGCAAGCTGTAAATTGAGACTTAGTGACAGCGGGAAATGTGAACCCTAGGGTTGTCTAGGGTTAGGGTTTTTGGAAACTATGGTTTCTTTGCAACAATTTAAATTAGATGTAAAATAAATTGAAACCCTAATGTAAAATTGATTTTAATTAGCTAGGTTGTCTAAATAAAATCAGAAAATTAGAAGTATTCAACCCTAAATTTATTGCACAAAAATAGAAATTAATGCAAGCTAGGGTTTGATGCAATATTCGAAGTAAGATGGATTCACCAAATAATTTAACCTTTTAGGGTTTTACACAAGTAATCCTATGTTTGGTTAAATGGTCGAGATGTCTAAATGAGTTAAATAAATATGCAATAATTAAGCACTGATTTGTTGTGATTTTGACCTTGTTTGACTTTCTATAAATAGCAACAAATAGGGATAAATAGACTTATCTGAAAACTGACCGTCGCAGATGATCTGATTTCTAAAACTTGAGATCTGGATAGTAGTCTGTCATCAACAAGATTCTAGTATTTGTCTGTTCATTGGACAATAGCACCCAATTTGGACAGCAACACCATCCGTGTGTAGTGTCCTCAATGTGGCGCTAATGTCCCCTTTGCTGGACTGTTTTTGTTTTCGGGGAGCACTTGTGCTTGTGTTTGTATGTTCTGTTCATACGTTACCAAAACCTGTAGCTCTGTATTGTACTTAGAAAACTTGATTTGATGTGCAAACCCTAATCTCCTTGCAAGTATGGCATAAGCAGTAATTGTGTGTGTTAGTAGGATGGACTGGACATCCTCAACACCTTGCTGTGTAGAGAGTTGCCTACATACCAATACTTTGAGGAGGGATCAAGTCCGATGGAGTTCTTCCACCTAATGCTTGATGTATGTGCAAGTGAATGCTAGAATGAGATTGGCCTTGGATGCCTTGAATGTGTTTGAGCATTGAAATACTTGAAAACTGGACTTAGAGCTGTTGTAGATGGTAGTATGCAGAAAGTAGGGCAAAATAAGGATCAAATACCTTAATTTTGCACAACTTTGTCTTTGGTTTGAATAGTTTTGGCATCTATTTTTCATCTAGTCAATAGAGGTGGATTAGACTTGTATTTATAGGGTTCTTTTGCATGTGCGGATAAGAAAATGAGCTTAGGCGGACCTTAGGAGGGGCACACAGTTAAACTATTTGTTGGAAAGAGCTGGGGTTAAGGACAATAGTGCCCAGTTGGGGATACTAGCGCCATGTGGCTGTAGTGTCCTAAATGTGGCACTAATGTCCTTTTGGTAGATTGCTGAGAAAGTTGGATTGGGATCTAAGATGACAGTTCTGGGACCGTGTTTTGACTCGCTGTAGGTGACTATGGTCTATAGAATGACTGGAAAGTAACTCTAATGCTCAAGGATAGGTCTATGGCTAGCCTAGGGATAGGCTAACTCAAGCGACACTCTTAACATCCAATTACCACTTTTAGGTGATTACAAAAACAAATTAGATTATTATTACTTTATTTAAGTATTTAGAAATACTTTTTATTTTAGTAATAATACTATTCTCATTTCGAAAAAGGGGACATTACAGTCCTCCCTTCCCAAATTTGCTTGTCCTCAAGCAAATGTAAACTATCATGCCCAAGTGCCATCATGTGCAAGTGCCATCATGCCAAGGTGAAAGAACATGCTGAAATGCTTCCATAATCTAGCTCCTGTGCCCGTCAAATGAAAGAGTTTTTGCAAAGACAAATTCGTACACCTGCTGTTCTTGACGACTTTTGGCTGTTTGTGCAATCTGGAAACGATACAACAGCAGCTCCAACCCTTCCTTACATGTCCCATTGAGGCCCTATACCTCGGATGTGGGAAAAAAATGACGAGGAAAGGAAAATCCTCAGAAATGGCAGCATCATAGTGGCTGGAAATGTCTGTTCCAGCAAGGTGGTCTTCAAAATTTTGGGCATTGGTTGCCCCTAAATCAACCCCTGCACAAGACACAAACACATTAGACAAAACAAGAGTTCTCTACTTCATGTTTGCATCCTTGACCATGCCTTTCCTATGTGGAGTGGCTGGAAATCCTCCTTTGCTAGGTATGAAAAATCTCCTAGAATTCTGATGGATCGTTGCTAGCTTCAATCCCATATCAGACAAATGGTTGCCCCGGCTATATTTCCCATTACTGAATATGGAATGGCTGTTAGTAACATCAAATTTAATCATTAAGCTCACAATCTCTTGTTTTCCAAGGGCTGAAAGCTTCCATATTACAGATATGTCCCCATCCTTGGGTCTCATGCTCAATTGTTCCCTCTCCTTGAAGATAATCATCTCAAAAGGAGAACTGTACCTGCCGTTATGAGGGCTGTGTTTGCCATTTACAGCCTTGCAAAAACTCAACAAAGTCAAACCATTCAATACCAATTTGACGTTGAATGAACTCTTCATGTCTTCACCCTCAAGGGAAGCCTTTATGATGAGCTGGGTTTGTCTATTTGCCCCTTCATCATTTCCAACATTCGTGTTCCCATCATTTTCAGACCTTTTGGTGTGTTTGTCCTGCTATATTGGCTTACCTTTTGCCAATTTTCCTGAGTAACTAGCTGAGTGGGTATGAAAATCTCAGAATTTTCTGAGTGTATCTTAGGCATCTTTCCTATGCACATTTCAGAACTTTTCCCTTCTTTTACACACTGATATTCAGTCTTTGCAAGCACTCGTTTTGAGTCTACCTTTCCAGAATTTGCAAAGCTTAGGGAACAAGAAAAAAATGATTTTTTTCATACCTTAGTGGCTGCCTATATGTGCTAGAAACAACGCTACAACCTAGGGTAGTCCTTCTTCCTTCAACCCAAAGGTAGCCATAGCTGTACTTACTGTTGTTTGTGGGGCACCAGCCCTTAGCACTTTCCCAATTAGCCACTAAACTCAGAAATTTTCCAACTAGAAGAGTTGGAAACTCCACCAGAATGCTGAAACTCCATCCTTTATCTTCTGTCACCCAACAAATGTCCATATAACCCTAATGGATGGTGAAATCATTCACTTCCCTCATGATTGGTGGGCTATGCATGCATAAATCATACTTCTTATTACTCCAAAATGAGAACCCATTCAACCAGAACTCACTCTTTTTATGTGTCCTCTTGCAATCAACCTTCCCCATGCATCCGGGAACCCTCAAACTCACCACAAGTAAGCTGGAACCATGGACAGCATGGTGGAAAAGTGGACCATGGCTGCCCCTCATCAGCCCAATGATGGATCATACCAGCCTGGTCATGATATCTATGAGTCTAATCAGCCTTATCAAGAGTACTATCAAATCGATGTTGATCCTTATCAAGCTTCTCATAATCAGCCTTATCAAGAGCATGAATCTTACCTTCCTAGTAAGCCATATCAGTCTCAAGATCAGATTTCATCTTTCCCATATGACTATGATATTGCATATGAGCAGTATTGCCTTCAAGAAAAAATGAATGAAATAGAGCTCAGAATACTGGCATATGCAAGAAAGGTTTGTTCTAACTCTCAGTATGAGGAAGTGAATGGTCTATTTCGAAATGTGTCCAATGATCCAGAAGAGATAAATGGACTATATATTCTTGCATTGGAAAAGATGGAGGCTTGGGAAAGGCAGAAAATCGAGTTAAACCAATTGTCTACAAAAGGCTATTGTGCTTCTTATTCTCATGAAATTTTTAACCATGCCCAGTGTGTGCCAAGGGAGCTTCCTAGTTGGAGTCAAGAGCCTATTCAAGAGCCTCTTTAAGAGCATATTCAAGAGCCTATTCAAGTGACTGTTTATGAGATTAAACCTTCCTATAGTCCCCTTTCCTCATCAATCATCCCTCAAGCTCAAGTTGTCTAAGAAGACAAGCAGGTTTCAAATTTTGATGAGGTAATGGCCAAGTGGAAGGAGCAAAATACAGATGTCTTTAAGAATTTCTCTTTCCCTCCTCTCCAAAACTCCCTAGATAATTCCTTTTCCCTCAAGATTCCAAAATCTGATCATGATCGACCTCCCATGCTTCATTTTCTCTCTCAAACAAATGAATTTCATCACCCTCCCGCCATCCCCCTTCCTCAAGAGGATCCGGTTCTTTCGAGTATTGAGAAAGAGGTTGCAGCTACAAGACAGGGGTTTGCAGAATGTGTAGAGGATGCTTCAGGAGTGCTTGAGGAAGAATTTCCTATTGATACTTCACTTGAGGTTGTAATTGAGCATCCAGTTATAGCTGAGAGTGGGAAGACTGATCTTGATATAGAGGAACTTCAAGAGGAGTTGATACAGATTGAAGTTATAAATGAGTTACAGGTATCTCTTATTGAGAAGGATCCAAATAGCGTTATAACTGATTCAGTTCAAATATATCAAAATGAGAAACATAAAGATGATTGGCAGCTGTACCTTGAATCTCTACAAGAGATTGAAGAGCTGGATGAACTCGCAGCAGCCAATAAGAAGGATGTGGTTAGTCAAACACCATGCATAGATGAGATATCACTTGACAAGGTGGTAGATGACAAGCAATCTGAAGAAAATCAAGGGGTACTTGATGAGTTTATCGTGGTTGTTGTTGATGACTCATTCGAGAAGATGCTAATACAGTTGGTGGACAAGGAAAATGCCTCATTAAAGGTTATGACTAATAAACACTCTGCTTTGCAACTAGTACCATCTCTTGGAAGGAGTGAGTTCAAGAATTTCCCATTTGATCCAGGCGGATCATGCTTTATCATGGTTAGCTAGGTTCTTTAGTTGTTTTTGCTTTCCTCCAAGTGCTGTTCAAGCATAGTAGTTTGCTTCAGTTTTGTTCCAATAAGTGCTTGTTTGCACATTTGCACATTTGCTTCTTAGTTAGTTTTTCCGCTTTCGTATGTTTTCCCTTCTTATTTTGAGGAAGGAGGTTACTACAGCCATGATCATAGTTGATTTTCAATCAAAAATCAGGTTCACCATTTAGGAATTCGAATAATGTCTATACATGGTCTGAGTTCTCAAGCATAGCAGGCATGCTTCCTAGTTGAGTCGCCAGAATGTTGACAAATTTTCCACAAACAAGATTTTCTCTTGCCACTTGGAAAATTCTACGGACTCTGCAGGAAATTTCTACGGACTCTGTAGGAAAGAAACAAGTTCTCGACACTTAGGCGACAAAAGGGCCTTTGCAACTTTTCCTAAAGGCAATTTTAGAGGCCAAACAGCCCTTGCGGAGGGCAGGAAAGCACTTAAAGGGAAGAAAGACAGAGACAAAGAAAGTCCATACAAAAGACAAGGAAAAGCCAACGATTAATTCGGAAGGGGGCATTTTCAAGAATTCTGAAGGGCACCTACCAAATTAAGGACCTTTGCAAAAAGCCCGGGTGCCCTCCAATTTTTTCGAAGGGCACAGAAGGAGATCAACTAGCCCTTGCGGAGGGCACTTGGTTGGTGACAGTACCGAAGCAGAATTCCCGAAGAGCACATTTCAAAGTTGAAGCAGAGCAAATAGCAAGGAACAAAGAATTCCTTTGGACTTTTTGTCCGAAGGAATTCCTTCGAACAAAAATTCCGAAGAAATTCTAAGGAATGGCCGAGCAAAAGTCTAACACATAAACCCGAAGGGTATGTGTCCTCCGGAAAAGTCCATCACATAATCCCGAAGGCAAGAAAGACCACGGTTAAAAAGCCGAGGGGCACATTTCGGAAAAAAATAAGTGAAGCCAAGACACAAAGGAGACCTTCAGACTTTTTGTCCAAAGGAATTCGCAGAAGTTACACGCCCAAAGAAAGTCCGACGGCAAAATACAAAGGCAAAAAGCCCGAAGGAATTAGGGGAAGGTCCGCGGGAAAATGACGAGAAGAAAGTCCGAAGAAAGACAAGTAAAACGAAGGAGAAAAAGTAAAGGAAAGATATCCTTCGGACTTTTTGTCCGAAAGAATTCCTTCGGACAAAAGTCCGAAGAAATTCGGCCACCAAAACAATAAAGGACCCGACTAAAACAAAAGCCCGTGGAGAAAAGGCACAAATAGGAGAAAAAGAAGGTATCTGAAGAGAGAGAAGTCTTAAGGAATTCTGCGGAAGATTATCCCGAAGGAATAAATGACCAAAGGTGATGTCTCGCTAGCCGTCAAATTTTGACTCCAGGAAGTAACCATTGGAACAGGGGTAAAGCTGGAGTTCCGAAAGCAAGCCCAATGGAGAAAATATAAACCGGATATAATTAGACTAACACATCCGAATATATAGAATCCCGCTAGAAATAGACACGAATGGGCAGACTAAAATTGGATAGAATGCATGCAAGCAAGGGCTATTTTCAAACTACGGTCAAAGCTTCAGTTGACTGGCTGCTGAAGCCCTATTCGTCTCCAGCCAACTCATGCATCCGAAAGTCCAACTCAGCTTGATCTCTTCGCCCAACTCAGCATGATCTCTTCGTTCAACTCAGCTTTCGAACACTACAACTCGGCACCAAGCAACTCACGTAGAGTTCTAAAATTAACATTTGTGCGGATTTCCATGCAAAAGGAGGTAGGCGGTTCATGACAACGATAAGTTCGCTTCATCAAACGAAGAAGCTTCATGCAAGGACAAAAAAGAAAATATATTTTATTGAAAGGCCAAGTAAAGCCTGGAGTTAACAAAAGTGAATCTTTCTCTTCAAGTTTCTACGCCAATCTTTGGCTTTTTGTAATTCTCTCTATATAATGGCTTTCAGCGTTGATTAAAAATATCCAATCTCTCTTGGTTAGACCAGACTTTGCCATTGGTGACTTGTGTAACCTTTTCGATCAATAGAAGGACTGTACTCTCAGATTTCAAGCGTTGGCATAGTGTATATTTCTTCAACAATTTGCATAATTGGTAGATTTCTCTCCCTTCCCAAATTCTGTTTCATACCTAGTTGCTATATTATCCTTGTGCAGGTTATGTTAAAGTGTTCTTTATTGTCTTTTGCTGAAACTGTAAGTGGATGTTAGGTGGCCGCAAAGTGTCTTTTATCAGACCTCTATCCATCGTTTTCCCTCAGGTTTTAGTTATTGGATCGAACCTCTGCATGAAATACTTATGCATAAGTGATTAATTGAAGTCTAAGGTCTTCCTTCTCCCTTGTTCGTTCAGTGTTCAAGGTTCCAAGTTGAGTGGATCAAAATTCTGGTGTATCACCCCCTTTAGGTAGGATTTCCTCTTTAAGTTTCCATTCTCCCTTTTCCACGGTAGTCCGCAGCGTAGAGTAGAGGTCCTAATTGATACATCATACAAGAACCAGCCTTCTCTGGAGGTTCTTCTCACTATTGAGGCACCCACCCTCCTGAGAAGATCCCATTGTTTTAGCCGGATAGAGGACTGGCCGTTTCGTGCACGTCTTTGAATCAGGGTGCAGCTCCAGGTTGACAACAAAGACAAACTATCTTTCAAAAGTCAAATTATGCCAAAAGACATGATCATATCATTGGCACGTCCCCTATCCTAGTTGAAGCTCAAATTTCACAGTTGGCCTAATGATAGAGTTGAGGTCTATTGGAGTGTGGTAGGACAATAGACTAGAGTAATTGACACAACAAAACAAACACCAAAATAGGGCAATTTTTTTAAAGAATGCATAATGCACATCCTACCCAACTATATTGCTTGAGCGACTAGCCAACAATGTGATACGAGACACACAATGGGTCCAAACAAACTCACATGCCTAAACGACATGGATTGCAATGCGCAAGTGGTTGCATGGTCGATACACAATCATGTTGGTCCCATTGCTCTAATTGGCCTATAGGCTATCAAACAAGCCTACAACTCTCTAAGCCGGTCTAGCGGGCCCTGCGGCTCCAAGGCCCAAAAAATAACATTCGATTAATGCAAGGTGGGTTTGAACAAAACCATTGGTTGGAATTATACTAACTCTTTGCAGTGCTTGAAAACGTCTTCGGTTGAATCTAGCTAATCATAGGGCTCGTTTCACACTTAAGTCATAATAAAAAAACAATTTTTGACTTAAGTCAAAGTCAAGGAAAGAGCTCAACTAAAGATTGTATAGTCCACATATCACCTCAAAAGGGGTCTAAAATATCCCAAATAAGCTCCTTAAGGATGGATTACTCCATCTCAATTGTTGGATCGATTCAACCTCGACCATTGGATCTGGTCAAAGTAAGAGGTGACCTAAAAAAAATATTATGGAGGCTATAAGGTCTACAAATTAGTCATTGAGTTGAAAACTCAGATTTTTTAAGGAGGGAGGTGTTGGAGGATGACTTTTCCCATAGTCATCCCTTCTTTCCTTCCTCAGTCGTGGATGACTGCCATTAATGGAGTCTCGGATTTTTTGGTCAAAACCCGTTTAATTCACTTTCAATTTTCTAACATGATGCAAAGATGTGGGAGTCTATTTTGTAGGTACCCAGTTCGATGGAAAGCTCATAGGAGGTATTAGTCTCCCACGGTTTTCAAATAGGTCTTGGGAGCTTCAAGCTCCACCATAGCGATTAATGACTATCAACAAGGTCCAAAGTAAAAATTCAGAAAAGTTTTAAGTTTTAGATTTTCAATTTTATCTCAGACTAAAGGGGACACAAAAAGAACAGGGGTCCCCTTTTAGGTCAGCTTGTTTTTGGGCTCCTAGGAGACCGTGATAGCCAACAAGGCCCAAAAGGCCTCACAAGGACCAAAAAAGCACAAAGTGAAAACCTTGCGGTTTCAGGGTCTGAAACCTCTTCCATGTGGAAGGGGGCAAAAAATTGAGGGGGAGGGGGTCCCTTTTGGGTTCCCCCTCCTCCGAGCCTCCAAGTAGTTGCAATTGTGCACACAAAAAATAGGCATACTCAACTAAAAAGGGTCTGAAAACATCTTTGAGGGAAAGAGGTCATATCTGAAAAGTATTTCGTTCTAGGACTCGAAACTTGTTTCGTGTGGAAGAACACGAAAAATGAAGGGGGGTCCCTTTTGGAGCCATCCCATTTCTCGCCCGAATCTACCGAACAAAATTCACATAGGTTTGAAAGAAGTTTTTGGTTTAATAAATTTGCAGGTTTGAACTTTATAAAATAAAGTGTAGTTTTAATTTAAAAAATATATAAAACAAAATCTTTTATAAAGTGGTTGGCGGTTAGTTATACTAATTGATGCGCCCTACCACAATTGCTGATGAGTTTGATGCATGGCTAGTATGTTGTGCCACAACTAGTCACATGCAATGGTTTTTAAAACCGCGCGACTTATAAGCTGCCAGGAACATTGCCGACCCCCACCAAGGGGCTTAACATGCACAACGTGCGGTCCCATGGGTGACTGCCACTTAATTTTAGACAACTGCCCTACGAGAAGTGGCTAGTGCCCTCTTAGAGTGCCTGTGTGTAAATGAAATTACCTTGTAGACTAACTAATTTCAAAAATTCATATCTATTAAACCGTTGAGCCTAAAATTATGAAATGAATGACAACGGGCTCAAAAAATCCATAATTTCATACCAAAATTATTTTTAACTTCTATTGTGCCGATTTACTTGCAAAATAATTACGCAAAGTGAAGGCAAGTTCTAAAGGAGGTATAAGCGTCTTTAGAGTAGAAACTTTAAAAAATAATATAAATTCACTCGTAACTCTTAAAATTATGTTGTAAATTGATATAAATTCCTGATTATTCCTTTTTCGCATCACAATAAAAATTGAGAGAAATTGGAATGTTTTCAAGTGTGTAAAAATTATACTAATGCATGTAGCCTTCTTTGGCTTCATCTTAATCAATGAATTCTGCAATTTTAGGAAAGAGAACATTTATTTTCAGTCAATTGTAAAAATACAGAGAATACATGTCCATTCTAAAATATACAATGTGAATTTGAACATAAGATAAACATTTTATTATTTTTACAATCCGATACACTCATTAGGAAGAGTATGCAAGAGCTAAGGAAACGTCACGCTATTTCTAATGACTATTACAAATTTTATTCCAATAAATACATATTTTGATTGAAATAATAACAATAACATGGTTCTCAAATAGCGAATATAATTTCTTTACAAATTTTAACAAAGTGTTGAACAAGTTGGTCTTCACATGGACTCCACATGCAACTGCAAGGCCAACTAAAAGAGGGGCTCGCCTCTCATCCTTTTGCCGTCATCAGACAACTGTGCTAACTCTTTTGCACCCTCAACCCTAAGACTCCCAACTTCGGGCATCATCTCATCATGGTTTAAGGTGGACAAGTCAATAAAAAGAGGTTTAGATGGTAACTAAGGCTAGACAAGGAATGCTCACTAGGAAATACATCTAGGAGACTACAAGTTCAACTACACAAAAGAGGCTTCCATCTCCAAAACCAACATACAAGGAAAGCAAAATACAATATCAAACACCAAATGATAACACGCAACCATAACACGTTTCCAATACCAAAAAGGCTTGCAAAAGGAGAAGAAGAATGTGGGGACAACTCACCCTTGTTCTACCGTCTCCTGGCCATGGAAGGGCATAAGCACCTTCCACTATGCCAAATAACCATGTAGAAGGCCCTTAGGAACTACGGTTCCACCAGCCAACTATCAATACACAAAACAAAACACCATGTAGGAAGGCATCGAGAGGTCCCCTTGCTGCTACCACTACAAAGAATCAAACTACGTAGGAGGGCATCGGGAATGTGGCCCACTTGCTAGTACCAATACGTGAGAGTGCACAACAAGCATGCAAATTCACACAAATTTTGGCAGCATAACTTTGCCCTTTTAAGACAAGAAAATGGCATAAAAAACAACCAACAATTTATGAGGGATATTACATCTCCAATCCCAAATGAGCATTAAAATCACATGGTGGCCATTGGCACAACCATGGAATACAAGTAAAGAAAGCGGGTAAGCCAAATGACCTTACACCTCTTGAAAATTGCAAACAAGGTCAGAAGTCTTCCCTCTTGAAAATGGCTCATGGTCAGAAGTCTTCCCTCTCCATCACCCCATTTACAAGTCCATGTGGGCAAGCAAACAAGTCCATACCTCATAAATGGACCCACTATCACATGCCATAAATGGCACATGGGCTGCCTCAAAAGTCCTTTAAGACTCCTAGAAAGACTCTCCAACCTTCCTATGGTCCAAGGACATAATAATCAAGCCAAAATATTTAAAAACTACTTTATCTCACTCTCTAAAATTGACCATTCCAAGCCATCCGAGTTTTGAGTCAAAGGGGGTCACTTAAGTGGCTTACAAAACACTTCATGAATGAAATAAAACTTAAAAGAAAACTCCTAAAGTTAAGAATGAAAGATGTGAATAGTATCCAAGGGGGTGAATAGTGCTAGGAGGGTCTATGAAGTCTATGAAGAATGTTTTTTCACCTTGGCGGTGCCCTCTTTTCCCTCACTCCATTATTTCCCCTTGACAAACAAACTTGTTTCCAAATCTCTTCTATTTTATATACTTATATTCTCCATTAATGTTAAACATGCTAACATTGTGATAGGTTCTAGAGTTCAAAGTTCCCCTTTGAATGTCATAATTAAATAAAAACCACATATTTGTGTTGTTGCAAGGTGCTCTTTTGGTCATTGCCTTATTTTTATAGGATTTATCTTAATTAGGTTTGGGACCTTGAGCTTTTTTTCTTTTTCTTTTTTGGAGTCATTTGGACCTAATTTAACCCTCCCTTTATCACTATCTAGTCCCATTTTTACCATTTATGTCTTATGCTTTATTTTTGTATGTACCATCTTTTTCCTTGGGTCATCCGGACTTGATCTAACCTTTACCTTGTGGCTATCTAGCCACTTTTATTTATTTATCTTTTCCTTGGGTGTTCCAGACTTAATTTAGCCTTTACCATTGTGGTTATTCACATTTCCTTCATTTTTACCATATTTTTTTAGAGTTTTGCATACTTCCATTTTTAGACTCATCTGCATAAGTGCACTTTTATTTTATTTGTTTTTAGCCTTGTATCATTATATTACCATATGTAGATTCTATCCCTGCCATGATCAAGACTAATATATTTGTGTGCATCTATTCAACAAAAAGGCAAGTTGAGTATGTATATGTTAGTTTTAGTTATTTCATTTCATTTATTATTATTATTTACAACCCTTGCTTTTATTTCATGTTGTTATGTTCTTTCTAAAAGCACCATCTTGCATAACACTATTGTGACATGTGCTGAACGTTGGATGGGGCATATGTATACACCTCATATTTTTCACTTACTGACGATTTCTCTTACATGACTTGTCGGCGCATCAATTTCTTGAGTGCATGTTCTGAGTGCACCAGGGAAAGGGTGCGCTGACTCGTGAAACTATGTGAGGATTACCCCATGATCATTTGTTATATTTACTTATATTCATTATCATGTCATCTGGTTAGTCCAACCTCCATTTATTCCCTTTCCCCGTTTTTTCCTCTTCATTTTTGCATACCTTTTTCCTACTCACTCGGCGCTCTCGAGTCAGTTCTACGGCATTCCCTACATCACCTGACTAAGTCAACTCCGTCAAGTCAGTCTTATCTATGTTGCCCCTTTTTGTATGAACTTGGTTGTGCTGACGTAGTACTGTTTTTGCCCTATCTTCATTTCTACTAACTCGGATGGGCCAAGTCTATTGGCTTTTGAGATAGGTTGATTTTAGCGATTGGATCCGTATATATAGGGCTCCCAAATACCATTTTTTACAAGAAACACATCCTATTTGTTATGCTCGTACACACAAATCCACAATTGGCAAGAAGAAGAGAAATTAGGGCATAGGAGTTCACACTTGCAAGGCAAGTTTGCACAAGTTCTTTGAAGGTCACAAGAAGAGAAGCTAAACCAACAAGGCACACTTAGTTTTTGGAGTTCTCAACTAAGGATACTTAGATCTTCTTCCTTACATCTTGATCTTCACCTGCAACATTTCTCACAAAGTGCAACTTGAGCGAATGGGGAGATTAATGTGCTGACAAGTCAACCCAAAGTAAGTATACTTGTCTTTATGCTATTTATTTATTTACTTTGGTAGATATATTTGTATGTGTGTATGTAGTATATTGGTATGTTGTTATCATTCATGTTTATATTAGTATATGTTATCTTTACATGCTTTACAATCCCTAGTTAAATACCTCTTGGTTACAATCCTTAGTTTAAATACCTCTTGGTCACTACATAATGACATTTCTATCTATTTAGTTTGCCTTTTTAACATCTCGGATCTAGATGAGTCGTTGTTCGTCAGTTCCTTGCATAGACTTCCTAATTATACCCTTGATATCATTATTACAAATAACTCTTGCTTACAGCCCTGCACCACTTTGTGCCGCAACATATCGTATGTATGAGGGATCTAGTAAGGTCTTCTCCCTTTTCCTATATTAGAGGATATTTATGTTGTTGATTGTGCTCACCCTAAATACAGTAAATGGTTCAAATTTTTGTGAAGATAATATTAAAACACCAAATGAATGAGTATTTAGTGGACAAGAGGCCAAGTATATTGAAACATGCATGTTAGTCTCAAGCATTAGCAATGGAAGGCCTAGTGTTTCAGAAGATTTAGATTATGACATGTTCTTTGTTTCCTCCACAAGTTCCAAAAAAATGTTGGGTGATTCTGACACAATGGTTTGAGAATGCCAGGGATTAGTGAAAATAGATCGTTCACTATCTTGTTTATTTGTTTATGATTTTGGGGACCTTTGTTTTAGAACTTGTGTAGAGTATGATTGTAATGAAGAACATTTTTTCCATTATGAGTTAGTTATATGCTTTGGTGGCTATTATTGCAAAAAAGATTATATAGGACCATAATTTTAATTTGAAATACATGTGTGTAGGCCTCAACTCTGCATGTCTTCTTCAGATTCTTCCTAATCTAATGTGTCTACGAGTTTGTCTTCGGTGCCTTGTGGCTGTGATACTTGGTTTAGGCTAATGTCATTAAAAACTTGACCAGCGCAAGAAAGCCAAACAAGCATTCAAGCATGTTTTACACATGGATCACTATCGCTCAAAAAGGAAGCTTGACAAAATGACAAAGGGGGTAGATAATTCTCTAAGAGAGCCTCAACATCTCAAACAAGGATAGGGCTCTCGAATTCCATTGCCTATGTGCAATTGGGAAGAAGGAAATATTGCCTAATACCTATTGAAAGTCGTGTATAATGTTGGCTACAAAAGAGAAAAAAACCATTTCCCATTCAAATGGCTTCCATTCCTTTGGGCCTTCGGCAGGGGGACATTATTGGTATTTGTAGAAACAGGATTGAGTAAATTATATATTCCATATTGGCTGTGGGAAAGAGGTTCTGCACTTTAAATATCTTGGCACACATATTATAAGGTGTGTGAGTGATGGGTCATTATGTTGAAGCTTTAAACGTTGCGGGGCCCATGAAAAGGGTCGCTATTTTGACCAAGCAAAGAGCAAAATCTTGTCGGAATTTTGGGGCTCTTAAGGCAAAAAATGTGAGATGTAATCTTGAAATGATGAAAGTCATTGATCTTGCAAACGTATAATCTCAACCATCCATTCCTCATCTTGGAAATTTAGAGTGAAAAGCAGAAAATTTGAATAATAACCACGAAATAGCAACAAGGGCCAATTTGATGCATAAATTTTGTAAACGAGAAAATGATTCATCTCTCATACATTGTGAAAGGGTTATTTTGCCCTTTATATACTCACCCACTTACCTAATGTAGTGTCCAAGTGTTGAGGCTTCTAAAGGTTCATGGGGCTCTTATTGATTTACTATTTTGAGTAGGAGACGACCAAAGGATATGCAAAGTTTTTTAAAATGTCAAATGTTAATCCCAAATTTTAGGTGCTCTGCATTTCTAAGATGTTTAAATGCCACCACATGAGTTAAGTATAGTAGAAGGTGTTGATAAGACTATGTTCAGACATGTGTTTGCGGGGGATCATATGAGAAAGTTGATATTTTGAACCAAGCGGTAGGCAGGGTTCTATCTATGATTTAGAGGTGAAACATAAAAATGTGAAGTGCAGGTTTGAAATGACGGGGGTTGCTGATCCTGCAAAAAATGGATCTCAACCATTAGATGTTTGTTTGGGCGTTTCAGAGTTAAAATGGAAAATCCAGAAAATATCCTCAAACAACCGGATTGTGACATGTGGCATGATGTTTGCGTTTTGGAACTCAATGCAATTTTAAAAAAAAAACCCGAAATGATGATGAGCATTGATCTACCAGTAGATGATCTTGATCCTCAGTTCATCATTTCAGCACATTTGTTGGTCCACAACAAAAAAGTGAAATTATGTCGCGAAACAGTGAAGTGGATTAATGTGGGTGCATAAATTTTTTTTTGATGATAATGGCCATGCACATGCAAAATATTAATCATCAAAGCTGGGATGGTTTTTCATCCATAATGTTTGCCATGTGGCTTTGCTTTCAGATCTGTTTAAATTGTTGGAAAGCTTATTAGAGGGCTACATAGTGGATATCATTTTGTACATATCAGATTTATATTTTTTGAGCAATTTTTATCTAACCCTGTTGGTGCTTGAAGACAAAATAAACAAGGGCCCTATGCCCCGTTTTATGGAATCTCATCAAAGAAAAAGATGGGTAATGAGAACCAAAGCAAGACAAATGGGCACAAGAAAGGGAATATATTCCATGATCCTTTTATTATTTCTCATATGCTCTCTATCTTTGATAAAATATTTCCGGCAATTGAAAACAAATTGTGGGCATGCTTATTTAAAAAATGCAACCTTTCTTGAAGAAAATATTGGTGATAATTTCAAATTGTGGGCATGCTTACTTAAAAAATGCAACCATTCTTGAAGAAAATATTGGTGATAATTTCGCCCACAGATCTTTGGAAAGAAGCTTGATGCTTGCTGTTATCAATCTACTGCCATGTGTCTTTGAATCTCTCAAGCTACATACATATTTTTACTTCCAGCAAAAGGGTATCTTATCCTGTACAAATTGGCATGTTGAGATCATCATTTTGATAAGATATTTTGTAGATGCACTTGCTGGGCATTTCTAATCTATGTCCACATGTTAAGGGATCCCTCATTCAATTAGAAGTGCTCATCTTATACAGCAAAGAAACTTTCTATAGCTACTGATGTTTTATTGTTGAAGAAGAGTTTATTTAAATATTTTTGCCAAGGTATGCATGTTGTTGTTCCTTTTGGTGTCTTTCATTTGTTTAGGTTTTTCCTTGCAGTCTTGTAAGTCTTCTTCATGGTGGTTTGTAGTTTCAAATTGTATGGGGAGTTGCTGAGAGACAATAGAGCTCATAAGGAGCATTTAATATGCAAAGATTGATGCTCTAGGTCTTTTGTTAGATTACATGAACGTTTGGTCATTGAGCTGAAGCATGATGTGTATGCAAGGTTATAAAATTCTTGAATTCATATTATGCTATGGGTTCTAGATGTATTTCAGTAACACTTTGTTTTTTCCATAATTGTCATTATATAAGAGATTCCTCTATAATATTGAAGCTATATTGAAAATGGAGAATCCTATTTAAGCTATGTCTATTTTCTGCCATTCATGTTTGCAAATTTATGTAGGAATGTTTAGGTCTTGCATTAATGTCCTCTATGGATTTCTTCCAAATCTGTCATTGGTGAATTCATTTTATTTGGCGCAAGGGATAAGGCACTGGTATAGGCAAATTGTATAAAAAAATCCATTAAATACATGTATACTTTTCTGTCTTGGAAATTCAGAGTTTTAGTGAAGAGTATCTTACATGAATTCTTTCACTATTGGAACGCTTCAGGTTAATCTTATTATTAAAAAATAATAAAGAACATAAGGTTACATAGTAAAGCGTCCAACAAGTATACACGGCTCCAGCCCTCACAACACCTATGTTGGCCAGGGAAAGTTAGGCATAGAAAGACTAACAATGAGCCCTCAACAATCGTGCTGGTCGGGCAAAACCTAGTAGGTGACACATGAATTCTTTTTTTCTTTAACAAGTTTGGCATTTTTTGAGTTAATTTGAATTGGGTTCTTCAAAATTATTAGTAAGAAGATGACGCACCTTGTTGTGAGTAAGTGCGGAAATTGAATGGATTCCATAGATTGGGACCTAACATATTGGGGTTGATGCAGTGTTAGACTTGTTAGGTGGTTTGTTGCTAAGATTACTAAGGTTAGATAATATTTCATCATCTTTTTCGTTGAATGTACTTTGTTGTTGTCTTTTCTCAAGCGAGTGTAACGTAAAATCTTTGTATGCTTTGCTTAGGCATATCTAAACAAATATGGATCATCTAGCGTGTAGCCATCTTCATAGTCTAGAGTGGTGATATCAATGTTGAGTGATTCAACCATGAAATCATTAGGTAGAGAGGTAATTTTTGGGAATTTATTCTCAAAGGACCTTTTTAATGAGGATTTTGTCAATTGGCTTCTTGTGAGATCTGGGTCTCAAGTTGGGAGCTAACTGGTCAATTGTTGTTTTGATCTTGATATTGATCTCTAGGTTCATCCTCGTCAGAAACTAAGTGGTTTGATGGAGTTCTCCCAACTAGCTCAGGATGACCACTATAGCTGCAAAAGGAATCAATGGGATAATTGAATCTTTTGTATACAAAAAGGTATGTAAGTAGCTCTTCTAAGGTATTGAGTTTGTAGACTCTGCGTTATTGAAATGGTTTGAAGTTCCAAGGGTTAGTGTCACCTTGCTCCTTGTAGGTGGCTCTTTAGGGGGGATTTTGATAAATTGGCATGTATAGGAAGCTATAACCGTCATTTGATGATTTAAAGGGCAGCCAAGAAAAATGTTATAAGTGATTGGAAAGATGAAAATCACGACTTTCACTGTAATGGTTTTATAAGGTAATGTGATAGGGAACTACATGTGGTCAATTATATCCTTGACAAGTGTTACAAGTAGATTTTAAGTTGTCAATTTAATATCCAAGGGATTTGATAAAGTAAAAGAGGCAACACATACTATAGCCTTCCTCAATGAGGGCTCACTTGACGTGGACACCAACAATTTTGACAGTGATAAATAGTGGACTATCATCAACACGAAATATGATTTTGTTGGGAAGCATAGATTGGATGGGAAACTCAAGGGAGAGAATTTGATCAATAATTCTTGTCAATTTGAAATGACAATTTTTCACATTGTTTAAAGATGCTTTCTTCAAAAACATGTAAAGGGGCATCTTGGCAGATAGATGGCAATTGGGGAATGTTCATGTCCAATACTATTTGCATATTTGACGATTACGATGCTTGGGAGATGTTCTCATTAACTTAAGGAATGGAATCTTACGACAAATTAGGGAGCTCTGTAATGGGGTCCCATTCATCAAAGCTAGATTGCTTTGATTTGGATCGTATCTTAGGAGGAAAGGTCAAAATGATCTCAGGTTTTTGCATGATTTGGGTTGAATACAAGTTTTGTTTATTTTCCTCTTTTACAACGTCATCGACATGATCAAAGATGTTGAGTGATTACGGCAACATCATCAACTTGGTTGATGAAGTTGGCAAATGAGTCTGGTTTTTCCACATCATTGGCTCGGCCAATGATGTCATAATCTTGCATATTTTTCATAATTGGGAATTTTAGTGATTGTTTGAGATATTGGTTGTGCTTGGGTAATTTTGTAGGTTTTATGAAAATTTGAAGGGGAATATGGAGTTGCGTAACTTGAATTAACAAATGAAATGACGTGTTTTATGCTTTGAATTTGGACAACTCTTTCCTCGTGGGTTGAAGAGTTTTGGTTGGTCGCTATTTCTATGGAATTTGCCACTTAGCAGGGACGAATAAGATTTTGGTTAGTTGTAGGTTGAGGAGCTTGGGTTATGCTCTAGGAATACTCTGGTAAGGGGTTGTTGTATATGCCTAATTGGGAATTGGCTTGATGTATAACTTCATGCTTGTTTTGTGTGTCAGAAATTTTCCAGGTATCGAGGAACTCTTGGTATATTTCTTGAGACATCTTGTCATGATCAAAATTGTTTCGTACTAGGAAGGAGTATATTCTAGGATTTTAAGGGAGAAATGATTCTCATGAGAGTGGCCCCAATTTGCATGGAACCAACAAAACTTTGGAGTGTCAAACCATTGAGGGATTGGCTTGGCAAGGTCTAAATATCAGGGTTGAGGCTTAGGTAGTGTTTTTCTAGGTTCTTCTTTGCTTAGAGTTCAATGATTATATTCAAGTGGTTGAGGATGTAGATGAAATAGATATCCAATAAGTGGTTGGGAAAGAGCCAAATTTTGAGGAGCATTAAGCATGATAGCATGAGTTGTTCTTTTAGTGTCAATGCTATGGTCATGAGTATTTGACACACCATTGTTAGTGGCAAACCAATTTTTGGGTCACATTAGGGGTCTAGTGATCTTATATTTTAGCTTGTTCAAAGGCTTCTTCTAATATGTAAAATTGTCTTATGAGATGATCCTGCCTTTTAGCTTGGTCAAAGTCATCCTCCAATTTCGTAGGAGAGAAGGATTAGACTTTGTATTGTAGCTTGGGTTCTAAGGCATCTATATATAGTTTGTAGAGACTTTCTTTATTCATGTTATTGTCAAATTAATGAGCTAATGACTTCCATTGCTTGATGAAATCATGGGTGGATTCATGGTCTAGTTTCTTGGTGCTGATAATGTTTTCAAAGTTATTTTCAAGCAAGTCACGATATTGGAATTCTTAGATTAGATCTTTGACTAATCCTTTTAATTAGATGATGTAGTGAGGCTTAAGTTGATTTACCATTCTAAAGCATGCCCAGTTAGGGTTTTTGGTAATGGTTTGGTATCATCTTAGGTGTTTTTGTCTTAAGCTTACCTTTGTAGATATTTCCGAAGGCTTTAAGGTGTAAGTTTAGGTTAGTAAGCCTGCCATATTAAATGGGCGATGTTATTCCTCTAATGCCCATAACTGTTATATAGGGATCTAAGTGCTCAATTTTTAAGTTTTGAAGCACTTTTTTGTGAATGGGAGGTTGAGGGATTGGGTTCCCATTGGCATCCATCATGAGGTGAGGGGAGTGAGGGGGCATTGATGATGTAGAGCATCACTAAGACATAAAAGCATGTAAATATGTATCAAAGTTCATTATGACCATTTAGTGGTCTTGTGTGGGTGTTAGAGATCATAAAGGGTCCCCATAGAATGTCTTGAAATGATTAAGAGTCTTTAGAATATGAGTTTCTAAGTCTTTATGGTTTTCCTGCCATAAAACTCAATTTAAAAAAATTGAGTTTGGAATGATGTTTGAGAGGGATTTGTTGAATCTTGGGAGAAAATCAAATGTTGTGAAAGTTTGTGTTAGGTCCTAAAAGGTCCTCGGAAGTGTATTAGAGTGTCTTAAATGTGCAAGTCATAAAAAAAAAAACAATGCAAGCCAAGAATGGCAAACTTGTAACTGCCTTCCATGCGTGGAGATGGCAAGAAAGAAGAAAGATTGTTTTGCTTGTTGGTATAAGAGAGAATGAATGCTTGTAAGAGGAGAGTAGAAGGGTGAGAGGAGAGAAGAAGACCTTGAGGAGACAGGTTAGAGTGAAAGAAAGACCAAGAAAGATCAAATGTAAAGAAACTCTGCCTCTCGTTATTGAAATTCCATACATGAATATTTTGGATAAATTGAGATCAAGACAGAATAATGCTTTGAAGAATTATTTGTGTGATTCATAATATTTGAGCGAGTTAGGTAGTAGATATCTTGCATAGAATTGGCTTCTTATCAGTAGCTTCTAAATGGATTCATACAATATAGTCCTTATGAGAGCAGTTCTGTGAAAGACAAAATTTCTTGTTGATTGTTTAAAATAGGCGTCTTGATTTGTTGGAAGTATAACCATGGTAAGAAATTGTTTTTTGATAAGATTCAACCATTTGAAGATTCAGACATCCTTGGAGGAGTGTAAGAGGCAATTGAAAACCTTCATATACAACCATCTTGAAGAACCCTATCTAACACAATCAGCGATGAAGTAATTTGAGTGTGCCTTGAGACCATGTAAAGATATGAGGTGTTGGTAACATAGTAAAAGGTCTCTAATTGACAAGAATATCCATTTGAATCCCCATAGTCATGTAGAAGGTGAGATCCTACTTTCAATTTCAATTGATTTCACACAGTCCTAAATACTTGCCCAAAATTCGGTAACAGAGCCTTTTTGAGTCTTTTAGTGGGTGGTTATGAACCAATGACCATTGGAGAAGGTTAGACACCTTGGGGCAGAACTTGTCTATGCTTTAGAAATGATTGAAGTTGTTGAGTTCAAATAAGCCCTTTTTGAGACCTCTCGGCCTTACACAACCCTGAGTAACCCCAATCTAGGGTTTGAAAGTAAATCTTGAATAACAAATCATTACACCAACCAAAACTTGTAAAATTTTAGAATCTTGCGTATTTCGAATAGGTACTAATTGATTTTGGTGGGTTTGAGCCAATTGCATACAATATGGTACAATTTCTAGTATTGTGTGCATGCATAGGTCTAAGAGAGACCTCAAAGAGAGAGGTGTTGAGTTCGGTGATCTAGTTTGGGAGTTGAGTTGTAAACTTTGTGTGAAGTACAAAAGGGATAAAGGGTATCTAGAAATGCCCATAATTTGTTTGGAGACCTTGTAGATTACTCCCAACTGTTAAGTTTTTCTCAAAACAGGGCTACTAGAAGAGGCCTAATTGGTAAGAAGTGAGGTGAGTTCAGAGGTCTACATTGGGAGTTTTGCCAAATAAATTTGGGAGAAGTTGTAAGAAGTTAAAGGGTACTCAAAAGTGGCTTTAGTTTGTCATGAAAATTTTATTTTGTTCTAATCGAGGAGCTTTATGTGTTGAGAGGGCTACAAGCCAAGTGGCCTTAAAAAGGAAAGTACAAATTGTTAAGAGACTTCTAGCATGGAGATTGTGTGATTTCATTCGAGGTCTAGGAGAGTTAAAGAAGGCAGGGAAAGAGCCATATGAAACTCAGTTGAAGAGTCAAGAGCATGGGATTATGCATTGAATGAGTTATCTCAAAGAACAAACAAGTCTAATCCATGAATAAAGAAATTGAAGTAGTAGAAATGGTTCATGAGATAATGATGATGGTGATGAGGAAAGAGAATGCAAAAGGTTAAGAGGAGATAGGTCTTCAAGAGCAACAAGAAGACTAGATGCATGAAAGGAGGCTAATAAGCCTAGTGGAGACAAGAATAAATAAGAGAGTCAAGAGGAGAAAGTCAAGGTACCAGCAAAGAGGAATCAAATCAGAGTTCAAGAAGGCATTCAAGTCAGAGATCAAAGCCAAGGTAATGGTTATGGAGCTATGTAGGCATATGTTCTACATCAATTGATAAAGTGATCCCCATTGAATTTGTGGAGGTCTTTTTGATATTTTCATAAGTTGAATTTGCATTTACATCATTTGGGTATTCATTGAAACTTCCATGTGGGTCAATTGATCCAACGCTTGTATGATCATTTGAGTATAATCTACTAGTGGATTTTGGTTTGCTTTAGCATTAATGTTGGTTTGAGGGGGCGAGGTAGTAGGTGTGACACCTGCCATGGTGGTAGAAAATGCAAGAATTGTAGTCGAGGAAGAGATGAGGAAAGTCGTTTATTTGACATGACTTGGCCCCAAGTTCGAGAAATGGTTAGTTTCCTTATTGGTAGGAGTGTAAAGACATGAACTCATGATGAGTTGAATTTCCTTGGGGGTTTCCCCATATGCTAAGAGTTTTCTTGTAAGAATTGTTGCATTTTAGGAATAACATTGACATAGTCATCTTGTTCTCCTTCTTGGTCACTATCCTTAAGAGGTGGGATTTTCTTTTGGTTCGTTGCAGATCTAATTTTGACCTTATTTGGAAGGATAATGACATACCTAGTATTAGTGAAGGCCATATTACATTCCACATTGATGTAAAATTGTGCTTTATAAATTGGAGATCATTGTGTGGCCTCCCCTTGGGTACCATGGATATATTCCATTGTTGGAATGAGAGAATAACATTTCGGGTTTTTGAAGGGAGAGAGATTTGGAAAATAAGAGATACTTCGCAAATTGATTGCAAAATTGTGGGAGTAAGTTTTGAAAAATAAAGGAAAATGTGAAGATACTTGGCAAATTGATTGCAAAAATGGGCATCAACAAGTTGGGGTAAGATTCATAATAGGTTCACCAGAATCTATTGGGCCTAAAACAGGGCTCTTACAATACAATATTCCTCTTAATAGATTAAAGGTAGAAGATCATTCAACATGCTTTTCCATAAAGTGGTCTAGAGCTATAGACAAGTGCCGTGTGCAAAGGAGTTTGGAATGGATCTGTAAGGGGAAGCTGCACATACAATCTCTATAGAGAAAGATGGTTGATGACCTTAATATATTTAGGGTGCAATTAGATGGTAAAACAAGAGCTATAAGAACTAAAATCTCATTGGGCAGTAAAGCAAGAGCTACAAGAACTAAAATCACATTAGGCATTAAACCAAATGCTATGGGTATGAAAGTGACACTAGACGGTAAAGAAAGTGCTATAATAATAATGTAAAATATATCAATAAAGAAACACACATGTGCTATATTATAATATCAAATACATGATCATACAACATTCATAATATTGACCAAGGTATAAAAGAAAGAGGTTAGGGTTAAGGATACTTGCCTTGGGTTGAGTTGTTGATGCTTTATCTCCCATTGGATTTTTACATGTTGTGAGAGATGGTCGTAAGTGAAGTCAATATGGATTGATGAAACCCTAACTAAACCAAAGTTGGGGATTGCAAAGACTTTATGTACCTTGTTAGATAACTCTTATTCTTGAAATCTTCAAGAACTTTATGTGAACATGTCTTTCTTGGTGTCAACGCCTCTTATCCTTAAATCCTCTTCTTCCTTAAAGTTCAAATTAATGTTTTTTGCTTATCGTGAAATGATAGAGTGAAACTTGTAGATATAGTTCAAAACCCTGAAAATAAATCTCAATTTTAGTGGATGTCATCCACCTTACCAAAGACATACAAAAGAATAAGAGGAAATCAATACGTCATCAACACGACCGATGACATCGACCAAACTAGGGGGTGCTACAGGATGTCATTAGTGGGACCAATGAAGCCAACTATGTGCATGAAACGGGGGAAAAAGGCTAGGGAGGGTGATAAGACTCAGGTGGATAAATTTGCTAATGCGTTGGTGATATGCAGGGGGTAGTAAGGATAGTTCATTATACATCTCTCACAAAGTGCTACAAGTCGTGCCACCCTGATCCAGTGTATGCAGAAGCATACACTTGGGAAGATTAATACATTGACAAGCCTTGGACAAGAAAAGTGTCAGTATAGCGAAAATAATGTGCATGTATTTTTTTGTTAGGTAAAACACCACTTTGAAATGCTATAGAAAATTGTCTCAAAAATTAATTTCCATTACCACCCCAAAGTTGAAAGTGGAAATGGTGGATCTATAACTACCGTTATCCAATTCCCATAAAATTGATGGCCATTCTAACTATGACGGTGCCTCTAAATCTGTTAGTGGAGTAAATTAAACTAGGGCATTTGTATGCTGAAGCTAGTCATCATGTATCTTTGATACCATATCAAATATATATATTTTTTGCACATACAAGATCAATACACCTAGAAACTAGCTCACATTGATAGATGTTTGGTACAAAATTGCACCATGTTTTTCCGTCAGATATTCTCATAGAAAAAATACATAAGCATGTAATCAAGATGATGACTCCCAAAATAGAAATATTCTCTCTCAATTCAACTTATTTCCACTTAATTTGAGTAAGAGATACACTTATTTATTTGGGAGATTACTATAATTATAAGTTATTTGAGGATCAATCAATCTAACAAGAATATCTAATGATTGAGAGTTGGCTTGAGTTCATAATTGATAAATATCCCAAAACTAATATTTACATAATATGACAAGGTAGTTTAGGATCAACCAAGCCGACAAGAATCTCAAATGATGGAGAGTTGACTTGAGTTCCTAACAATAAACATCTTGACATTATTATTTACATATTATTACAAATTAGGTCCATAAACAGTTAATTGAAAAATTTCAATCACTGAATACACTAACACCCACCGAAGAATCTTCTTATAGATTCTTGTCTTACACATTGTCACGTGAAACAATTTTAATTCTTATTCCTAAAAGGTATGTAAAATCTCTCTAGATTCACGTCTTTAAGAGACTTAAATGCACATCTAGTTTTATAGTAATCCATCCATCGATTGTTTCTTTGAATATATCCACTAATACCAAAACTGTTCATCAATGATAAGGAAAACACGTTAATTATTATTGGCATTTCATTGGTAAAATTGAACTTTTATACCCCTCCCTTGTTATTCATTGGGGATTTTATTGAATTCTCTTTTTATGACATATACTATGTTTTAGACTCTCTATTGTAGATTTTTGTTTTCATTGTTGTCATGTCTAATGCTTGAGCATTTATTCTTTTCCATGTGACATAAATTCTCTTTAGACCTAGTTCTTCAAATAAATCTACCTATGCATTTGGTTTATTCTAATTTTAAAATCATCCATGTCACTGCTTTATTTAATCATGATAAGCAACAAAACAACTATTGATGCAAATAACCACATTACCTAACTAAGGATCCATTTACATGAAAAGAACCATGACTGATTATTTTATGTATGTTGGGAAACATTAGCTGGGATCCAATATGAATATTTTCTTAGGAAATCTTGGTAATCAAAACACTTAATTTAACGTAAAATAAAGTACAAATGCACTGTAAAAAGACATAATCCAACGAATTCTGTGTTAGAATATGCATAAAATGGAGAGCTTCTTTCTTTATTTGTTATCAATGCTTTTAAGTTGCAGTAATGCAAGGTAATGGCCAAAAGTTTGATAGCCTCTTTATGTTGTGCAGGGAATATGTGCTCATGTAGATCTAGCACGTTTTGAAGATGGAATTGCAATTATATCATTGGAATCAACATGTGTGATGGAGTTTACTCATGAGAATGACAAAGCATTTGCATTGAAGAAGATTCCCATCTTGTTGATGAAAGGAGACCTTATTTTGTTGTGTGGGGAGGCTCGCTACAATTGGTTGCATGAGATCAATCGTAATCAAGGTCATCAGATTTGGGATGGTAAAGAAATCATCCAAAGTAGTAGAATTTCTATAACCCTTAGGCGCCTTTGCCTCTCTCTTACTCAACAATAAGAATGGAGGCTCTCATCTTCACTTATACTAATTCATTTTTAAACCTCGTTTATTGCATGCATGACAATAGTTGTGCGAGGCAAAATATTTTGATAAAGCTTTAGCTAATATATTTGAATAAGATACCCTGTGTTTCTTTAGTTTGAAGGTCAATAAGGCATCCATATAAGCTTAAATTTACTATTTAGTGTGAATGGTTGTCTTAATTGTTTTATGTTAGGCAAATCATAGTGTCAACGTAATACTCATAAAGGCCTTAACCATTTCCATTTGAGAAACCTAAATCATTTACAAAAATATGTCATTGGCATATTTGAACTACGTAAAATAAAATATTTTAAACTAAAATATAGTATTTTTAGCAATGACAATTAAATACAACAGAGAACATAAAAAAATGGTATTATAAGGATACTAACCATAAACCACGGATCTTGCTATACTGCAAATGAATGAAATTAATTTAATTAAGCATCATAAAAATGTTAAAAACAACAAAAATGCCTAATTAATAAATGGAACACATATGCAATAAATATAGAGGGATAGAAATGATGCGTCTTGCTTAGAATTTTGTAGTAAATATGAGATTATAAACAAGAATCAATGGTTCCTCTATTTTAGGGTTTTCTTTGATAAATTATGGAGTGAGCTAGCTTGATTACATTGTGTAAAATATACAATCTGAAATGGATAATAAAGGAGACATACAAAATTAGTTACCGATTGGATTAGTTAGGGCATATATTTAATCAACTATTTGCCTTGCAATAGAGTTTGAAAAACCAACCACAGTTCACTAATGCACAACCCAACAAGGGTGGATCTTTTGGCGAGACCAAAACCGAAATACAACACAACCTTAGTGTTTAGTTGGTTCCAATTCAAGGCTTCATAGTATGCTGCCAAAATTTTGATGTGAAGGATCTTGTCACCAGGATCAACCAAATGGAGAATTTGTTTGATATGCATCAGATCCAATGTGGACAAAAGGTCACAATGGCACCTTTATATTTAGAAGAGCAATTCATTTGATATCAATGGTTGTGTGCTCAAAAGAAGAAGCCTATCATTATCACTTAGCTTTTACTAAGGAATTGTAGACACACCATATCACCAATGTGATGAAATTATTTTAGCTATTTAGCAAAATTTTGACAAACATGATCGGTCGAGTATTATATTTAACAATTCTAGAATTTATCTTTGTGAGTGGAGACGATACCACCCAACATCAAACCTTATAGGTATCCATATATACAAAAGAGTGAAATTGAGAAGATGGTACAAGAGATGCTTGAGGCAGGAATTATTCGGCATAACCAAAGTGCTTATTCCTCTCTAGTGGTGATGGGCGTAAGAAAGATCACATCTTGTACGTGAGATTACAAGGAACTCAAGAAATACACCATCAAAGCTAAGTTTCTAATTCCAATAATTGATGATTTTCTAGATGATGTACGTGGTGTTGTACATTTTACGAAACTTGATATTCTCTCAGTTATCATCAAATCAAGAATCATAGATGAGGATACATATAAGACAATATTTAGAACCCATGAGGGTCACTATAAATTTATGGAGATGCCCTTTGGCCTCAAAAATGCATCATCGACATTTTAGAGTTTGATGAACTTTGTCTTTCAACCATTTTTGTGGTTTGGTGTTTTTTGATGACATCTTGACATACAACAAAATAATTGTAGTTAACTTTATAGCCTGTGAATTGGGTTTTGGAAACTCTTGGAAAATATCAGCTTTATACCAAGCCTTTCAAATGTGCTTTTGGAGTCAATGAGGTGGAGTACTTGGATCACATTGTTTCACATGAATGTGTGAAGGTCGACCCTCACAATATCAAGGGCATGGTCGAATGTAAAGTTTATAGAACCCTTGAGAACCTACATGGGTTCTTAGGACCCACATGGTACCATTATCGATTTGTAAAAAAATATGGTAACATACTAACACTGCTCACAACTTTTATTGATGGACTCCTTCCATTGGAATGAGGAATCCACTAGGGCATTTGAGAAGTTGAAGGATGCCATGTGCACCACTTCGTTTCTAATTTACCCCATATTTTTCCAAAACTTTCATTGTTGAATGTGATGCTTCAGGTTATGGCATGGGGTTAATACTCATGCAAAAAGATTGCAATATGTCATTTGAGAGTTGCCATCTCAAGGGTAATAAATTTTTGAAGGCCATTTATGAGAAGAAAATTATGGCTATCCTTCATGTAGTAAAAAATGCAGACCATATTTTATGGGAAGACACTTTAAGGTGAAGATCGATCATGATAGTCGAAAATACTTTTTAGCACAGAGGGTATGATCACAAAAACAACAAAAATGGGTCACAAAGATGTTGGGGTATGACTTTGATATCATCTACAAGAAAGGCATGGAGAATGTAGTGGTTGATGCATTATACTTGAAGGATAAGTCCACTAAAGCACTATTGTATGCCATATCCATATTACAGGGGAATTCAGTGGAAGCAAGATTGGAATGGGATAATGACAGATACTTAGCCTCTAATTCATAAGCTCAAATAAGATCTGAGCATGATATTCAAATTTGCATGGAAAGGGGGTGCTTTATGGTACAAGGATCGACTATACCTATGCAAGAATGCAACTCTTAAGTATAATGCTTTTACAGAGCTACATGCTTCACCAGTCTATGGACACTCAAGATTCTTAAAGCTTGGCATAGAATCAAGCAATAATTCTTTTGGAAAGGGATCAAAGGGCAAGTATATAAATTTGTGGTAGAATGCATGGTGTGCCAACAAAACACGGGTGAGATAATTAAGACTCTGGGTCTTTTACAATTGTTATCTATTCCTAGCCAGAGGCAGGAGGAGGTTTTCATGGATTTAATCACAATGTTGTCCAAGTTGAAGGAAAAAATGCAATCCTGGTTGTGGATAAACTTACCAAATATGCTAATTTTTGTGCCCTGTCACATCCTTTTATAACAAGTACAATAGCATCAACTTTTATGAATACAATTCATAAGTTATGTGGGATCGCAAAGAACATTATAAGTGATCTTGATCTTATATTTACTAGTAATTTGTGGGCTAAGTTATTCTCCTATTTAGGTATTGAGCTAACTCGTAGCTTGCCATATCATCCCCAATTTGATGTAAAACCAAGGTGGCCAGTAAGTGCTTGGAGGGTTATCTCCAATGTTTTGCTTCAAATAAACATGAGAGGTGGGTTCAATGGTTGCCACTAGCAGAATGGGGGTATAACTCTTCTTTCCATACCTCATCCAAAATGTCTCCATTTTTGGCATTGTATGGGTGCCAACCACAACCATGACCTCATCCGTGATTGTTCAACGGTAGTTGAATAACACATTCAACACTATCAAGAGGTACTCTCTACTCTTAGAGATAACAATGACACAAAATTGAATGAAGTAGCAAGCTAACTAACACAACACAAAAAAACATTTCAAAGTAGAAGATTAAGTTTTTGCGTGATTAAAACCTTATAAGCAAATGTCCTTGTAAAACAAAACAAGGACAAGAAGATTTCACCTAAGTATCATGGGCCCTATTAAGTCTCGCAAAATATTGATAGTGTAGCATACAAATTGGAGTTGCCTTGTTCAACGAAAATACATCCAGTCTTTCATGTTTCTTGCTTGAAGGTCATTGGTGAAAACATTTCAGCCCTGAAAAACTTACCAGAACTTGATGAGGAGGGCTTAATATTTTTGGAACGAGAATAAATCCTCTAGACACGCACAAAGTGGTTATGGATGAGGGTGATTACATATTAGCTGATCAAGTGAAAGTATCTACTCGAGGAGGATGTGACATTTGAGGATGAAGTGTTCATGCAGAAACATCCAACAAACGTCAACATTGGGGCCAATGTTGGTTTGAAGGGTAGGGGCATGCTACACCTTTAACCACTAACGTGTATTGGGATGTGTGCCTGACTTGTCGTTAGCATAATCTTTTTACTTGGTTTTATGATACTTTATTTTTTGTCATATTAGTAGTAGTGTCAGCCTATGGGGTATCCATATCCTAAGAAGGGTGTATAGATGAGCTAATCGTTACTATTGAAGGATCATATTACAAATTTTGTTCTTATTGCAAGGTTGTGGAGGTTCCCCCTTGAAGTGGTTGTCATATATTTTCAGTATTATGCTTTGTTATCAATCATTTGTTTGGATATGCTCTTTTATGCTCTTATTATTGCGATTCACTATTGTTGCTCTACTCTTAATATTTATATTACCATCCATTGTTGAGATTTTGCTTTATCTAAGTATTTTTATTACATATCATCATGAATGAGATTAGGATGTCTAGGTGTCCATGAGTTTAAGAAAGATAATCATTATCATGGTTATCATCATTTTAAATGACATCATTGTATAATCAACATTATAATCTTCAACATTGTAAGCACCTATGTTATCCTTTATGGCTTATTGCAAAGTAGCACACTCTCTTATTCAAATGTTATTTTGGAAACTTGGATTATGTGTAGGTGTCTTTTCTTTTATAGGTGCAAGAAGTTGCGATAAAATTACCTCAATAGCTGGAAGAGTTTGAGGTCTTATGCTTGATTGTTGTTTTAGTAACTTCTTAGGTAAGACCTCATGTTGAACTTGTACTAGAGGATTATAAGTAATGCCTTAACTAGTAATGACTTAGTTGTTATCAACAACTCTTAAGCATTAAAATAATGTTGATGAAATTGCTATCTTTTGATTAATCCATGAATTTTGAAATATGTCATATGTCCAATCATTTGATAGTACATGAAACCAAGCTAAGATGGTCTTAGGACCCACCATGACAGGTAATGTAATGCATCCACATGGCTTCCTAGTGATCCCATCATATCCCTTAATAATTGTGGTAGTACCAGGGTAACAACCTAATAACGTGTCCCATATTTAACATTTTGAGGCCCTAAACACTCCAATTTCCCTATCAATTAACTTGTTTAGTTGGATGAAATTAATAAAACATGGGTTTTATTTTTTATATAGAAAGGCCGAGTGCTTTCGCATTTTCCAAAAAAAAAATATAGTTAAGTATTTTTGGGATATATATATATATATATATTTGACTTCTTTGTGGGACACACTATTATGATTTGACTTACTAATTATATATTTTTGACCATATCCAAAACTAGTGACAAATTTCTATGTGCACACATTGATGATCCATTATCAATTATAATTTCATTTGTTGCCCTTGAATGCATGTTTATGAAAAGTTGAATGAAAAGTGGTTCATTGTCTGAGTCATTTTTTGGAATCTTATGACCATGAAATATAATTGGAGGAGGCTCTTTATAAATTGCAATGACCACATCTGTGAATCCATTAAGTGGATGAGCTTTAGAAACTTGCGATGAACATTGTCTTGGTCTTTAGATCAAGTGGCATGATTTGGAAGAGGATTTTCAAATATTTTCAAATGTTGATTTGGTTGACCTACTGATTCATTCAAAGAACCATTGAGACCCCTCTACCTAAATTTGACTAGTTTCAATAAGGTATTGGAACTTATATTTCAAACTTATGCATATATTTGAAGAATATGTTAAGACTATGATAATCACAATATGCACCAGTGTCATAGTTCTTAAGCATAGATTTACTTGGATCCTACTCTCTAATAAGAATTAAATTAATCGTATTACTATCAAGTGATTGTTTTAAATACATTTTGAGAACTTTCACTTAATCTTGAAAATTGTCTCCGTTCTTGTTATTATGATAATACTAGTCTATTGGATGGTTGATCCACCACATTCATTACATTCTTGGCCTCATTCTTAGGTTGGAAAGTAGTCTCACTATTATTAGCCTTGAATGTTTTATATACCTTGAAACTTGGCTCCACTAAAGGTAGGGGCATTAGCCCCATATTTGAGTCTCACTATTATTAGCCTTGAATGTTTTACATACCTTGGAATTTGGCTCCACTAAATGTAGGGGCATTAGTCCCATATTTAAGCATGCTGGGTCTTGATCTCATAGATTCTAATCACATGAGAAAGATCAATAAGAGATGGATAAGTATTGAAGGTCCCTTTTTCTATCATGGGTAAATGTAAACTTTGAGAAGAAATATTTTGTAATTCACTATCAAGTAATTAGTAAGTTATTTTTATAGCCTTTGTTTTGAGTAGAAGCACATACTCACTAACATTCTCTAGAGGTACTTGATTAAGTTGAGAAAATTTTGAAAATGTAGCTTCCATGCTAATATTGATCGAAAAATGAGTTAAGAAATCATTGCCTAAAGTAGTGAAAGAATACATGGACCCACATAAAAAACCATAAAACTAATCAAGAGCTAATATTTCAAAATTATTGGAAGCAACTTAACAATTTATCTTTATGCGCAAAATATAGTCAAGAAGCATAGAAATATTTAGTATGATGAGAAATATCTCTTTCATCATTGAATAATTTAGACTTTGAAACCACAAAACATATAGGAAAAAGGTAGGAAATAACATTATAAGTGGCGTAGGTCAGGACCCAGGTTTCTATTGAAGGGATGTCAAACCATGCAACCATCAGAGTACTCATCAGATTATCAAACTTATTTTATTTATAATAATATCATTACACAATATTGTTAGTTTCACCACTTTACGTAGGGCCTCTCGACTCCCCTCTAAGAGCTCTTGGCTCTGTCTCACACTCACTTTCTCAGTCCTACATTTTCACAAGGTTCGGCCCTTAAGCCTCGACATTTCTCTACGACACTCTCAACCACCTCCCACAACGACCTCTTCAACCATCCATGACCTTTTATGTTGGCTCATCAACTCTATTTATAGTTGTTACAGCTTGGTCACTGTCGCATTTGGTCAAGGGATGGACAATTATCGCCAAGTAGGCTTAGTGCCAATCGGTTAACCTATCCTAGGTATAGCCCAACCTTTTACAGACCTTGATCCTTGTGGTTCTGACAATTGCTAGATCAAATCAGCCTGGATTGGATTTTGTCAGTCTCATTCTCCTGTAGTCGTGTCAAACACGCAACCAGTTCAAACGGCTAGGTGGTGGTCCACGTGGCATGTTTTCCTTCTCAATCTGACTTCCTTAGGTTCTATGTTGAAGGTTATGGGCCTCAATTATGTGCTCCATATGGTAATTGTTCCTCTCTTCTATGTGTTGTTCACTTTGTGCCCAGTTCCATAGAACCTCTATGTGACCCATCTTGCTCTTTGTGCCATTCACATGCATCTCAAGAGTGAATGTGCATGCCACAATGTGAGTTTTTTTGTGCTCGGTTCTTTGGTTCCTGACAGTTCCTTTATTTCCTGCATGTGTGTGCACTTCCTTTCATGCTCTAAAAATTGGGTGATGCAGGATTTACAATTTGCTTGGGATGCTCCTGTATCCAACTCCCCAGGGAATTGAAATGTAATCCCCTGCTTACATATGGGATTGAGTGGTTAAACCATCCTTCTAGTTGGATGCCTTGACCATGGTGTTCTCTTTTACGAGGTGCTTTGCCTAAGCAAAATAACAGGGTTGGAGCCCTCTTACATGAGTCCATACTCTTTAATAAGTTTAAATCATTTGAATAACTTTGTCATACTATAAGAGATAGAGAATTCAAGCTTATTACTTTGAACAAGCTCAAGTACGCATCTAAACCTACTATGGATACAAACAAATTTCAAAGTAAAGCATCTAACAAAGCCAAGGCACAAGATACTAAAATAGAAGCAAAGTTAAACATCAATAATATTTCTCAACCTGCTAACAAAATTATTTTGTCAAATCAACCATGAAGATCATTTTCTAGATTACTGTAACCACCTTACAAATTGCTACAAAAGTTGATTGAATGCCATTTAATCACTTTTCCCCCTCCATATGAAGTTGACATAAACAAACAAAAAAGAAAATGGTTTGATAACAATGCATATTGTGATTATCATCGATGCAATGGCCATTATACAAATAAGTGTTTTAAACTTAGTCATCTCATTTAGGGTCTTATTGGCAATAATGTCATTACGATTGACAATACTATAGAGAAAACAAAGCCTCTACAAAATGACAATGCTAAGCTCAAGATTTTTAGTGATCCATTTCCTATGCGTGATACTAACAAGGAAACTTCAAATATGCATCATACTTACAATGCTTATCCACTTTCTATATCATATGAACACCATTTAGATGGTATTATTGGTATAATCACTCTAAATGTTACATCGCATCCTATGTTTACTTTTGATGATAGTGAAATAGCTGATGATGACTTTGATTTTCATGCTTTGTGTGTAAGGGCTCATATTAATCAATAACCTATTCATAGTGTGTTTATTGATAATGGGTCAAGTGAAAATGCATGTATAATTACCTTGTTTCATTCATTAGGCTACACACACAATGATTTACAGGAAACTACTAAAATTGTTAAGTCTTTCAATGGAAAACAACAAGCCACTCTGGGCCATATTATTTTAGCTCTTCAAGAAGGTCCTATTATACCATTCACTCCTTTTTTATTGTACCAAAAAATAAAATTTTTGATATGATATTGGGACGCCCATGGTTGCGAAAAATTCATGCAATACCTTCTACAATTCATGGATGCTTGATACATATTTATTACAACAAGTTGTCACTATTTTGGGGATAAAGTATGAGAATTTGATGCATTCCATGCTACCTAGCCCTCCCCATCCACCTACACAATCAAATGATGCCTATACGCATAATAAACACATGATTTTGGCATCTAAGCAAAAAATTACTAATAAAGAAGTGCAAAAGGTTCATGTGCAAATGAAGCAAAAACAAGTTTATAGGAAAAAGGTATCTCCTTTGTAACAATCACACACACTTGAAACATATCTTAAGCATCTATATCAATAGGTCTAACAATTGACACAATATTCTACATCATCTCATGAGACTTCATGTACTCTTGCATCTCCTAGATCCATGGTTCTAACTCAATATCATATGAGTAGTCATTTGGATAGCTTTATCACTGAAAAGGATACATATCCTGATTATGATTTGACACACCATATACTTTTCACTAAACAAAGGTAAAACATTTACCGCTCATTACCAATTGGGCTGATTCCAATCTTGATGGCATCATTAGATAGCTTGTGCATTTCTAGAGCACAAAAATATTAAATTAAAAATCAAAAACATAAAAATCTAATTGTACATAGTTTCTGGATTATGGCATCTTATTCTTTCATTTCATTCCATTTACAATCACTTGATCCTTTTTTTATGCCCTTGGCTTTCATTAAATTTTTTGGACTATTGGCCCTCTTATTTTTAACTCCCATCTTTGATTAGATCAAAACAAGAATCAATTATGCTCAAGCATGCCATGTTCCTCCTCATTGATTTAGTTTGCACTGACACAAAGTTATTTTTCTTGCCCAGACAGAATCACTAGACTCAGACAGAACCACCCAACATTACTATCCTAATTGGGCATGGTTGTCACACATTACATTTGCATATAGTACATTACGTTTGCATATATTATACTACATTTGCTAATTCTATGTTCCATTGCTGCTACTTGTACATAGTAGATTAAAAATTTGATTTTCTATTGTGTTTGCCCTTGGCCCTTGTGTGAGAATCTTTTCTTGATGTATTTATATGAGATCTTGTGTGTTACGTGTGACATTTGAACATGTCCTTGATTTGGCCCTTGGCCCTATGTATGTGTGGAATTTAAACATGTCCCTTATTTGTGACATTCACCATGTCTGCATATTGTTTGGGACAATTGTACATGTCCTAGCAATTGGCCCTTGGCCTATATGTGTCAACTTTATATCATTTGTGGTTGGTGTGTGTGCTTGTTGAGCTTGATGAGTTTGATAAGTACTTGATCCATTTCATGCACTCTTAACATACTAACATACAAACTATTTAAGCTTCAATGATACATTCAATAGGCCTTGCCTCTTCCATTCTATGCAAAATTCAAACCTTACTATGCTAGCACATTTGCATATGCTACAATTTTCAATGACAACATCTTACTATACATGTTTCAAGTTAAATTTTATTTTGAGATGAGTGACTTTTTAGGAGCAAATTGTCTCACCTCAAAAGGGGGGCACTTCACTAGACTTTTCATGCATGAGATAAGTCATTTTCAAAGAGAAAAATTCAATTATGGACATAATCACAATTTAAAAGTTTCAAATTTAATTATTGGCACATATTATGGGGGCATATGCCATTGCATATGCACTTCTATTTCATCTTCAAGGAGTAAATTCACATAGTTTCAAACAAAGTTACAATGAGTTTTCACATGTAATTTCAAATTCTACAATTACAATGTGAGCATAATCATAGGTTTATGCCACTATTTATTTTGTGGACATGGTAGGATCATGGGTGTAGTCCATTCTCTTGTGATCATGCTTGCATATACTAGGGTATACCAAGACATGCCAGGAGATACCAATATGTTGAAATTGAATCTACAAACCATCTGTAGTGGTTGATTTAGTTTAGTTGCATAGTGCATGACTTGGAGTCATTGAGCACTCCAACATAATGTATGCGAATCCATTAGGATTCTAAATCATTTGCATCTTGGGGTTACAAAGATGAACAAACACAATCATGTTTCAACATTCTCCAATGAGCAATAGTTTCACTTCAAAAGAGAAAATGAAAAATGGGGTTTGATCACCCCTAATTTTATCCAATGGTTTGGCTAAAGAACCATCTTTTCAAAGTGCTACATGGGAGGCATAAATTCTCCAATTATTCATGGAAGCATCAACACCAAACAAGTCACAAAAATCATCATGGTTGTCACACATTCAGGTCTATTCATTACATACTTTCATTTCAATTTACAAGTCACTCAAATGCAAGAAATTTGGGTCATGACTACTTGATCATGTCTATTTTATCATTTTTTCCATTAATTGACATGTGCACTTAATTAACACTTATTTTAGCGATTTTACCTATCTTAAGCATAAGAGAAGACATATTTCTATTACAAGGCCATCTATTGTCACCTACTGAAAACACCTTCACACATTTATATGCTCTAACTCAGACCCAAATGTTAGTACCTTTCTTGAAGGGACATGATTGCCCAATAAGACATGAACATGCAACGCTCATGTCCTTAGGGTAGGTCATCCCATCCTTTACAGAAGCATCAACACCAAAAAAGTAACCAAAATCAACATGGTTGTCACACATTCAGGTCTATTCATTCCATACTTTCATTTAGATTTCCAAATCACTCAAATGCAAGCAATTTGGGTCACGACTACTTGATCATGTCTATTTTATCTCTTTTCTTCATTAATTGACATGTGCACTTAATTAACACTTATTTCACTAATTTGACCTATCTTAAGCATAAGAGAATACCTATTCCTATTACAAGGTCATCTACTGTCACCTACTGAAAACACCTTCATGCATTTGTATGCTTTGACTTAGACCTAAATGTTAGTATGTTTCCTGAAGGGACATGAATGCCTAATAGGACAAGAACATGCAATGTTCCTGTCCTTGCTTGCCATTTTGTCCTTCCCTCATAAAAGCTAAAATTTTAAAAAGGTTTGCACCCTTAGGATCAACCTCTAAACTCTCCAACTAGTCTTTTTTCCCTCTTGAACCATTATAAAAGCACATTGAATTGTTTCATTTGAAACATCTTTAAAAAGCTTATCAATCCTTCACAAGAGCTTATTTACACAAGTGTACATAAAACAAAAGTTCCTTATTCTTTCCAAATTAGTTTCCAAGCACTTTGAGCATTCATGAACAAAGTCTGATTCAATTTTATTCATCTCTAGCCAAGTTTGTTCGAGTATTAAAACCAATTTTAGATGCATTCATATAGTCAAAGGAACATAATTGCATAAAACACTTAGGTGGGAGAACTATATGGAAGTTTGATCCCTCTTTAGAGAATTGGAATGTAGACAATTCTTAACATAATAGAGTGTTGAGATATAACATAAATCCATCTGCTAACCCCTTTTTGCTCCTTTTCATTCACTTGTCTCTTTGTGACACACAAGTTAGGGTTTTAAACTTCAAGAAGCTATCTGCTGATTTCACACGCAACATAGAAGAAAAATTATCTCAAACATGCATATTTTACACATTCGCACATGATTGTGCCCTAATTTAAATCATTATATAAATATATAGGAACATTGGCCTAGGACAATAGAACCCACTGCTATTGACCCTAATGGGTGAGCCATTCATACAGTGTCTCAAAACTAGCTTTTGGAAACATTTTATGTTTTTATCTTTATCACCATTTCTACATTGTTTTAATCAACACAGTCAACCAAATACATCAAAAAGCTAAGTATATATCTCTTATGCATAGTTTAGTCTTGTTCTCATTCATTCTATTTCATCTATTCTAATTGCTTGCTTTCAATTTCCTATTTGTAAATATATTTCCAACACCCTGTACTATTATCTTCAATTTATCTAATTAAGGATTAATTGCAATTTTTATTCAAATTTAGATAAAATAATCGTATCATCTTCATGCTCGTCACACAAACTGTTATGTCAGGGGCAATGTATCAACATTCAATATTGTTTATCTTTTGAAAAATGGTGAATATGGTTAATAAGATATAGTTATCTGCAAATTTATTCATGAGTCTCATACAAAAAACCTTAAATTGACACAATTGGATTGTTTTGATGATGTTCTTAACTTTTACATCCTTAGTATGAATGATTCGTGGATGGATAATACGAGAAAAATCTTTCTAGTGCATATGGTTTATGCGAATGAAGAGGGAAATCTTATGCTACACCATCCCTCATATTGTGAAATAAAATGTCTATTAAATTTGACTAATTTGGAAGTATTTGATGACAAAATAGATAAGAATGTTAGAGTAACTAAGCAATAGTATTGCATGGTAGCCAATTTAGATTTTCCCCCATTGGAGAGAGTAGGGTGTTTTTCAAAACTTAGTAGGAATAAATTGATTTGTTTAGAGGGGCTTGTGATACTAAGCTCAAATCCAGTTGATTTTATCATCAAGTCAGACATGTATGTCCACATTTATTAGAAAAAAAACCTAGTTTATCTAAAGAAGCATCATTGAGCATTCCATATCCTGTAGATTTTTTTAGTCTTTAACACATGTTTCCACTTGACAAACATTTTGTTGGGTACAAATTTTTGAGAGTCACAGAGATGTTATTAGTGAAGGCTAATTTTTTTCTAAGGGTGTTAATTTTCATCCATTTGAGGTGTTTTATACAAAACAAGGGTTATTGATACCAACTGAAATAATTAACAATATGATATTAGGTTTATTTTATGTTGTATTTTTTTTGTATTTCAAAATTTATTATTTATGATTGAATTTGTTGTAATATTCATATCAATGAATTGTTTAATATCATGTGCATTATTTTTTGGTGCAGGTTCTGTTGATATTTTCTTACTGTTAGTTCTATTAGAAGGTAGGGTCAAACTAGTTGAATTGAGGAAACTTTATTTTGTTACTTTGTCACTACCATTGATGAAAATCACATAGTTTTCCAACTTCTTGCAATGACAGGTGATGATGACTTCATACTACTAGATTAGCTGACATAATATGATATGCATAATGCATTACCTTCATACATCCGATTCTTTCAACCTTATTGAGTGCATCATCACAATATTCACCTTTTTAATTAATTTTTTTTTCAACCACCTTAGTTTCTACAACATGATTCGTAGTTAAACATTTATGGAAATACCCTATTCAGATGAAATTTTCATAGTTACTATTTACCCTATTTTTGGATTTATGTAAATCACAATAGGCTAAACCTATAGAATTAATTTAGAGTGTAATATATGGCAATAAATTATAAATCTGAATGTCACCGATTAAGAAAACTCTGAAGCTATAATTTACTATTTATGAAAAGTGGTAAGGAGATCAATATACTTAACTTTATTATCTGACTAATTGACTATGACTGTGTTTTGATAGTGAAAATGGATTGGAAACAAACATGTGATTCATCCAAATTCAGAATTGACTATCTGTGCACATAAGCTCTGTATCCTCAGGCCTAAATAGAAACATCAATAGTAGTGTCTAAGGCCACATTACTATCATGGGTATATTTCTCTCTATGATGGTACAATAAATTGTGCCTATTTAATATCTGTTTGTATGTGCGATTTGTGATCCTAGACTGTATGCATAACTCTTGACATTATTTTCCTTCTCCATGAAACCCTAGGTCCACTTTTGAATGACAAAACCATGTAAAAGTGAGGAATTGTAATTGGATTGAACTGGTCCCAATCACCCTCATCGATAATTGAATGTTGCTTATGTATACAAAAATTTAAAGAGGGAATTCAAGCCACACATAGTTTTTCCCCTTAGTGTGAATGTGTAATTGTGCTTATTCTCTATATGAATGCACCTATAAATATAGTTTTGATCTTGACAGTGTTGGTACTTAACCTAACATGGTGTATTTCAGACTTATATGATGGCTTCTCTGAGTGTTTGATTTGCAATTTAGGAAGAATAAGGAAGATTTTCTTAATGTGTAGTCATATAATTGTGAGGTACTTGAGGATGCTAGATTGTGAATAAGTTTAACCTTGATTTGTATTTATATGCACATTATTGGGTAATATCCAACACCACTAACACACTAGGTGCATGGGCTGACCTATGGGAAGGGTTTGCTTTTGAAAAATAGTGGTTACTAGGCGAAGGTCGGTAATGCCAACCTCATGAAAATAATGTCGATGTTAATGTGTAAGACTAATGCTATTTTTTGGGAGACGAAAATTCCAATGTGGTATTCTAGGAATGCTTGGGTAGGATATTTCACTGATGTAGTAGAGACTCACATGTTCATGTAGGTGACAAATAGCATTTTAAAATGATTCAGGGTCATAAAAACATGTGGGTGTGGGAGAATGGTGAGTAAGAGCTATTTGGAGATGCACAAGTCATGTAGGATAAGTGTAGGTCAAGATTGACATTTCAAAGTGTCAAATACTTATAGTGTCTACAAATACACTCCTTTTATTCTAGTATTATAATGCAATGAAAATACTAGAGTAAAAAGATGAATATAGACCTGAGTGTGTACAACACACTTTGACTTTGGGAAAAGACTCCAAATATGCAAGTTACTCCAAGCAAAACCTGTAATAAAAATTTATGAGTCAATATCCATATAATGAAATTTGAAATTTGAACTAAACTTGAAACATGAAATTTGAAAGAACAAGGAAAGAGTACACCTGTATGTGAGTAAAAGCATGTTCCCCATAACTTGTTGGAAATGATGCTTCATTTTTGAAGCATTGAAGAATTGTGTTTCCCTATTGAAACACTTGGAAAATTGTGCTTCTTTATGAAACACTTAGAGAACATGATGAAATTGAAGATGATAAATCCTTAATTTGAAATCTAACTAAGGTAAGGGCCATGGATTGGAAGACAAATGTCCCAACCCATATGTAGCTAATCCAACATTGATATTGTAACCCCAATATGATAAGGTGGGAACCATACAATGGGTTCACTATGGGTAATTTCATTGCCTTTGAGCATCGTTGAACCTCAATGCACATTGCATATAGACTTATATATTCAAGTTTTTTTCACACTTGAAAACTCTTAAAAATATTGTAAAGGTACAAATTTGTAAATGTGCATAAATCGACATCATGCCTCACTAAATTGGTGCCAACTATAATCTGTCATAATTTGTATGAACTAACATCATGTCCATTTGAAATCTAAACTAGTGTATATGTGTGCATGAACCAACATCATGCCCAATTGTATTTTTATATGGCATTGTACATGAACCAACATTATGATCAACTGAATCTATCCTATATAATGCAATACACATGCCATCAGGTGTATTTGAATATTTATTAATATAAAATATTGTTGTTCCCAAAATCCGTCACTCATTTTTGGGGACAACATATCAACTATTTTGGTCCTACAGGCCAAAATTCTCTCTTCCCTTCTCAAAAAATGTTTTGAGTATTCAAGTTCTTCAATTATTCAAGCTTCTCAGTTAGAGAACTCGTAGGTTCAACAGGCAGGCTTTCTCAGAAAGAAGTTCCAACACTTAGGCATTTTCAAGGCTGGTTCAACACCGAGGTTCAATCAAAGGACTTGGCGGCGGGCTTCAAACAAATATAATGTACCATTGAACCGTTGAACCATTGAACCCATCTTCAAAGGTTCAACAAGTTCAAAGGTTCAAAAAAGAGTTAAACGCTCAATGAGTTCAAAGAGGTTCAACTGCTTTGAAGGGTTCAACCGCTTTGAAGAGTTCAACGAGTTCGAAGACTTTGGCAAGTTCTAAAGTTCAATAAGTTCATTGGACTTAAAGAAAAGAAGGCTTCAAAGAGTGAAGGTTGAACCGTTGAACTGTTGAACCTTGAACCAAAATAGTTTAACGAGTTCAAAGGTTCAACGAGTTCAATAAGATCAAAAGACTTAAACGAAAGAAAATTTCGAAGAAGAAAGATTGAACCGTTGAACCTTGAGCCAAAAGAGTTCAAAGTTCAAAGGTTCAACAAGTTCAATAAAGTTCGAAAGACTTAGAAGAACAAAGGACTCGAAGAGCAAAGAATGAACCATTGAACTGATTGAACCTTGAACCAAAATGGTTCAAAGCTCAAAGGTTCAACGAGTTCAACAGAAAAAAAAGGGATCCAGAAACTTTGAAAGACCAAAGGATTTAGAGAAAGAGAATGAATCGTTGAACTTTGAACCAAAATGGCTCAAAGTTCAAAGGTTCGAAGGTTCAAGGAAGCTTCAAGCGAAGGAAGGAAGCAGAAGATTCCAGAGACAAGTTCGAAGAGATAGTTCAACTGAAGAGGAAAGAAAGCGATTGAACCAAAGAAGCGATTGAACCAAGGAGCTGATAGGGTCATCCAAACCATTGAACCATTGAACCAATGCACTCTCATGGTTCAAGGTTCATGGTTCAAAGTGGTTAAAGTGACCAGCGACCAATGACATCCCCACAGATGTCAAATTTAGGGTAATAAAATATCCATTGATTTTCAAATGTGGCGTGAACCTGAGAACAAACTAAGCGACCAACTGAAGAAGGAGCCAAAAGACCCAACATAAAGGGAAAAGATAGCCTGAGAGCTCAGATCACGAGGAAGAGATAAAATGCATCAAGAAAAGAGGGAAAGACCAAAAATATATGCGCAGGAGTTATTTTTAGTTGGTGAAACAGTCCACCAGGTGGACATCAGAGAGTGCGAGCACTCAAGGACGCGGCCTATTTTTCTTCAGCGAGTAAAGGCAAAGTGGATAGCTACACAAATATCAAGAAGAGGACCATGTGGCCTATACTTTGGAGGAGACATTTGAGATGAATTGACATGCCATAGTTAAGGCCAACGCCCTGTTCTAGCATGGCCCCTTGACAGAACTAAAAATTCATTCAAGGCATTGAATGCAACATGGGCCATTCCCTGAAACAAAGCGCCCAAGTCTTTTTTGGAGCACTATATATTGTAATCTCTCTTATTGTTTTAGAGAGATCTTTTTGTTATCAGAAGCAAAACTCTACCCAAATTGAAAGGCATTATTGAGACTTTGAGCTCAGATTGTTAATCATGTTTCGTTATTTGAATGAGAAAGCAAGTGACCTTTCATACTTTGTGCTAGAATAGCTTGTGTTGTTGAAGAAATTGTTCTTATGTCTATTTCATGAATACGTTCTTGTCTATTTAATCAAATAAATAGAACTAATGGAAGTAAACAGGAAGGTGTCTTAAAGCTGACTGTGGAGAGACTTTATGCTGCCACAATTGTCTTTAGTGTGTTTATTTTCTGTTACTATTTAAAAGATTTTGGGATGAATTTGTGCCCCCATTGTCCTTCGTATATTTAACTCTTTGGCAATTGAGGTGGAGACTTTGTGCTACACCTCATCCTGCTGGTTATTGCACCATGTTACATTTACTTATCAGTGACCTACCAGAAAGAATTTTTGCAATTTGCTGCAGACCACTTCTGAAAGAAGAGAAGTGCCTTTAATGTTTTCACCAGAATTCTCTTATGTCTATGAACATCATCTCTGAAAAAAGAGAGATGGATGGTGTTGTCCTACCCCTGAGTGTTATTTTCAGCTTATATATATATATATATATATATATATATATATATATATATATATATATAACCTTATAGTTATAGGGAACCTCCCCTTGATGAGAGGAGAGATTTGTCCCCTTTTGATGTGGTAAACCTGCACATTTGGCCGACCAATCTCCTTGTGTTGTGGTTGAAACAACCTATTTTGCCCATCAATTAGCTGGTGACAAAATATTCACCCAATAAATATGTCACTCATGGAGTGTGAAATGAAGTACAAATGCCTTGCATATGGCCCTAAAATATATCTAAAATTTACAAGTAATTATCCCAATCTAATATCTAAATCATATTTAAACTTTGATATTTGTATAATATACCAAAATCTTCTCATGAAGACTTTAGTTTCGATGAATAAGCCCACTAGTATACCCCCTTTTGATGTGAGGGATATATATTGCAAGTCATTCATCTCAAAATAAAAGTGAACTGTATCATGTCATGTATAAAGATAATATTTAGAGTCATGTCAACATGTGGATAAAATGTCATCATAGTAATGTATATAACATCAAAGAATATATGTAACATATGGAGTGCAATGACATATAAGTGATATACCAAGATAGATGTAGCTATGAAGCACATGGTAGTAACTTTCACTGAATATGACTACATAGTATGGAAGTGCATGATATGAATCATGACACAACACATAAAGGGGATGTGTGTGACATGGATCATGACACTTACAAACATAATAATTGCACAAGCTCAACAAGCTCAACACATAATGTCACACAATAACATAACAATGGACTTAAAAATTTCATTAACATTGAAGGCTAAAGAGCACTAAAAAGGGGTATGAATGCCACAAAAAAAGGATAAAGAGCCACAAATAAGGGGAATGAATGCCAAAATAATTAAGGTTAAGGAGCCACAACCAAGGGGGGGAAATGCTACATTAAAAAAGGCTAAGGAGGCATAGGGGCCATACATAATAGTCAACAAAACTAAGTTATCATGCAAAATTAACAACATCAATGAAGCATAAAACAAGTGAAAACTAGTCTACACTATCCATATATGTCAATATTATAGAAAAGTGAATAACATATCCATGTATCACTGTGTAAAAAGAGAGTAAATAGCAAGACATTTGTAAGAAATATACATAGTTAAACATGGTAAAGAGTTCATATAAAGATATAACCCGTGACAATATGACTTGTGGAAGTAGATGACCCTAACATTAACATGGCCCCTACGTATATAAAAGGTCCAATATCTACATGTTCACATATGATTTGTATGTCTTGCATTGCACTCACATGCCTCATGAAATGCATGTTTATGAAAAAAAATATTCCATCTACAAAACATGTAATAAATAATATATGCAAATAATGTAATCTAACAAATTCTGTCATGCTTAAGTCACGTTTTTGTTTTTTTCAATATTTTGAATGTTTTTATATTTTCTTAATTTTTTGGTATTTTATAATTTATTTGGTAAATGATCAAGGGAGATGCTAACCAATTATCCAATCTAGGGGATGGTCATAGGAAGACCCTATATCACTCAACCACTGTTCATGTCCATTATCACCCGAGTCCCTTGTTATGGCATCATTAATTTGATCATCTTCATTGTCATTGTAGTACCAATCATTGATATCATAAAAAATATTATAGTCATATTCTATATTTGTAGTAGGTTACGAGTAACCAATTGCACCATATATGGGAATTATCTTATTGGACTTCAATGCTTTTGAGTATGTTCATCATTATTAGGAACTTGCATCGCATTTATAACTAGAGAAGAATCAAATATCATTACTTGAGTACTAGGAAGAGAAATGGTTTCTCCTTTTAATTGTTGACTTGGAGATGTAATGCTAGATTTTGTAGTATTGCCTTTGTCATTTCTATCTATGCATGAAGTAGATATAATGTTTGAATCCTTATTAGCCATGATTGCACCATTAGTCCATTTAGGAACATATTGATTTCGAAGTTCTTTCTTAGGTACCTGTTTCTTAGGTGCACTTTCTTGTTTAGCCATCTTTTGTATTTTGTATTTCAAGGTCCAAAACCTATTCGTATGATGCCCAAGCATTCTATGATAATCACAATAATTTTTTAAAGTTATTGTAAGATGTGAAGGAGGTAAAGTGATGAACTTGTTACGAAGAATATTCCTTAAAGTTTCAATTGGAGACATATTGACCTTATGCGAAGTGTTTTACCTATTGATTATATATTTTTACTACTTTTGGATTCATATTTCAGATGAGGTAGATGGAGAATGAGATATACAATTGAAAATAGTATGCTCAAAATTTTGATATGCCTAATCCTATGTTCAAGTGATGTGATCATTAGACATATTTGCTTTAGGGAATCCTTCATAATATTCATTTGATCCAAAATAGTCACATTAGACGCAGTTGGTTGGGAAGATCCATTATTCATACAATGTTCATTAAAAGTAGGCACATTATAAGCCATGCATACTCCATGATTACTCTTGTATTCTAGCATATCATGGTCTTGAAAGGGATTAAGAAAGATATTTGATTGGGCGTATCCATCAGGTTGTGTTACTATATTAATTATTTCTCATGCCTTATATCTAGTATCATTCCCTTTAAATTTAAAATATTTCTTATGTTGAGATTTTGTACTGGAAGGATTAGAAACATAGCGAAGTTTTTTCATGGCAAGGAGCTTAAATTCACGCTTTTTGATTGTATGGCATACATGGTTAACATATTGAAACCAATTCAACATGATGGATTAATATAAATGATCAAGTAAACTTTTTTTGAACATGTTTTGTAACCCTTATTATTCATATTAATTTATATCTTAACAAGCATGGTATTATAACAAAACACATAATCATGGATAGGTTTGTTGGGTTCTTTCTTAGTCTTAGTAGTTCGAGCATAAGATAACTTTTCACCAATGTTGACTAAAAAATGTGTGAGAAATTAGTTGACCAAAGGGTTGAAGTCATGCAAAGACTTGAAGGAAAGACTATAAAACCATGTAGAGCATAATATTCTAGACTCCTTGGAAATAGTTTGGTTAATAACTATCATTTGAAACATAGTCCAAACATGCTACATGAAAATATTTGAGATGCTACTTAGGATTACTTTTACCATTATATAATGGAAGCTTAGGTGCTAGAGGTTGAAATCTAGGGAGCTAATGGATTATGGAACAATGCATGCAAAATAAATGAATGATTAGCTTGAGATGTAACATGCTCTAATTTCAACACTTTATCTTGTTGAGATGCCATAATATTCTTTAGAGAACATGTGGTAGGTGAATTTGAAGATGTAATATGCGTAGTCATCAAAGGATTTGAATAACTATCATGCCTTGGAATATGCATGGAAATATATGGGAGTCCTTATGTTTCCACCACACCTTGGGTGAACATCTCATGGATAATTAAATATGTAGATAGAGGAATAAAAAATTAGTATTAGTGGTCTAAATATTTGAAGCTTCAATTTAAAGATAAAATCCATTAAGAGGATGTGTGGAAGGTGGAGGGGGATGAGAAGGAACATGTTGACTAACTCTGTTATGTGGTACCTTACCTCACCTTGTATTGATAGTATGTGTATACATGATATTTTTCATTTTACCATTTTATTGACACTTTGTCTTGTAGGGACTTGTCAACACATCAATCTCTCTAAGTGCACACCTTAAAGGGTGCACCATGAATAGGGTGGGATCAATTCGTAGTATTTTGTGATAGATTTTTTCATAGTATTCAGTCATTACTTCATTACAATTAGTTTGACCTCCTCTAAGTCTTTTTCCATCTTACCTCTATGTCTACTTTCCTTTAAAATTTTCTAGCTTCCTTATATCCTTCTGTATCGGCCAGGATGGTACAATTTGTTTCATACTTGTCTTTCCTTGTACTACATTTGCTTATCTGATATATTTATGAGTATGTCTTCTATATTTGTACCGTATTTATTGACACTTTATCTTGTAGGGGATTGTTAGCACCTCAATCTTTCTAAGTGCATGCCTTAAAGGGTGCACCAATAATAGGGTGGGATCAGCTCGTAGTATTTTGTGATAGATTTTTTCATAGTATTTAGTCATTACTTCATTACAATTAGTTTGACCTCCTCTGAGTCTCTTTCCATCTTACCTCTATGTCTATTTTCCTTTCAATTTTGCTAGCTTCCCTATATCTTACTATATCGGCTAGGCCGATATAGTTTGTTTCATACTTGTCTTTCCCTATACTATATTTGCTTATCTAATATATTTATGAGTATGTCTTCTGTATTTGTACTATATTGGCCTAGTCAATATAATAGTACTCCAATTGACATATTTACAACTATATTGCCTTGACTGATATTGTTGGCTTAGAGTTCAAGGCCAGTTATAGGTGTTGGAGCCATTATATAGGGGTCATATTTCATTCCAAAATGATATAAAACATTCATTTAATCTTATTTAATTGACATTTTTAATCCTAAGTAGTATATGGAGGAGTTAGAGGTTTAGAGTTTTATCTTTAGAGGTTTAGTCTTTTGTATGGTCTTTGAAGCTCAATAGGAGTCATGCTGAGGTGTCCTAGTATTTGGAGTCCTCAACTAAAGATATTTAGGTCTTATTTTTACTAATTGAGGTCTTCAACCTACAACATCTCTGGCACTTTACAACATCTCTTTCAAAGTGCCACTTGAGTCCATGGGGGAGATTGTTACGCTGACGAGTCCACCCAAAGATAAGTATCTCTATCCTTACTCTCTTTCATTTATTTACTTAGTAGAGTAAATATTGCTTGCTTCTTGTTATTGTGAATGTTATCCTTGCTTATGCTCATCCTTATATGAATAATCTGGTATAAATACAATGTTGCTTAGGCTTGTTATTATCACGTTAGTTTTCATAGACTACCCTTTGGTTGACCATTTCACCACTCACCTTCTTAGTAGTTTGGTACTTATAGCTATCTTGGATCTAGGTTACTCTTATTTGTTAGTTCTTTGTATATGATAACATTATTAAATCCTTGATATACCCCTTTGTTAATTTTGTTACAACCATTTATCTACATTGAGTCCTAGTGAACGTTATACCTTCTGTCATACGCTTAGGCTTTGGAACCCTTCCCTCTTGAAATTTGAGTGTAGATTATCTTATACTATGTTTATAGATATTCTAGGTCCCTACCCACATTCTAAGTATACATAGGCTCTATTGTTATGACCTTATTTAGGTTTTAATATATTGAGAGAAAAATGATAGTTATAAGTCATCTTAGCTTATGTATACATTTTGGCAAACTTGAAATGAACCAAATCCCTCCTTTGATTGGATCACTTTCACATTTTTCCATTCTACTTCTTAGCATTATATTCACATCATCATATATTTTAGTGAAGCTTTGTACCAAACTGCATTGACCAACCCAAAATAATTTTCTTGTATCTAAAATTGTATCAATCAACCTAATACAATTTTATCTCTTTTCTCGACTGTATTTGCTAGCCTGATATAGTTATGGGTTCCCACTAACTACATCGGCCAACTCAATACAATTCATTTTTAATCATATGTATCAGGCAACATGATATAGATTTTTATTTCCTAATATTTTTTCTTATCGCATTGGTCAACTTGATACACTCTTTTTTTAGCATTACTATGTAACCAACTAAATTAGGGAATTCATTATAGTTGTGTCTTTCTCTTTCAAAACATAACATCCCTTGGATCAATCTAACGAGAAAGCTTTTTAGGCTTTTCCAAGATTTTATAACAATCCTAATACAATGGAACTAACTAATCTCGATAGGTTTTTACAAAAAGAATTTAATGACTTATCCTTTTTCTCTGTCTTAAGATCATGTTAGTAATGATTTTAATGTGGCTTCCACTGTGTCTAAAAACTATGAGCCATATAAAAACCCTAAAAAAAATAGATGAGGAGACATAATCCAAAACAATGAGGAGGAAAAATGTGACATAGAATATATAGACGGAATAAAAATATTCCTCCAAGAGCACCCCAAGTACAGGGGAAATAACCCTACAATTTTCTATCACATCAGGATGGAACCCCATGTGGAATATCCTTTCTCACATCCTCATAGTTTTTATACAATACATGGGTAAAATCCACTTGCCTCTACCTTCCTTATTATTCTTCATCCCCAATATCTAGCATGGTAGGTCTCTCTTTTAGTGGGTCTACCCAAAGTGCTCACATTAATACCAATGTTAATACCACATTTAATACATCCCAACAAGACACTCAAGCCTCTAGTTCCAACCAAAATACTCCTGATCATAACCAAGATATCTTACAAGAAATGAGTAAAATGGCTAACACTCAAGCTACTAACAATGTTCAAATGATGCAAATGCATAGAAAACTAATACAAATTCAATCTATACCTCAACAGGTTCCGTGGGGAATGCCCAACCAAAATGTCCTCCAACCCCTAGAGATGCTATTAGAAACCTCATTCCATAACCCCACATCGTAACAAAGTTATCAAACTCCTTAAAAATGAACCCTTCATACCTCAAATTGTTGACATTGACATATATGGTATTACTCCTATGATTTCTTTAATTTGATCCACCGATCTTTGTTTGCATTTGAAGTCCTTATGTAATCTCTATAAAGATTGGATTAAACTTAACACCTTTGTAGCTCCCAAATTACTAGTCAAAATCTTTTTTGGTGATGCTTTAGAATGGTATAATTAATTAAGATTTAACTATATTTATAGCTTGAAATACTTAATGCATTGGTCCAAGAGTTTCTATCCAATAATTTTTCATAAAATAACTTAGCTCACTTTATCAATTACAAACAAACAAAAAATGAGACTGACCAAACCTTTATTAAACAGTAGTAAAGCCTTAGCCAACAAAGATGAGCATAATACAATGGAAGACAACCTCTTACACGTCTTTACTAATTAATTAAATTCTAAATTCTAATATATTGTCAGGACTCTTTCTCTAAAATCATTGGAGAAAGCCTTAGACCAAGCCAAACAACAAGACTATCTCATAAGACAATTTGAGCCTGTCTAACCTAAGCTTGGAATTTGAATGGTTATGAGACCTAAGAATAATCATATTATTGACGATGGTGGCTTTAATACTTATGATCCCAAGAGAACCATCCATGTCATTATGTTAGGATACTTATGATCCCAAACTATAAAGGGAAGTCCCTTCCATCCTCCTCCTCCTCTATCATAAGTCAAATGTTGTGAGGTCCATCAATATCTTTCCCTAGATGAGATTAGGAGATGCCTTCTTAAACCCTCACCTAGAGATATTGATCCTTCCTATCCTAATAACCATTGGTACGAACCCAAAATGTTTTGTTGGTTTCATGCAAATTGGGGTCATTCTCATGAAACTTGTGAACAACTTAAACACCTAACTTTTTATTTTTTGCTTGGTCTAAAATTTGATCATGAAGCCATGACAAGAAAATGTCACTGAGATTATGATAAGGTAGCTAAGGCTCATGACTCCAAGGTCAAGTGTGAAACACTTCATCAAGATAATGTTCACCTTTCAATATATTAAAATCCTCTTCCAAATCATAATCAAAGTCAACAAGCTAACAATTAACTTCAAGCTTCTTCGTAACCAACTACCAATGTTGTTGAAACCATGGTTAACCTTCGCTCTTCCAATGATGTGGAAAACTTGGTGAACATGAACAACACAAAGCGTGTTGTTTCCTACATGAATCCTTATCCTCTCTGAAATTACATCCCTCCTCAAACTTATATAATGGTTTAGGCTTATCCTCCACATCATTTTTTATCTTTTAGATCTAGATAAATCATTACTTATGTACTTTATAAAAGCCCAACTATATTAGCTAGCTCAGTATAATGTATTGTTGATCATACTGTATAGAACAACTCGATATAGTTCCCTATTCCTACAAATGTATCAACCAAGCTGGTATAATTTCCTTTTAATCTTAATGTATCATCTAGCTTGGTACAATATATTTCTTTGACTAGTTTTATTCCTAATGTATTGGACAAATCAATATAGTTTTTTGTTTTCTATATAATTCCAACTGTATCGACCAACTTGGTACAGTCTGTTTCTTTGAATAATTCTATTTCAATTGTATCAACCAAATCAATATGATCATATTTGAATAATCTACCTTTACTATATCAGTCAACTTGATAAAATATATTTTATTACCTAGGTTTGACTCTACTATATTGGTTACATTAATATAACCTATTTTTGACATTTTAATATCACCAACTACATCGACTAGGCTGATATAATTGGCTCAACTTTCCTCAATTGTACTAGTAGTTCTAATACTGTACATTTTGATACAAAATAAGATTCAATTGGGTTCAATTTCATTTATAGATAATATAATTCATTTTAGAATTTGGTTCCTCTTTTGTAGTCATGTCTAGTTCACATTAGCTTTGACAAGTGAGATCCCATAGAATAGATTTCTAGAATCCCATCTCAAATCATGTGTCTCTATCTTATGAGGACATCTTCATGAAAAAGAAACAACCTTATACAAATTTTGTTTGATATGAACATTCATTGACCACCACCTATCGGATAAGAAGTTACTTTGCCTAGGTTCGAGGAAAACATCTTGCAACAATGTGAATAGATGCCCACTGATGTCGATCACATTACATATACATATCTCTCCCTAAAATTTTCTATCACATACATGATCTTCAATGAAACTTTACTTCATCCAAATGACCCTTGTTTATTAGCGTCCCAGTTGGTAACATCTAAGTCAAGCGAGCCTTGATAGAAGAAGGCTTCAACAATTATGTCACCTCTTTGGAGTTCATTAATACCTCATGATATTTTGAGTGCAACATTAAGTCTACCCATAACACATGCTAATGATATGACCATATAAATGTATCCATTAATATGTGTTTGGATCCCTATCATGATACCACCTAATATTGTTCTTCTAGTTAAGGTCATGATATTCAATTTCCACCTATCTTATAACATGATGCTCGGTCATCCTTGGACTCATTTAATGAGGGTCGTGGCCTCTTCCACATGCCAATTCATCAAGTTTACTTACATGGGTGACATTTACAAGATACAAGGTGATACCAACCCTTGAAATTTTGAACATTTACAAGAACGCGATGTCTATACGTTTCTAACCCTTGAACATTTATCTAGCATACCATTTCATGAATATCCATGTTTTAACTATCCCGTCAAATCCAAAAAAGGTTATAGTGGTTACCTCAATCTTGTGGGAAATATTCCTCCAAACCTCCTTGACTGTGATGATGACAAATCTGATGAGATTAATTTGAAAATGAAAAACCAATTTTTTATTCTAGTATCATCATTCATTTTCCACTTACCTTACGACCAAGTTATCATAAGAAGCCCACGAACAAGTTTCTTGCTTTTATGGTTATAACTAGTAAGCCTTATTTTCATAGATCTTCTAGTGATATAATGATTGAATCCATTATTGTTGATCTCACCACTCTCGATTATGATGACAGTTACACCTTAGATTACCCATACTTTTTTGGCTATACCCAAACCATTGATAAGAAAATCATCCATTACCATTCATCTCTTCAGCGCTCTTATGAACAATCCTCTTATTATTCTAGTAGTAATTTAGTTGATATTTTTATACCTAGTATTCCTACCTCTTTTGATTTATTTGACACCATCTCTTATTTGGTCAGTGTTTCTAGATCTAAGATGGAACTAGTTTACACTATTATTACATGTGCTGCACCTATTATTTCTATGAATTTTAGAGCATGTTTGATGAACGGTCTATGAATAGACTTTATCATTTCACTATATATTCTAAACCATCGAGTTCGCTTCCTCTAGATATGTTGGCTACACTTCTATGACCAAAACTAAGGATACATCCTAAGGAAATATGAGAACCATACTTTTTGTTTGATATAGTCTTTAGTCACTTAGAACATCAATGTTGAGCATATCAATGATATACATAACATAATAAAAGTCCTAAGTCAACTGATCCATGCCCTGATAGTGATGATATGGGTCCTCTAGATGAAACTCTAGTAAGACTGCATTTTGTTCCTCCACATAGGTTGGATATGACACCACGCCCATCCATCCTATAGGAAGAGCCACATTGTAAGTTTTATAAGGTTTCTAGTCATTCAAGGCATGGACATAGATCTTATTAACAATTTTTGGCACAATAGAAGTCAAAATTCCTAGTAACTACTACAGATAATTGATCATCATAATATTCTATTTTTTGGAGCTCTTGTTTCTTACACTGGACTAGTACACATTATTCAACTAATAGTCAATCTCTTCAACAATATTTGGATGTAGTTTTTCTTGAGCTAATGAACTTTCCTTTTTAACCGAACATGCTACCTCTAAAGATTACAACCACTTATATCCCCCAAAACAAGGAGGTGTATCTTTGACGCAAAAAAAAATCTATAGATAAGTTTAGAGCCATACAACAACATTTCAAAGATTTTTTGAGGGCCTTTCCTCAATATTCATAGCAACATTCACATGTTCCATTCATAGTGAAGGATTCACCTCCCATACGATCAAAACCACCCCTTAGACCATAATATGTGTGTCCCATTCCTTCGCAATGACACATCATTTTCCTTACATTTTTTAATCTCAATAAGAGGCTTGACGCCCTCCTCCTTATAACATGCCTACTTTTCTTTGGATCTCATCTACATGGCACCCCTTGCATGACTCTTGGTAAAGATAGAAGAGACAATGGTTTGAGTTAGATATCAATTACAACGAGACTTGATAGATGTTATCAACGCTATGTGTAGATATATTTCATGTCATTTATGATCAAATACTTCATTATTTCATATCATTTACTTCACATTATTACATGATTTGATCTCATCTTATATTATCTTTAGCATATAGGGTGTTCATTCCCTATATCTTACTTGTACCATTATATTTTACTTTTAACACTTTACTTTCTATCATGGTTATTAATTTATTACACTTTACGGTTGGCCATTGTTATCTTTTAGGTTCTTTGGTATCTCTTAGCTTCTCCCTCATTTAGGATGATTTATAGTCAGCCTTAGTTTCCTTGTGGATTTTTAGTAACACTTTTTGGGTTTGTTTTCCAATATTTATTTCATTTACATTTAGCCTTAGTTTCCTTGTGATTATTTGGTATCCCTTAGCTCCCCCCTCTTTTGGTATTATTTATAGTCGGCCTTAGTTTCCTTTTGGATATTCGGTAGCACCTTTAGGTTTTATTTTTCAATATTTATTTCACTTACAGTTGGCCTTAGTTTCCTCATGATTCTTCGCATCTTTTTGTTCCCCTTTCTTTTGGGATGATCCCCGTTATCAATGCTTGTACTATAACCTATGTAGGTTAATATGAATCTTCTAGTGTCAAATTACCATCTTTCAAGTGCTTCCCTTCTTTGAATTTCCTTTCCTCAATTTGACTTACATCCTCATGTACTTTCAGATCCCTTATTTTTCCTAATCAATTTTGAAGCAAAACTCTCCCTTATTGTGGTTAACTACTAGCACATATTTATTTATTACCCCTATTCACATGGATGGATCTTCCACGATCCCCATATTTTCCTTTCCTTTCACTTGAGTCACAATTGGGCCAATTTCTAGATTGCACTCTTTTTCTAAAGTACAAGTCTAGGAGTCTTTAGGCATCATGGTCTTTAAGTTCACTTTTATAGCATCTAGGTGTAGGCTCTCTTGTGTTAGTCATATTTAACATTCATTTTTAGTTTATCTAAATACATATGGAGCAAAATAGAAAAAATCCAAAAGAGTTAAAATTCAAATCATAAGAAAAGACAATGTTAAAAGGAAAAATATATCTTAAAAGTTAGATGACACCAAAAGATGTGATCTTCTTAGCACATCTCCTATTTTAGTCTATGCTCAAACTCTACAACTAGCCTTAGATAGAGTCGAGGTCCATTTGGGTGTAGTAGGCTAGTATATTGGGGTAGGATGACTCATTGCATATATATATATATATATATATATATATATATATATATATATATATATATCATAATAACACCTACTTTCTCACACAAGTACCCAATATAAATAATAAACCGATGACTCTATAGAGGGTCATGTGGAGTAAGGAACACATTTTGGGAAGGTAGGATCCTTTATTTTTTTCTAAATTTAGCCTTAATGGGATGATGTATATACTTCACTTTTTAGCTCAAGTTTACACTTGTTAGGTGGGATTCTCTAGGTCCTTAATGTTGATAGTTCGTAGCTGCCAACTTGATTAGAGTGTCTTATCTCAATGAAAGATTTATACATCACCCTTGTCGTGCCTTACATCCTTATAATTTTGTCACAACTTTCCCAATATCCCATTGATGGATATTACTTTTGGTTGATTATGTCTCTCTTCTTTTTCTTCCCATTTTCTATCTATTTGCTATAGATTTGACTTTTAGCTTCCATTTATAATGCCTCTTAGCTTTTTAATTTTTGAGTTGCATTATGAGCCTTTGGGAGTCAACCAGGCCTTCCTCAAAAATTTCCATTACCTTTCACTTCCACATTGTCTCCGTCAACTATGTTATTTATTTATATGGTTGTGTTTTTCTACACATTGCCCTAGCACAAACATTGATTTTGATTTTCCACTCATTGATGTCTTTGCTTCTTTTTTTACTATCCTTGTTTGGTTTGAGTTTTTACTTATCTTACATTTGATGTAGTTTATGATCCCTTTCTTATTTTACCTTATGTTAGATTAATTTTTTTTTACTTGTCTTATATTAGATAAGATTTTCAGACTTTTTTCACATATCCTTGTTTGATTATCTTTCATATTTTATTACATTGGATATCTCTTTCTACAATTAGTTTTTGCATGTTATGATTAGTTTTGTCTTACATTTTAATGTTATTTATAATTTTTTTCTGATAATGTTTTAAATATCTTATATTGTAATATCCCAGATTAAGATATTTGTTAAAACACATAAAACTTGCAAATAAAACTTCCTAAATCACCTAATACATATTAAAAATCATATTTGTAATTAAACAACATAGCACATGACCCACAACAAACTGGAATGCTGAAAATACTTTCTTAAAACCACAATTGCATTAGCATGCACACAATAAAGATAATGGACATTGCATTTGCACAACATTACTCATATTTACTTATAATTTCAGATTGCTTAATATAATGGCTGAAATACATATGATGTGGATTGGATAATATCCATAAACACCATGTTTACATAAAAGATGACAATGCTGAAATATAAATATAGACACTTACATAGGTATTGCAACACTAATTTTACAATACAACCACTCCACATAAGATCATTGAAAGACTTGCAATAACCATACACTATAGACTCCACACTTTCACATTGAAATTTGATACACCTGCACTCTGCACACTGTTATTCTAACTTTGCAACACACACTAAAATCTACAATACTCTGGAACTCTGCTATGAACTCTGAATGAGACCACCTTCAATGATCTTCAGGTTTTTGTCCATTGATCATGTAAGTCTGCAAGGGGTTTCATCCTTGAATCCTATTTTTCATCAGGGGTTTCATCCTTATAAGATGTGTAGTTAAACCAAGTTCAAACATATAATAAGGTGGGGGGGGGTGGTTTGTGTATATTCCAAAAAAATGTATAACCAAAGATGAGTTTCCATACTTATAGAATCACAAGAGGGAATGCAATAGAAGAAACAAAGAAGAAAGAGAAGTATGGCATAGAAATCTTCCAAGGAGGGAAAGAGGAGTCAAAGATGCCCATCTAAGGCCATGTGATATCCTCAAGTCTTCATGATTATGTTCCCTAATCACCATGTGAATGTGAATGATGATGGAGACAACATTATTGCTCTCCCATGTGCTTATGTGATCAAATTCTCTCATTTTTGACTACTCACAAGTCTTCTACCATGTGATCTTCAAATTTTGCACCATATGCATCCCTTCTTAGCCATCAACATCATCCCAAAGCATGCAAGCACAAATAAATACACCAACTTTCCATGTGAAGGGGAATATAGGTGGAAACCACAATACTATGCATCCATGTGACTAAAGATCCACTTTTGACTTTTCTAAGGTCTTTACCCATGTGATTTTGAGTTTGGTGCCACATACACATGCCAAATATGAGCCCACCAAGGAAAATGCACCATACTTGAATTCTTAACCATGTGCCTTTGACTTTAGTGCCACATACACATGCCAAATATGAGCCCACCAAGGAAAATTTATCATTCTTGACTTACTAACCATGTGCCTTGACTTCTTATCATCCAAGAATAGTGATCCCCTTTAACTTGACACAAAAATGACCCCATAAGATCATTTCATATGTTTGGTGATGAAGTAAGAAGGAAAATACGCCACGTTGCCTTACCCCACCAAGATGCCTCATGTGAAGTCAAACATGTGATTTCAATTTGTCTCTTGAGTGGGTCCCATTGTCCCACTTCAATCATTTGCTTTCTTGATCCCATGAGGGGACCCCTTATGGCCCATGCCACCCCATCTCCAAGCTACCACACTGCTGCAATGTCACCTGTTGGGTCCCACATGAATAGTAAACTTGGAATAGAAAAATAGTGGAGAAATATTGGAATTATCCAATTTTCTCACATTATCAATTTTAGTGCAATGGGGACATGTCATATATTTTTTTGTTAAGATTTGCATCTTACTTATGTATGTTTTACATTTATTTTTCACAGATTTTGACACATCTTTTGTTTGTTGAATTTTCCATCTACTTAATTAACATGTCATTTTTCATACGTAGTTTTTGTTCTTTTTGACCATGCATTTTTTCACATTGCTAGAAAGAAATAAAACATACATCAACACAAAATTATCCCATAACATGATATCAAAACCATAATATGTGCTAGAAATACAAAACCATAAGTACATGCCCATGTAGATTAAAAAAATGGTACACACACATGTGTGTGTGTGTGTCATCATTTTATATATATATATATATATATATATATATATATATATATATATATATATATATATATATATATATATATATATATATATAACTAGCTTAGTGGTCTGCCTTCAATCCCCACATGGTGGGTAAGGCACACACTCCCTAAAGAGCCTAAAGTTGTCACCTCTTGTAGAGACCTCTCTATCATGTGGGTCTGAAATTGTAATCCCTAGACCTCTCCCCATGCTCCAACAAGCTCTGTCTCTAGCTGGTGCACTTAGGTCATAGTTTCCTTATGGGCAATGATTTGCTCAGCTAAATCTCTTTGCACTGTAATCGCTTGTTGTCATCCTACACCGTATCCTCCTTTTAGGAATGTAGTGGAGTAGTAACATGTTGCCCCACTATAACTTTTGTGCAAAAATTCCAACCAATCTAAACCAACTAGCATATGGTGGATGAAGGTACTAATGGATCTATCAGATCAATAGTAATGTGCACTAGTAGCACATCATCTAAAATATTATGATGCATAGTATCCACCATGGTCCTTCAAAACACCATATCCACTTTTAGATCTACAAAACATAAACCTTTGATGTTAGATCTCAATATATATCTAAATTGCAAGTAAAACTAACACTAGTACCTAACATGTATATCTATAATCCTAGAAAAGAAAAGTGATGGTAAAAAAATAATGCAATTTTATTTTTTATCTATCTAAAGGTGATGCTTTATGATGGTCCTCATTTGTTCAACCTTATTAGATAGGGTCATTACATCAAATTAGGCTAGGTCAAACACTAACCCAACTCTCCCTCGGAACCACTAGGACCCACCTCCTCGATGACCATGCTCACCATCAGATGACCCATTGATTTTGTTTGCATGGCTCCACCTCTACCATATGTATATCAGGAGAAACCATTGATTTCTCATCCACTCCCTCATTGCATGTTGTCATTGTTGCAGTCTACCCTAGCTTGGGAATTACATGGTCTCACAACTGACACATTAGCTGACATGCTTTGACATCCCACTCCATGTTCCTCTCTCAAATGCCTCACCCAATGTGGTGGGATAATAATAGGAGTTACTAGGTACACCAACCCAAAATAACCCACTACATAAGTGTAAGGGTGAGGCTCAGACCATTAGGTGTAATGACTCAGGATTTGACTCCTCATCTGTGCTACTATTATGGATGGCCACAATGATTATGTGTCCATTTTACCTTGATAGGCATTCATACAATTTTATCTCTCTACACACTCTTCAAAGGTGGCATGTATGGGATTATTTGTACCATTTTATCCTATGCCCACCTCATCACCCAAGGTAGGTGGTCTGTGACCTAGTGCGGTAGCCCCGTCAACATGTACATTAAGAAGTGTTCATATATCCAACTATAAAAATAGTATCATAGGGGACATATCCTACCAAACCCAACTCAACATACTATGGAAATCATGCATGAGCTTCACCCATATGACAAATTCCATATCATATAGTGTGCCTTGATTTAAAGCATATTGAAACAAAGCAATAATGTACAAGGGCACAAACCCATCAAACTTATGACATGACACTTGCATGGTCATAAGTTTGATGATGGATTTATGGATATCTATAATACTTAACATATAAACAATAAATATTCATATGATGAGCTTATGCTCATCATGCTCATCTAATTGTTTCATCCATTGGGCCAACTCCTAATGCTCATTTATTAACAAGGGTGTGCCACACATCATATGAGTGCCCCAAATTGTCAAACCTAATATGACATGGATATCCTCAAGGGTGATAGACACCTCCACAATAACCCCATACACCACCCATTTGAAAGTGTCAATAATCTACTCCTAGTGCCTAAGAAACATTGTGATCAACTCGACACTCAACATGTTTCTACACATCTCCATGATGCATTTGAAGCCCAAGCTAGCTAATATGTATTGGTCAATCACAAACAATCACTTTGACAAATTTGGCAACCAACAAACTTTGATGCACCTCCAGAGTCATAGTCCTCTCTACAACTATTAAACAACACCCAATTTGATTTTGATCCAAAAATATGAAAGCACATCATTTTTTTAACCAAAACAACTAAAATCAAAATGGTCCTTACTTTTTTATTGTATCGGCCATTTTATTATTTCTCTTCTATACCAACCACCTACAATTATACTATAATGGCTAGACATTTATTTTTATACTATACCAACCATACTTATACTATATCGACCCCATGTACCTTCCTAATACATCGACCATTATATATAGTACTAGACATGTTCATCAACTTTATGACTACATCAGCCATTCCATATGGTACCAACTAGGAAAAATGTTTCCTAACAATATCAACTAGACTTATACTATACCAACCATGTCTCCCTTCAATTTATATTAGATCAGCCACACCCTATAACACCTGCCATATCAATAAACTTTGTTTTACAATGGTATCAACCACCCTCTATGATATTGTTGGCTCAATAACTTATTCCACACAACTACATTGGCCATACCATATGGTATCAACCATGGGTACAATTTTCCTCTATCCAATTGCATTGACCTGGCTTGTATAGTTGCCCAACAATAGTGATATCTTTATTTAGCCCTAATAAATGCTTTTGACCCTAAATTTGATGTTTCATCATCTACCCATTAGCCATAATATTTTACTCTACATTTTCATGCTTGTTGAGGAAAATTTTGATACATGAAGTTTCCCCAACATCTATATTTATTTAATCTAGCTTATCTATTAAAATTTTGCAAATAAAATATTAATTACATCACCTACCTATAGAGTTATAGTGATTCCCAACAAACCTCTTGCAAGTCCACCCCATTTTCCTCGAGCCATCGTCTCTCATAACACTAAATTTTGACAATCCAAGATGTGGTTTCCAAAAATAGAAAATGAACAAATGAAATTCTTCTGACCTATTTATAGTAAATTTTTATATTTTAATTTTTTTTGTTATTTACCTCCAAATTTTGCATTTTCCCCATATATTTGTTTTCATAGGTCCTTTTTAGGAATCAAAAGAAGCATCAAGATCCTATCCAAGTAGAGAATGTTTAGGTGACAACTGATTTTTAATTAAAACATTTAGATTTTTCTCTTATTTTTTAGGTCCACTCTTCGTTCTTCTCAATTGGTGCCTTCTTTCAACTACAACATACGTAGTGTGACATATATAATCAAAAAGATAAGTGGAGGTGGGTTGTTTTATTTATTTAATTTCATCTACTTTATGTTATTTCAACATTTATTTTCAATTATTCTCTTTCATGTTATTACATTTTTATATTGAATCACCATCTTGCATTACACTATTGTGACATGTCATGTGCTTTGGGTGGGGCATGTGCATATACATGATATTTTTCACCATATCACTTTACTGACATTTTTTCTTTTAGGTGTTTCTGATGGATCAATCTCCCTGACTGCATACCTTAAAGGGTGCAAAGTTAATGGAGTAGGATTGGCTCGTGGTAATTTGTAATAGATATTCACATATTATCCATTCATACCTTAATTAAAATTATTATAACTTCCTCTGAGTCTATTTCCACCTTATCTCTTTATCTACTTTTCATTCATATTTGTTATCCTCCTTATATCCCACTGTATCGATTAGGTTGATGTAGTCTATTTTATACTTCTCTTTTCTTGTACTATATCAGCTTGTCTGATATAATTTTGAGTCTCTTCTATATTTATATTGTATCAACATGGGTGATAGGTACTACTCTATCCAAAATCTTTCAAACTATATCAACATGGTTGATACCATAAGCTTAGAATTCAGGGTCAATTTTGAGTATTAGAGACATATATAGGGGTCATATTTCATTCCTAAATGATAAAACACATTCATTGACTATGCTTGTGCTAATACTTTTGTTATTAAGTAGTACATGTAGGATCTATAGGTTTAGAATCTTATCTTAGAGGTCTAGTCTTACTTATGGTCTTTGAAGCTCAATAGGAGTTCTGCCGAGGAGGTGTCCTAGTGTTTGGGGTCCACAACTAAGGATATATAGGTCTTCTTATTTCCATTTGAGGTATTCAACCTATGACATGTCTTGAAAAGTGTCACTTGAGTCAAAGGAGGAGATTAACACATGAATGAGTCTACTTAAAAGTATCTCTATCCATACTCTCTTTTATTTATTTACTTAGTAGATTAGACATTGATTTCTTATTATTATTGTGAATGTATGTGTTTATCCTTACTTATGCTCATTCTTATACCAAATAAGTTGGTATAAAGATAAGGTTGTTTAGACTGGACCTTATCACCTTAGATTACATCGACTGCCCATTTGTTGATCATCGCACCATTCACATTATTAATAGTTTAGTATTTACATCTATTTTATATCTAAGTTAGCCTTGTTTTTCAGTTCCTTGCATGTAGTATCCTTAATATATCCATGATACACCCATTTATCTACATTGAGTCCTAATGAGAGCCAAGGCTTATGCTTTGGAACCCTTTCCTCTTTACATTTGAGTGTAGATTACCTTCTATTAGGTCTATGATTATTTTAGGTCCCTACCTACATTCCAAGTATACACAGACTCTATTTTTATGATCTTATTTGAGTCTTAGTCTATTGAGAGACAAAGGATAGTTATATGTCATATTAGCACATGATTATAGCATGGATCATGGATCCAAATATAAGTCATGGGAAAATAATGGGGGTGGGATGGTAGCTAGTACAACATTGAGACTTAGGAATAGGAGGAAGAAAGGAAGTCAAACATGCCTTTTGACACCTAGTGGTAGTAGGTAATAACTCATGTTGGATATTGCAATAATTTGAATTAATGGAGACAAGAGATGGTTCATTATTGATTTGATCATTGTTATTAAATTTAGCTTGAATCCAACTTATACATCTCCAAGTATGACACTCTAAAATGAGTAAAATCATGATTTGAGTAAAACAATATAATCGTTGTTCATTTATTTTTTATATAGGGGTAAATAAAATTATTTTACAAGGATGCCACAATATGAGTTTACAACTTAAATATAGACAATAAAATTCAAATAGAAATAAACATGCGACAAACCCTTAACCAAATGGGCTACATGAGACACTTTACATTAACAAAATGCAAGCAAAAAGTACTCTAAAGTTTGGCAACCTAAATTCAAAATACCAACCTTAGAGATCAACCATCTCCTCCAAGCAGATGGTAGCTTTGATTTATTCTCTGAGTGCTTGAACCGTGGTATCCAAAATGTCATCTTGTTTTCCTGGGGTTTTGTCTTTGATCATCTTCTTTTCCCCATAGTACATTGCCTTGGACCTTTAAGATAATCTTCAATAGATATTTTAACACTGGCTTCTTTCTTAGTTTCTCTAGGCTTTATCTTAATGTCCGTGGTGTTTTCTTTCTTCTTGTCCTTTAAGCAAGTTCATTTATGAAAGTTATATGTAAGTTATAATTTGATGAAAAATTAGAAATCAAGTCTGAAAATAAGCCTTGAAGTAAATATATAAAAATCCTAGAAAGAAGGATGAAAACCTAATGACAACCTAGGGTATGTTCAAGCAATATATGCATTCACCAATATGTTTACCTTATTTTTTGATTTATGTGAATCAAAACAAGCTAAACATATATAATTAATTTAGATTATAATATATGGCAATCAAGCATAAATTTTAATATAACTGATTGAGATAGCCATGATAATACAATTTACTATTTATGGAAAGTGTTAATGAGATAAGGATACTTAGATTTACTAATTGATTGACTATGACTATTTTTTGATCATGAAAATAGACTAGAAACATGGCTATGATTTGTCCATATCCAAAAATTATTTATGTGTGTAGGGTTGGTACGACCAAGCCTAGACAAAAAACATCGATGATAGTGATTGAGGTTAATGTTAATTTTTTGGACAAATTTGTTTCTCTGTGACCATATAGTATGGTGCATCTATCTAATATGTCCTTGTATGTGTAATCTATGACCCTTGACTACATGTGCAGCTACAAAAATCAACTTCCTTCAGCTTGAAACTATAGTTTCACTTATGAAGGATGAAAACCTTTAGAAAGTGAGGAAGTGTAATTGGGAGTGAGGAAGTGTAATTGGGATGGGTTGACCTTAATCACCCCTACATATGATTGACGGCTATCTATGTATCAAATATTTTGAAGAGTGAAGTTAAGCCACATGTAGTTTTTCCCCTTAATTTGAATGTACAATTGTGCTCTTTATTTGTTTGAATGCATCTATAAATTTGGCTTTAATCTTGATAATGTTTGCACCTGACCTAGTTTGGTGTGTGTTTGAGTTGGTTGACAATTATTCCTAGTGCTTGATTTTCAATTTGGGAAGAATAAGGCATATTTTCTCAATGTGCAGTATTATACTTGAGAGTTACTTGAGGATTCTAGATTGTGAATAAGACCAACCTTGATTTGTATTTATATGTGTTCAATTAGGTAATTTCTCATGCCATTGACACACTAGGTGAATGGGTTAACCTATGGGAAGGGTTTGATTTTCAAAAATAGATGCTACTAGGTGAAGGGAAATAAAGGCAACCTCATGGCCATAACATTGATGTTATTTTTTGATCCTGATGTTATTATCTAGGAAACATAAATGCCAGTGTAGTATTCTATGAATGTTTAGTTAGGATATTTCATTGATTTAATGTAGACTAGAATGTTCCTATGGGTGACTAGTAATGACTTATAATGGATCAAACTCATAACTAGCATGTGGTTGTGTGAAAACAACAAGGGATATTTGTTTGGAGAAGCACAAGTCATGTAGGATCAATGTAGGTCAAGATTGACTTTGCTAAGTGTCAAATCCTAGATTTTAGTGTCTAAAGTTACCTATGAACTTATTACTATGCATTATGTGCTACCTTGTATTGTTAAGTGTAGTAACTCATTGGAGTTCACTTTGAAAGTTTACGAAAATTTGAAGCAATTTTACATACATGAAAAGCATTCCTTGATATATTTCTTAAAACTTTAGACTCTACTAATAAAACCCAACCTTCCTACAAGTGGTGTGTGGGACCAACTTTTAAATTTTGATATATTCATAAGAGTCTGCAACCTTGTTTTATTATGTAATTTTTTTAGGATGTGCACCAATGGGACATGGCATGTAGTTATAGACTAGGCATGAGGACTAGTGCCAATCAATTAACATTGTAATAAAATCATTTAATACTAGATGAATTCATACACAATTTTTTTATTCTGAACCATTTCGGTCATATCCCTAGATCTAAGAACTTTGATTTTTGTTATTTTTAATGTAGCTATTAAAAATTTGATTTATTTTTTGTTGGTTGTGGCAAATGGAATTAGGAAATAGATTATTGTAATAATTGTACTAGTTTATGATTATTTTTTAAAACAATTACAGTTTATGTTTGAAGTAAGAAATTATTGTGATAACATAATTGTACTATGATTTCCTTTCCTTTCAGTTGATAAGATGCGTGTATTCTAATTTTGGGAGCACACAAATGATGTTGATGTTTCATGATCGTAGATACATGCAAGATTGGAGAATTTAATGTCTTTTTGGGCTCAATTTGAATAGCTTGAAAACTACAACATCATCAATGTGTAACACTCAGTTTTAAGATGATTTTTTCTCATATTAGTTTTGACGAACACATCCCCACTTCTCTTCAAAATTGGAGACCCCCTTAGATCATTTGAGATTTATAAGTTTAATTCGAGTAAGGTTAATTAATGGTGCTTTTGGAGGGTATTTTTTTAATTATCAAAGTTGTCTATATTATAACGAGCATATTTTATGGAATTCACACTCTTTTGACTATGTTGTATTATAAATATCTAGATGTTTTGAGTATACATCATAAATGACATGGACACTTTCTCTCATTTAATTTTCAACCCATAACATTTGAAGTTGTCCAAAGTGTATCCCGACCCTTATCTAAATCTATTTGGTTGACATTACATGTCAGTACCATCTAAATATTCATCTCTCTTTATGGTATTTTTTAAATTTACACTCCATATTTTTATTGTTTTAACTTGAATTTTTATTTGTGCTCCATTTTAGCTTCTGTTTCTTTTGTTGCTCATAGAGTCACTTGAATTTTCATATGCTGGGACCCTGGGGCAATTAAATGGTGTTGCATGGAACAATCAAATTTACCCATGGACCCATAAAATGCATAAGGAATTGTGACACTCTGAGATTCAAAGCCTATCATATGGTGTGATGTGACACAATTGGATTTCCCCACAATCTCACAAAACTTAAAATGAAGTTTGGCACTTTAGGTCTTGGGCCAATCAGAGGGTGCCACATGAGACAACCAAATTTCCCCATGCACCTAATGAACATGTACAGAATTTTGGCACTTTGGGACCTTGGGCCATTTAGATGGTTTCACGCAACATGACTAGATTTATTCACACCCCCATGGAATGTATGAATAATTTTGATAGTCTAGGACCTTAGGTCAATGAAAATCTGCTATATGTCACTCCCCTTGTGAACTATAGATCACTTACACTTTGGGAACATCTAACACCTATGGAATCCTAGTCCAATCCTTGAGTGACACATGGAAGAATCCCACACATCTGAGCTAGCACCTACTTGAAGGATGGTGTACGCCAACCCTATAGTGCTTATCAAATACAAATAAGTTAAATACCTACTCTTAGAGCTCAAATAATTAGATAGTGCCACTTTAAACAAATTTATTCATGGCCTTGAGAAACACAAATAAAACCTCAATACTCTAGGATGTCTGAGATGAAGACATGGACTGGCCACATCTCATAGAGCACTAAAACAATATTTAAAGGTTCTAAATAAAATTTCAATATATAAAATCAACATTAAAGCTACCAAATGTAAAGTTCCTAATAAATATGCATGATTGATGTAGTAATAGCCATACTATACATTTAAGATTTTAAATTTAAAAGGCTAGTGTATCTAATTGTGAAGGTTCATTTTGCACAAGCTTGTTTTTTTTTCATATTGAGAAAGGCAAAGTGATTAATATAGTGAATTGAGACAGTTAAGTGTAGTATAACGAGCTCAAAAATTATAAGTGTTAACCATTGTTGCATCAGCTTCCCCTTTTAAACCTACTCAATAATTTAGGGATATTGATTTCATTCTCAATATTGTAATGTACAAACATTATAACATTATATATAGAGAAATAGAGGAGGCATGAGAGCTCATAGATGTGGAGGATGCTCCATAGGATGATATGGATTACACCTATTAGATGGTTTCCATTTATAAGTCAAGACTGGACAAGGCCACAATAAAGCCCAAGGTCTTCCCTTGCTTCGATTTGATGTATAGCTCATGACTTTGTAGTGAATGAATTATTTAATCCAATCTCCTCATGGAAAATATAAGGTATCCCTCATATCTTACCTCACCTTCAAGATTATTATCACTTACTAAGCCCCACTATCCTATATAATTAAGAGGTTGTTTAATGATGGTTAGACATTGTTACATCTTGATTCCTCACTAGACAAACTTGCTAGATTATTCTTAGATATCTGTAGATAATAAATTCAGATTTGGATATGTTTCTGACTAAAGCTTGAGATTTATGTTATTTCAAGATATATAACGTTGCTTAGTTAGATGTAAATACATGATTGCTTATTATGAACTAGTTTATGTATGCATTTACATTTTAAGCATATTAATATGTTATTTTAGTTATATTATTACTTATGTTTATCATGTGAAATAATCGAATGTCTTACATGTTGTGAGGTGGATGTAGGTGAATTGTTCCCTCAAGCGTATCGGAGAGAAAGTATCATCGGAGAGGATGTTGTAGATGGAGATGTTGAAGGTCTACAGAGAGCTAGTGAAACCATGTATATACATAGATAATAGTTAGTCATTATAGAAATACACTTAAAATTATTGTTTTTGGTGTGTGTTTAAATTATTATATTCTATGTTTTTTTAAGTAGGTAAATTATAAAAATAAATCCTCTTGTGTGTTTAGCCTAATGTGTCATTAATACACATAGAGACAGAATTAATAAAAACAAAATTAAAATGAGTTGTTATTTATGATTTTGTCACTAAATTTCTCAAATGCTAATTTGATTTAAATAAAAATATGAAATCAAATATTTCATATTTAAAATATATAAAATAAGGATTAGTTTGAAAATATTGAAATAGAACATAAAAACATATTAAAGAAAAAAAATAAAGTCATCTATTATTAAAAATAAAGGAATCTTTAAATAAAGAAAATTGTATTCAAAACATGAAAATAGAAAAATAAATAAAAATTAAATATGGGAAAAAACAAAAAGAAATGTCTAAAATGATTTAAAGCTATGTTTTTAAAACTATGCTTCTCCTATTTATCAAGGTGATTTTTCTAAAGGGAAAGGATGATATGAATTTTACGGGAAACTAGAAGCAAAGAAGGTGAAAAGAAGAGCAAGTAGAATGTCTTGCCAGGTAGGCACTATGTTTGAATTCAATGTCTTATTTTTATAATCTATAAGAAAGATGTGAATCTAATAAGATAATTAAGTTTGTAGACACTACTATTTCTCATGCTATTTAGAAAACTTGCTTTATATATATTAAAGCTTGTAAATAATATTATTTTTATCAAAACCAGCTAGACGTCTACTCCCCCTCATGCTTAGCCATTTGAAATGAAATGAAATGAGTTTTAATGATGTCCACGAGACCAAATAGTCTATGGGACCAAGTTTCAAGATCATTAGAGATTCTTCATATTCTTTTCGAAGTCATCTCGCCTCCTATGAATTTTTACCAACAGCCAGGCTGTGTTGTGTAGCCTCTCCTCCTCAAATAATTCACAAAAACTGCCCACATTCATGTTGTTATCCTGCTGCATACGAATATCCTTGTACGCATCACACTCCTTAATGAAGTGTCGTTCAGTCTCAATCACTCTATCATTGCAAAAAATGCAAGTCCTATCTTCCCATCTTTCCTTGGGAACCATCCATCTTCCCGTTTCACACCTAAGATGGTGTGAACAGGTCCTCAATTGTGCCATTAGGATCCTAGCATTACCTTTAAGTTCGGCACTTAGGTATGCTTTATCCCCGTGCTCCCAAGTGGGATTAAACTCTTTGATATAATGCATTTTTTTTACATCCAATCTGATTTGTCCACATGGCAGTCCTGAATTTTTCTAATACAAACTTTTTTATTTCCTCTTTGGAGTTAGGGCACTCATGTAACTTAATGTTCCATTTTCCTAGCCACTTGATGTTTTGCTTCATCCACGTCTTCTTCTTTCGATCTAACACCTCATTCACCACCATTTTGGGCCACCAGTGATTCCCCATGTTTTCAACCTTTTTATGTAGCTTAGTACCCGTGAAATTGCTACAGCTTCCATTGGGAAAGTACCGGTTTCTGCCAGGAGGATTTCATATTGAACAGTTGCTTTAACTTTAAGACTATTGGTGATAAGATGTTTTTGAATTCTTTCCAACTGTCTCCATTTGTATTTTAATTTTTTTTTTTTTTTGCATGGCATCACCCCATATTGAGGAGTAGACTATTGGTCTTAGCTGGACACCACTTCATTTTCTCTTTGCCAGCGGTTGAGGCAAACAATAATATATACAATTACTTATTTTAAATTTATTCTTAACTACTGCAATAAGGCGTCGACCCACCTAGCAGACTATTGTTTTTTATTATAAAATTGAAATTTTTGTTGTATGGTGCCACTTTAATTAGATTTGCCCAGCCATGAAACTAGCTTTTCTCTGAGCAGATCTTTCCTTACTACTCATGTGCCATTTATTTTCTGCATACTGAGCTTTTAAATAGATTAAACTAGTCATATTTTATCTTAATTACCAGCCATAATAATGGTGCCACATAGCTTAATCCCTTTACAACATGCTAGGTATCTAAAATAATTATTATTTTATTCATTTTTACAGTAAGGCATTGGCCAACTCTGGCTATTCCAGTCATATAATTAGCATTTAATTAATGAAGGTCTATTTGTTTATATAGATGTTAAGTTTTATTTTCTAACCATATAAATGGCTCAATAATTATTTGATTATTTAATTCTACCTGGGCATCTCACGTTATCTGGTCTATTCTCTTACTCTGGTGTCAATGCATTGCCTTAATCTTTTTTCCAGCATGTGGAACATTTAACCATAATTATTTATATATCCAGTTTTGCATGAAGGTGTCACCCTATACATCGCTGGATTTTTGAAAAAATATATTATTATATTTTAGAAAAATATATATTGTTATCTATTTTGAAAAAATATATGTTATTATTTATTTCAAAAAAAAAAAATGTTGTTATCTATTTCGAAAAAATATATATGTCAAAAAATATATTAGTTTCTATTTCGAAAAAATATATTATTTATTTCAGAAAATATATTACTATTTATTTTGGTCTGTAAACATAGTTTATTAAATGAGTAGTTTTCTTTTGTCTAGGCATCGGGTAATGCTAAGGGATGTACTTAAACGCAATAAAGAGACTATGGCTTATTTATCTATTGGTAATAGAAAGCAAATGAGTTTTATATTTTGAGTAATAGTTTCAAAATCATAAAATCGGTGTTTAAATCTTTTGAAAATTCCTTTAAAGCCATAGTTAAACACTCTTGATGGGAAATACATGTTATATATCTGATTTAATAACAAGCTATAGGATATTGGAAATGGGTGGAAGCTTGTTTATTAGTTTATCTTAGAACCCTACGAGGGTATTGGCTTAAAAATTACTTAAATTGCTGAATAAAAGCTTAGGATTCTCTGAATTGATTGGTTATAGATTATCATTAGATTTGAAGTTGATTAAGTAAAAAGTTTATTGTAAAATGTAGAGTGGATTAACCTTAGAGTTGAATGGTCAAACATAATTATCCTCTATAGAGAGTTAAATCGAGAAGAGCTTTAAAGTCTCTTATTTATTAAAAAATCTTTATACAAATGTTTGAAAATATATCAAGTTATATGTTTATGACTTATAGTGCAGTCAAAACCTAGGGTAGATTCTTTAAAGTAATATTTTTGGGTGAAATATTTAAATGATTGATTAAAACTAGTCTAGCAAATGATTACTCGTAAACTCCAATGTAAAATGATGCTGAAAATAGACTAGTATTTTAGGAGAATGAATTTTTAGGTTTCTCTAACTATAATATGCAAAAGTTTGTTTTCACATATCTTATAACTACTTCACTAGTTAACTCTCTATGCTTAGTAGTTATGATTAGGACACTAAACTATGGTTTAGAGATTGCATAGAATTAGAAAACTTACATGTGGTGCACATTAGAATGTGTAAGTACTGCTATATAGGAATTATACCTATAATTTATTAGATGATTTAAATAAGTTATTAGGCTTTATAAGGATCAAAAACTATAACCTTGGGAATAATATCTTAGAAGTAATTGAGTCAATAAGGTAATGAGTTATTTGGCTCATTATTAGTACTGTGAATAACTGTTAGTCATATATATTTAAGATGAAATACTTGTGTGCATTACATACGATGAGTGTATTGATATGTATGAATACTTAGTTACACTTAGTGATTAATGGTGCATCGTGATGCATGTTTATATGTCGTGATACTTTGGTAATCTTTATCAAGTGATACACTTGTTTATTGCATGCTTGTTATTACAAATAATGAGTCTTGAAAATTATAAGTTTGGATTGTGTGTTGTAATATAGCTGAGAACTTATGATAGTATGAGATATCATAGGGTGCTATAGTGTATAGATATATTGTACCCGAATGGTACTTATTATAGTTATTATACCTAACTCATATCTACATTTATCTATATATTGTATACATACTAGTATTTGCTGTAGATAGTATATATTTTTATAGTTGATAGACTTATGTATGCGTGCATGCAAACTCTAAAAATTTAACAAATGCTGTGTTGATATGTTATTGTGTTCTGTGGAAATGATGTTTGCTTTATATATATATATATATATATATATATATATATATATATAACCCTTGTGTTTTTGTGTATTTGAGACTATTTTATATGATTGATTATGGAAAATTGGTAGTCAAGTCTTAAAACATTGGACTGTGATAATATGTGTTATCATAGAGTGTAGATAACTGAAAACTAATTATATTGTTTAAATTGTATATATAAATTTTATTTTTACTCAGGTGGTATATTTGTAATCATTATTTCTAGTGTGAGATAAGAAATAGTGAAAGATTCATGTATATGTTTGACAGATTAAATTTATGCTATTATTACCCTTATGTATAGTATATTGTGTGATGCATTTGATAGTAGGATGCAAATTAATGAATCTTTTGGTTGAATTTGTAGTTGACCAATCTACATTGCTAATGAGGAGTAAGGAGTGAGATGGACTTCTCTGGCTTACTGGCATTGCAATGTTAGATGAAGACAGTCCGATCAAGTGGTATGTATGAAATTGATTGATTTAGATTATTATTATTTATTATTTAGAAACCTTTGAGCCAAAGTATGTTTAGTAAGACATTATCATTTCATGAGTGTGGTTCAAAATTTAGTGTGATATTTTAAAATAAAACAAAGTTTTATAATATACTACATGTTTAGTTTAGAATCATACAACACACGGATACTTGCTAGTCTCTCTAGATTTTCATGTCATCACTATCTAGTTATCCATGAAGGGAGAACCATATCTTGATGGGATTAGTGTGAGGGTTCATTAGTACAGTATTGGTATAGAAAAGCACTCAGATGATGCTCTCCCTCACCACAACAATACTACTATTGAGATGACACTTGAGATTACCACAAATATTGGAGATTCCAGGGAACTCATGGTTCAGAGAGCCATGTATCTATATGTAAATTGGATTATATTTATCATTGAGTTGTAATTACTTGTTATCATAAATAAATAGCAGTGGTTATAGACTTGTTTTAGTTACAGCTAAGTTAATGTAATTTCCTTCTATATTCGCATTATGATGTATATTGTCATGATATCAGAGATCAATATTATGTGATGTATAATACTTGTTGCTATTGTCACATTGTGTAATTCTTCTGGTCTCTACAAATTCTCATGGTGTAATCTATATTTGGTATGTGTTTAATAAAAAAAATTGTTCATGTATTTCTATGTCTAACCCAATGGGGTTGTTACAGACACCCATGAGCTAATATAAGCCCTTAATTATTTGGATAAATACATAAATAATTGGGTTGACAAAAGTGATGTGTATTCATATCCCATCAAGTTATTTAGGGAAGGCATTTGAATTGACATGTTATTGATGAACAAGATTTATGGATCATATGACATGATGCACGTGAAAAAACTATGGGTGACTTTGATCTCTATGATAAATGATGATAGACAAGTGCCAAATCTAGGGGAAATCACCTACTACAACCTAAAGCAACAAGCAATGAGAGCAAGGAATGAAGGAAACTTATATACAATGTTATATTTGGTGGATGCATGCCATACAAATGTACCTTTTGGCACCCAAACTTTCCTCATTGGACACCTTTCTACCCTCTAGCTATCCTATATTATGATGTATTGTATGGACACCATTATAGAGGCCACATAAAGGAAATATTTGATGGTTTTTATCCCCCACTATATAGGGCTATCTATAAATCAAACATCCTAAATTGTTAGAGATTATGAGGAACTCGATTTTTTAGATTGGGACATATTGGTATTATGAAGATTTCATAGTTGTAAGAATTAAAGGAGGTATGGTTTCTCAATAAAATTTTCCCTATCACATATCTGATAGGATGGCTGAGCAAGAAATTACTTTTCAATTTGTTGAGAGGATGGCTGGACTCTAAAGGGTAAGATGACATATAACATGTCCTTATTTGACCATATGGATTGGTAATAAGGAATACAAGAATTTTCCTCAAATCCAAACTTTGGAAACAAATAGAGCAACGTTCAACATAGAACATCATTCAACTTGCAATGCCATGAAGCCATACAATTAGATCCCCAAGAGAATGTCAGGAGACATGCACATGATTTTAGATTGAGGATGAGTGTAAAATACATTCATGAACACCATGATGATGAAAATTTCCATATAAATCTATTAAATGATGTATAAGTTATAGCCAAATTGATAGAGGCTAGCTAGAGAAAACCCCATAGTCAAGCAACTCAAATACAACCGATATTAGAGGAACACCCTGATACATACTTACCACTATATAAAACACTATATAACTAATCCAAGATCAAAGGCAAGGTGTTGTAAGGATTACCTCCTAATTGTTCACCATCATCTTTAAGAGTGACCACTACTGATTAGGTGAATGGATCCTTATTTACATGTCTTATTTCATTAGGACCTGTTGCTATTTCTCTGCCACTTGGTTTATTCCCAATAAAAGTAACTTTAGTATCTAGTTCCTTTATTCTCCCCCAATCACTTATATGGGAACATCCACCAGTCCTCCTAGTTGGATGAAATCACCCATTTTTGCTCATGTCTATAATTGGTAGGGTATTGTATCACCTGCCATCCTAATGCAATGAAAGAATTGTTAGTTAAGTTTTCCAAGTGTAGCTTGCTTTGTAACTCCTTCTAATGATGTTCCCATAATTTCACCTCTATTTGTTACCATAGGGTGGTTTATTAAGTCAATACCCCAACATTTCAATTTCAATTTTCAACCAATATCTTCATTTATTATGTTGCCCAATCTCCCCTAGGTCATTCCCCCTTTAATTCAGATGAGAAAACAACATATGCATTAATAATTGACACCTTATTGTGACCATCCCTTGCCATAGGTCCCCTCAAACATTCATGTTTCACCTCCACCCATTTCGATGCCCATTCCATCCCCATTATCAAAATTTATGCCCACTCCATCCACCTCACAAAGTGAGCCAACACCTTCCACCTACATGGTCACTACTCAACAAGGATAAATTGTCCAAGGTGACTGGATATATGTGATTTAACTTTTAAGGGATTATAGAAAGTAAAACCTAGGTTGTTAAGGGGTCTGAGTATAATAAATTAGGGTAATAATATGTAATAAATATAGCCACTGATTTGTGAAAGAATCGATTTAATATGATATTTGTAAAAATAGCAATGAATGACATAAATAAGTACTTAGCTAAAAATTGACTAAGATGGATGATTTAAAAGCTAAAAAATGGTGTGAAAGCTGATCTAAGTGTCACAAATAGGATCCAGGTGTCATAAATTCTTTTGGATAGTAGCACCAGACCTTGGATAGTAGTGCACCCCATTAGTGTCCCACTTTTAGTGATAGTGTCCTTTATGTTAAAACTATTTGATCTTATAGGTGTACCTTCAACTAAGTCTAATTTACGTGTACCTACATGGATGAGCTCTGATTCATTATATGTGTACTATTTTTTACTAATTTAAGAACCCTAGACCTCCATAGTGTTAAGGTATTTGAGTGACATAAGTATCAAAAATATGATGTTAGCTAGGTAAGTTAGACATCCTCAACACCCTAATGTGTTGAGAGTTTCCTACATACCAATACTTTGAGGAGGGATCAAACCTGATGAAGTTCTACCTCTTAAGTGCTTGGTATAAGTGAAAGTGAATGCTAGTATGAGTGTTGAATTGAGTGATTTGAATGAGGATGAGACTATAAATCTATGTATTTTGGGCTTGGGATGGTTGTAGTTGATTGTATATAGAAGTAGGGCATAATAGAGATCGATAACCTTGATTTTGCCCAACTTGTTCTAAGCTTGTTTGTGTATTTTGCATCTGATTTTCAACTAGTAGATAAAAGGATAAACATCATGAATTTACATTGATCTAGTGCTTATGTGGAATATGAAATTGGTCCAGGATGACTCTCTGTGTCTTAGGAATTGAAAATATATCCATTGGGGTTGAAATTTGACAAAAGATATTAGCACTATACTTTATTCACTAGCATGCGGTGCTCGTGTCCAAAATGTAATACTAATGTCTAGGTGGTAGAACTTGAGCCACTAGGGGTCTGGATCCCTAGGGGAGGGTCTAAGACTAAATTTGGGATGCCTAAGAATGTGTAATACGCACACAAAATCTGGATAAGGGTTGAAAGAGGCCCTAAGATAATCTAGGGCTAATCTAGGTATGTGCTGTCTCAAGTAATACTCATTATACTCAAGTGACATTTTATATGACTATATCTACCCCCATTTATTCTATAAATATAGCAAAGTGAAATGACTAGGATAAAGGAAAAATTGTACTTATACTTACTTGTGAAGTGAAGTCCATGAATTTGGGTTTGAGTGTGTGAAGCGTGCTTCATTGCATATCTTGCAAATAAAACATGGATAAAGTTCTTACTTAAGAGATATCAAAATAAAATAAAATAAACTAAGTAAAGATATAAGAGAGAGAGGAAATGAATGAATACACCTCACTAGGTACGTGAACTAATTCAAAAAATTGGTGACATCTAATGTGTGCGCATGTAGATAATGATAAAATAATGAATATCTTGGATTGAGCTAATGACTTGATCAATCCCCATGTGTGGGTGGCTCAAGAACTCAATCTAATTTTGACCCCATCATTGCCCACCCCTACTTGATGGATCATACACTATAAATAACTTGGATTGGACTAATGGCTTGTCCAACCCTCATATGTAGGTGGCACAAGAACTCAAGTAGGATATGATTTCATCATTGCCTACCTATGTGTAGTAGATGTATATGTGACTAAAATTGCACAATGTAATTGAAATTGTGTAGGATGGTCCTGAGGTCATTTAGAAAATTTGAAATGAAAAATAACCAAGGGGCCTCTCTGGCACTCGAGAATATAACTCAGGGACTACATAGAAATGCCAACCACTATAGATGGAATAAGGCATGGAAACTAGTGCAAATGGTGTCTGAAATATACAATGTAGAGAATGACATGGAGTTTGCCATTCCATCTAAGATTGACTTGTGCAAAATTGATCATGTAGAAATAATGTGTTGTGTGCATGCCCCTAATTCTAATATCTATGCATATGGATTTTGGACTAAGTTGTAGCAATCTATGTCTATATGTATCTGACATTGAAATGAGAGTGATCATGTCACACATGATGCCCCTAATCTGAGCAAACATGGTATGTTTCTATGTAAATCTAGATTGTAACTACTGTGTTCTTATAGATTAAATCTGGATTTTCTTTTTTATGGGCTACTAGATAGTAGCACGGTTCCTTGTATAGTAGTGCACCATACTAGTGTCCTACTTTTAGTGTTTGTGTCCTTTGTGTTATTTTTATACCAAACTAACTTTGATCTTTGTCTAACTATTTTCCACCATGTTTTCTTGATTTTGAGCTCTATAATTCTATGTTTGGTGATAAAAATTATACTCTAAGTGTACTCAAATGGCCTGATCTCTATGCCGAACCATTATGAATGCCCCCTCTTTTGAGGGGAGTTGTACTTGTGCAATAACTATCCTAAAAAAAAAGCTCTACATGATGTATGTTAGGCTGAAAACATATGATATCTATGTAGTCAGCCAATATAACGTATATACATGACATCAAAATGTAAGATAATCTGAGCATAAGTTGGTAATGTATGATGTATGTTAGATCTAGCATTCACAACATTGTCAAGATAGATATAACAATGTAAACATGTGTATGAACTACATAATCTGTGTAAACTACCTAGGGGGTTCGACATGATGTCCATCAAAACACCCAACAAGGAAGGAGAGATGCATGAGGTCCCTCATGACATCTAAAACTAAGTGTAAGTGTAAAGAGAAAGAGATAAGTGTCATGGCTATGACACATACATGAAAGCATACATACAACACATATGAGGCACACAAGTAGGAAAATGGGCCACAATACAAGGGACATGGGTATATATCACTAAATATGAGAAGACAAGATGTAAAAGGACATGTTCAAATGTCCATATACAAAACATCAAGCAAGTTGGCTTAGATCCACATGAAAGGACATGTTGAAATGTCTACATCAAAAAGGCACACACAAAGACATGGGCACATGTCCAAAGCAATACATAATGAAAGGAAATGGCATAAAGCTTTAGAACAATGGTATATTCAAATGCCCTCAAATAGATGTAGAGGCAAAGATACCCAATCAAGTCTAAACTAGGAAAGATAGAAATGAAAATATGCATGAACATGTGGTAAAAATGTGTATAGGAGTAAATATGTACATAAACTGAGTCTTATAGTAGTAATAGTTAAAAAAATATTAGTATGGGATGATCAATATAAAGATATAGACAATGCTAAATCTATGATATAGAGTATAAAGAGATGTAACTTGGCAAACCAAAATCTATGTAGTATGATGCCCCCAATGGGTGAATGTATTAATGATGAATCTATGTAGCTATGTATGTGCCCCTAGTGGGTAGATAGTAGCAACTCTGAATCTCTGTGTTGGCCCTGAGTCCTATAAGAATTTGTGAACACTCAACAAAAATAAGTAAAGCTTGTATGCATGATAAAATTGACTGCACTAACATAACTAGCATATGTAGTACCTGGAAAGTATAAAGAATATAAACATGGATATGAAAAAATCTAAATTTCATGTTTTTGAGAAATATTTGAATGTTTTTGTGTTTTTTAAGTATATAATCTATGTACAATCAATCATGAAAATGAAACTATAAACAAGGAGAAAGGTAAGAAGAGAGATACTACTAATCGATGAGTCTCACAAGAGACTCAAAATCAATGTCCTATATCAAATGGAGGGATAATGATCATGTGTGCTATGTGATGAGGTATCTAAGATCTGATAATCAGATGCAGTGAATGATCTATAGCTAAAACTACCGATGGAGTAAGACTATGAATCTATGAAACTAACTAAAATGGGTTGTGAACTTTAGTGCATTTGGGAACCCATCCAGTAGAAGATGTTGTAGGTAAAGTGGATGCTCTTTATTGTAACAATGATTTGTGTGGTGGTGGAGAGAGAGGCCCTCTAGAATCCACAACATATCTATGATGCAATTGTCTCTCTAATAGATGTCTCTGTGGGAGAGTATGCATACATAGTATTGTTGTAGGAGTAGACCTCACCTACACTAGTGGCTCAACTAATATCAGATGTGTGTGAAATGGGAACTTATGTTTACTGTATAGTTGGATGTGTAATAGGTAAATGATACTCATATGGAAGGTCTTCAACTATGACCACCTGATTAGCATGTATATATTTGAGACATCTATGTACGGTGGATGGAATGGATCGAAGTTTTTGTATCCAATGCCTACACAATAACATGTCAAATGTGCGCACATTACGTACCACTATGAATCTAGGGGCCATGTGTGTGAGCCCAACCTGTAATGGTAGCACTATTTCCCTGATGGAGCTCTGAACATGGCCACTAAAACCATGAATAATTATATCTATCTGATAAATATCCTACTCTAAATAACACAAGTGATATAAAAGTGTGATAGTACACATGTTGACACTTGACCTAATCTCAACCATGACACTCTGAATAAGATGATGATCAATGTTGGATCATATAAGGAGTGTGTAGAAATATGTGTCATCATCAACTATCTCCTACTCTAAAAAAGTGATAAGAGGTCTAGCTTGGATTGTAATATGATACACCCTAATTATATTATTTAGAGGGTGTGTGTCTATTATTTGAGTATGATAGGATGCTAGTGGTCGATGTGCCTAATAATCATAATGAACATCTAGAGTGCCTACTATCTCATTAGATGTATGTTTTGAAAATAGATCTAAAAATATTTTCAATGCTTTTGCTTCTGTTTGTTGTGGTCTATGTGCCTCTATAAGAGTGTCAAGATCAATAATATTAGCTTCTAACAAAGCTTATATCTTATGTTTCAAGATAATGCATCTATTTGTAGTAGGCATAGTGCCTTATGATAGTTGCAGAATGCATTATAATCATAATTATTTGGAAGAAGCCTAGTCGTATCAACTTCTTTGATGAGAGGGAGAGATATGACATTGCATTCTAAGATCTACTATATAACCTATGATGGAGATTGAGGAAGAGTTGTGAAAGGTCTCCTTAAAGGAGTTGATAAGACCATATGATGAAGTGGCTTTGAAGCTGCATTAACTATCATTTTTGAATCATTCTTTTTCTTATTGGGATTTACCTTATATGGGGGCTTATTAAAATTTTTAGTAGTTGAATCTGATCTAGTTGTGTACTTTAGTTTTCCCATGGAGATAAGCTTGACTTTCCATTCTTTAATTGTATAACAAATATTTGTGAATGATGGAAAATTCTTGAATAAGATAGCTTCATGCAATGGCAGTAACAAACTTTGCTTGAATATGTCTTGGAGTTCTCTATCTACCATGGGGATAGTCATCTTTGCTAATATAGTTTTATATCACAAGACATATTTAGCTATTGGCTCATTGGATATTTTTTTGAGTTGTGCCACTTGAGCATAGGAAAACTTATCACTGATGTTGATTTAAAAGTGAGACAAAAATTTATTTGCTAGTGGATTGAATGATATACAGGACTGATTAAGAATATCATAGAACTATTGTAGTGCATAGTCCCTTAAACTATGAGGGAACAAATTAATAAGTATCTAATCATTGGACACATAATCAAAACATGCTACATGGAAAGCTCGCAAATGGTACTCTAGGTCACCCTTACCATATACAAATTAAGCTTGGGTGCCACACATCCAGATGGTAAAGGAGTTGCTGCTATGTGTTGTGTGAAAGATGTATGTAAAAGAACATGAGAATCCAAGACATGGGATGGCCTAGTAGAACCCTACTAAATATATAACACTTTGGCCTATAAATCATGGATCTCATGCATAAGGGATTGTACACTGGAGAGGAGGAACTAGTAATAGGAGGTGTTGGCATTGTTGAAGGTTACTGAGTTAAAATAGGTTATTGTACAATCTAAGTTGCCTCCAAAGTAGGTGTAATAATATTGACATCTGGGAAAGTAGAATATTGACCATTATTAGATTTGTTCTTTATTTCCATTATGGCTTGCAAAATCTATGCATGATCATGGGGATATTCCCAAAGTCTATCTATGAAACTTTATAAAATATGATCCTTATTAACTATAATATTTTCATTATTAATTATCCTCATATTCAGATGTATTATCATTGAATTCCACATAATCAAGGTGTGAAGGATCAATTGGGTGGTTTTAACTGGTCCTTTGTCCATGGTAAAATATTGAATGTAAGGAATCTAAGTATGCTCAATAGGATTGCCACTAAGCCTAACAGTTCTTAAAAAAAGAGATAAATTTTTGAGATGGCATATAACAAATAAAATGAAATAGTGCTGCTAAAATAAATTATGTAAAATTGAAAAATCTTAACACAGCCAAGGAAAATAAGAAAAAGAAGGGTACAAACCCTAATAACATATAGGGATAGGGTTTGGGTAGTATTCAAAGTAAGTTGGATTCAACAAATGATTTAAATTTTAAGGGATTATGGAATGTAAACTCTAGGTTGTTCAAGGGTCTTAGTATAGTAATCTAAGGTAGAAATATACAATAAATATTTCTATTGATTTATACAAGAATTGACTTAATCTGATATTTTTAAAAATAGTAATGAATAACATAAATAAGTACTTAGCTAGAAACCATCTAAGATAAATGATCTGGAGGCTAAAAACTTGTGTGGAAGTTAATTTGAGTGTCACAAATAGGGTCTAGGTGTTAGAAACCCTCTTAGATAGTACATATGTACCTTTGATATTAGCTTACCACACCAGTGTCCCTATTTCAACACTAGTGTCATTTGTGTAGAAACTGCATGATCTTATTGGTACAACTTTGATTGAGTTTGATCTATCTATTACCTATGTAGATGAGCCTTGATTAACTATATGTGCACTATTTTTGACTGATTTAGGAGCAAACCCTAGACCTTTATGTTGTTAGGGTATTTGAGTGGCACAAGTAGAAAAAGTGTGATGTTAGTTGGGTAGGCTAGACATCCTCAACACACTGCTGTATTGAGAGTTGCCTACATACCAATACTCCAAGGAGGGATCAAGCCTGATGTCATTCTCCTACCTAAGAGCTTAATAAAAGTGCAAGTGAATGCTAGTATGAGTGTTGACTTGAGTGATTTGAATGAGGCTTGAGACTATAAATCTATGTATTTTAGGCTTGGGATGGCTATAGATGACTTTATGCATAAGTAAGGCAGAATAAAGATCAATAACCTTGATTGTGCACAACTTGTTCTCAACTTATTTGTGTATTTTGCATCTAATTTTTATCTAGTGTATAAAGGGATAAAAGTCATGTATTTATATTGATTTGGTGTTTGTGTGGAGTTTTAAATAAGTACAAGTTGACCCTAGGTGTTTTAGTAACTGAAAATATATTTGTCAGATTTAAAATTTGGCAAAGGACATTAGCCCTACACTTTGGTCACTAACACAAGGTGCTAGTGTTCAAAGTACAATGCTAGTATCTAGGTGGTAGAACCTATTGACCATTTTTTCCCACATGCCAAAATGGGTCAACCCCTTATAGTTAGAATCTTGTATAGGGGCTTTTTATAATGTTGTAGGATTTTTATGGTGGTAAATAGTTACAAGAATAAGTCCAGAAAAGGCCAAACATCTCAACTTTTGGTCAAGTGCTACTACAAGGATATTTCCCTCAGAGAAACTATTTTACCTTTTTTTGGTTAAGTGTTATTTCTTTTGGGAGTTTTTTTTGGGTCTTTTTGGGTAAGTGTTGGGAATTGTTTCAAAAAATTTGTCTGAAACAATAATCCTGAAAGGCATTTCTTTGGGAAAATGGACCCTAAAAAAATCCCAAAAGGTATTTTTTTGATAAGATGGTCCAAAGACAAAATTTTAAAGGGTACTTTTCCAAGCAAAGTGTCCCAAACACTTTTCTTGAAGGATCATTCTTTGACAAAGTAGACATTTGCAAAAATCCCAAAGGTTATTTCTTTCGAGGATAATATTTGGTAAAAGTTTCAAAGGCATGAATTCTTTTAGACAAAATGTCTGAAGCAAATGAAAAGGGTTATTTGTTTCAAGAAAATTATCTGTACAATTTTTCCCGAAGGGTCATTCTACATGAAAGTGGTCCGATACACTTTATCCGAAGGGTTTTTTTCTTCACCAAGGTCCAAAGCAAAATTTTTGAAAGGCACTTTTCTAAGGAAGATAGACCAATGCAAAAGCTCTGAAGGGTAATTCTAAGGCCACAATTATTACAAGAAAATTATACCTTGATAATTTCCTGAAAGGTCAACTTCTTTTGGATATTTTGTCTGATACACTAATCCCAAGGATGAGGTTTTGAATGGAAGGAGTCTAGGATCTCAATTTGCTCACAAGGTTTTTAAGACACTTTGGGTTCAATTAAAGTGTAAATTACCATTTTGCTAAGGATAGGACCAGATTTGCATAGCCCCCATAGGATGCTCAAAATGCTTGGAATGGCTTAGAAGTACATGGGATCCATTTGGTTCTTCATTGTATTCATTGAGACACTTGGGCCTAGTAACAAAGATTCTAAGTGGACACTTTACTGATGTCACCATTACCATGTATGGATAAGTTAGAGAGAATTGGTCATTTAGGTTTGTTAATATTTATGCCTAGATCATATGCGCCAAGTTCCAAGTCCTCCACTAAAGTGCATCAAAAGTTACAAAGATCCAAAGTTGGCTCTTCAATCACTTTCTACATGTTTTCCCATACTTGGCCATTTTCAAGAGGTTCTGACAAAGACAAGTGAGCATCTTCATAAAGCCATATCTTGCACGTGCGATAGTTATAGGGGAAAGTGGTCACATGTGTTTGTTCATCTTGGTCCCTAGTTGTTATGCACTAAGTTATAGGTCCTCCAACAAAGCAAAAATGAAATTATGCATGTGAAAAGTTGGCTCTTTAGTCAGATTTAACTAAATTTTCCATACTTAGCCAAATGAGCTTGACCATCAACCAGCCAAATTGAGCATTTAATATATTCACCTAGAAATCTCTTGAGACCAGTGGATCAAATGGGTTTATTCCTTTTGGCCTCAGGAATGTATCTTGAAAGTTTGGTGCCTCTATGATTTTGGTGCTTCAAGATCCAAGCCTTCAAAGTTGGTCAAAAAACATAAGACATTTGCACTAACATTGAATTAAAGCCACTATAGAAATCCATATGAGCCTAAATTTGATGGTATGTGGGATGTCAAATACATCCATAGTGATGTCAAATGACAATTAGTGGGACATTAACTTTAGGATAGAGCAAGATAAATCTTATTGACTGTAAATTTGATGGTTGTACAACCATTAATGATGGTGATACAAACATCTTTTGATGGGAGTGAGGACATCAATTTTAAGATCATGAACTAGTCATCAGATTTCAAATAGTGGGTCCCATTAGATCAATGGTTGGCATTTGATCAAGAATTTAGATCTAATGACGAGCGAAGGTCAAAGGGGTCAACCATCCTCAAGAGGAAATGCATGCATGACAAGTGTCAATAGTGCATTCAACTAGTAGAGGATTGATGGCTAGCACTTGACTATGCAAATTGAAATTGATGAAGGAAAATGAGTTAATATTTCAGTGAGATAAGTTGGATTTCGATGGCCAATCAGAACAAAGGAAAGTTTAAGATCTTCGACAAAGGTTGAGAAGCCATTTTTAACCAAGGGCAATAAGGTTTTGTAGGGTCATCCCAATGCCATTAAATTTGGTTCAAACACCATGGAGTGTTTAAAGTGATGCAATTAGGTTTAAGAAATATAAAGGACCACTATTGGGGCTTAGTTTGTATCTCTAATTTGATTTTTTTATTACTTGCAAGGTCATTTATGGAACTATGTTTGCCATTATTATAAAGACATATGCATAATCTATTTAGACCTAATAGGAAAACCAATAGTCTGAGATTGGTTTTCTATCTATAGTAGACCCATGAGCATGGAGACCAATTTGAGCATGTTCTAATTGGAATAAGAGTTGGCATCTTGATAGATGCCAGAAAGGCATATATGTAGGCTCTAATGGTTTCATCTCCAAGGCTAACTACATGAAAATGACCTCTTTCCTCCACTATTCACATCATGACAAACTAGTTTGGAGAAATTTAGCATCAAGACAAATCCCTAAAATATCAATATGAGGATTGCAACTACATTGATTCTAGGACCCAACTCAAAAAAACTTGATCTTACTGTTACAACCATCAGGGAACATCAATGAAATAACAATGTAACTGTGAAACCACTTGAAGTAGCCCAGATCAATCAAGAAACTTAAAGGAGAATATTTGCATAAATAGTTGCAACTATGGTTCAAAGGGGGTTGAACTGATTTGATTCTCTTTTAGGCTTCCTATTTTGCATTTCTCTCTCCCAAATGCTATAAGTAGCTACCATTTTGGCTATTGTAGAAACAACCACACCATGTATGGGGAAGCCTTATTGGATTGAATTTATATTCTAATTTTGAACATTAATACAATTATGTTTCTGAGTTTTTGAATAATTGTCTAAGTATGCAAGTGATGTATGGTGATGAGAAGTGATAATTCTCTATCCTTCCTTCCCTTATTCTTTCATGTTTGAGCAAGAGTTTCCTAGTCTAACAGGTCAGATAGAGTGTAGTCTAGTGTGTAAATCTTTTTCAAGTGTAAAATTGTACTTGGAGTGTGTAATCGACCCTCTGATTCATTTACCTTGTGTTGATGCTCACATCTTGCCTTTATATTGAAATACTCATGTTAGAATCTATTAAAACTTAGAGACTAGTTTGTATGTTTTATGTCATTATGGTAGAAATATGATGGTCATGTGGAAGACATTCTTGGTGCATCACCTCCTTTAGAGTAGGTTCAGTTTATGAATTTTGTAACTCTTTTGCCCCATAAGTAAGTAGTAGCTTAAGTGATGAACATTGTACTATATATTCAAGGAGCTAGCCCTTAAACCTCGAGGCTCATTTCGATATAGGTACACCTACATACTTGAAAATGTTTCCATGTTGCCCAAATCTAGAAGAAATCTGAATAACCTCTTCTAGGGTGCAAGACTTGGTGACAATAATTTTGGTATGCCTGGTGGAACCCCATTATTTTCAAGACAACTTATCAAGGTGAAAGCTAGTCTTGACCACACCAACTGCAAAATGGTATGCCACTCAACATTTAGCAACTCCTCAAAGTACATCTAGTTTTAGACCATTATTTGTTATAAACTTTCCCCCCATAATTCATGGTACTCATTAGGTCATCCTATGCTAGACCATCCAATCTTATTAATCCACCCATTCAGCCTGAGACCCCTCTTGACATTCATTATTCATAGCCTAATCTACCCTTTGAAGAATGAGTAGATTTTTCTAGGGAGGAGGAAGAGGAAGAGGCAAAAGAATTTTAAGATATTAAAGAAGACGACATGGATAGACCTCATGATTTCCCTACCTTCAACACTGATAATCCAATCCAACTTCACACATATGATACCATCCCTCCTAATGCCATAAAATGTGTGCCCAGATTAAATGGTAAGAGTCATATCATACCTAGTGAACATATTAGAGATGTTTCTAATTTTTATATCTTCCACAATATTGTTTGAGAGAACATTAGCATCAGATTCCTTGCCATGTCCCTTAAAGGGAAGGCTCTTGATTGGTATAGGACTCTAGAAGGGGGATGCATCATGGCATGGGATGAGTTTGGAGTGTTGCTAACTTCTAGATTTGGAAATGAAGGTAACCATGCTTCTCTCATACATCAACTCAACATGATAAAGAGGGAACCTAAAGAAACAATGCATGACTTCAATGAAAAGTTTTAGAAGACTTGGCATAGGTTGCCTCCTCCTATGAGACCAACTACTAGGTTTATGTTCCCTACTTACTTAAGAGCTGTTGGGACTGAAATTGTTTTTATGCTTCAATCTATGGGAGGATCCACCCTCCCTGAAGTATATAAGCTTTATATCAAAGCTGAAAATAATCTCATCCAAGATGGAAGGTTGCCACCTAAAGTGTCTATGCCTCCTTTGTCTCATGATTCTATTAGTACTTTAGATCTAGCCCAAGTTCCTAATGCTAATACCGAAACTAAGGTGGCTCTTAGGCAAGCAAAAAATAATGTTGATTGGAAAGCAATGTTCTTAGCCTTATAGGCTCAAAATGGACAAGCTAATGTGAAAAAAGGTGTGTATCATAAACCTTACCCCTATCAACAATAGTATGGTCATAGTATGAAAAGGGAGAGGCCAATGGTAGCCTAATCCCAATGGACCTGCTAATACATACAACCCTAACTCTATCACCAATGCAAAGGAGATAGTTACTCCCCTCCTATCAAATGAAGATGAGGTGATGATGCAAGTTAATGAGGTTGGCAACCTCAAGGAGAGTTCTTCACCAATTTTTTGATTGAAGACACTTTTGTGCTAAATCAAGGAACCTCTATTATAGACAACACAAGGGCCAAGAGGAAGGCTCTAGAAGGTGGAAACAACATGCCCGCAGGCTCATCCAATCCTCCTGCAAGACAGTGAGGCATGACTACAAGTGTGATAGTTTCATAAGCTCCTATACCTACAATAAGTCAAAATGTGGTAAGGACTGTTCAAGGTGCCTATATTCCTAAAGTTTCAAGCAATTCTTGACCTCCAAGGACATAATAAAATGTGATTACTAATGCTCTAAACATAGTAGATTCCTTGAAAAGTGCTAGAACATATATCTCCTTGTGGGATATCCTTCATATGCCTGGCCAAAAAGATTTGTTACAAAAGCAATTGTCCACTATTACTACTAGCCCTTCATCTTCAAATCAAAGTAGTAGTCATGTTATCCTTGAAAATTCTCCTAAAACTATTATTTAACCATCTACTAGGATTGATAAACCCCCACCATTTTACCTCACTCTCATAGTGGGTGACAAAGTGGTTCACAATTGCATAGTTGATAGCGGAGCCTCTACTTCTATCATGCCCAAAGTTTTAGCTGAAAAGCTGAGCCTGAAGTATGAGCCTCATAGCAAAGGAGTGCTCCAACTAGATGGTACACCTACTAAGACCATAGAGCTGATAAAAAACCAGAAGGTTTTATTACATGATTGTCTTATCTTTCTTATCCTTCAAGATATAGTTATTGTTGACCTCCCATCTCACTTTACAATCTGCCTGTCAAGGGACTTCACAAATAAGATAGGTGGATATCTCTTAGCTGATTGGTATTTATTGTATTTAAGGATAAGGTATGGGACCAAGGTAATGCTTAGAACTCAACCTCTTTCTAGATTTCATATTGAGCTTTACATTGAAGCAAGTTCCAACTTGAATTGTGTGGTTCATGAGAAGGAAGAGCCTAATGTGGACAGTGGAAATTTAAAAATTTAAGGAATTTTTGATTTATTCTTGTACAAGTATGGTGTAGATTCATATAGACATGGTCCTTATGCATACTTTGAACATACTCACCTTGGGACTTACCTTATGCATGAGCATCCCTTTGAAGGAGTTGAGATAAGTACCAAACATTCTCATGTTACTGAGTGCAACTATATGATTTATGAGTATGGTGATCATATGTTAATGAACCTAATTGAACACCATAGTGGGAAGAATGATGTTTTTATTCTTGCTATTAATGAGGATGCTCTGGATGGCGAAACTCATGAAGAAGAGGAGGATGACTTATGGCTGAGATTCGAGGCCATGTGTCAAGAGTTTGAAAAGATTAGTAATATTCCTTCTTCTCCTAAGAAATGTATGTTTGATGAGGTTGTTGATGAAACTAATGAGCAGGCTCTCAGGTGTTCTATAAATCATGAAATAAAAGAACATGTTGTTCAGGAAGATGGACATCAATCTACTATTCAAGAGCCTACAGTCCTAAAGGGACCCAGTGAAGTCAAGGTAGAAGCTATTTTGCCTAAAGGATAGTTAGGAGATCCATTTGGTATTGATCCATGTTTAGAGGGGTTAGATCATAAAGAAATTGATACTCTCAAGCATCAAGTATATCCTATGCAAGAAGACATAAAGGTTAAGGTAGTTGTCATCCTTCTTATTCTGTAGTATGAGGAATGCATATCAGATATGGCAATGATCAAAAGGATTACAACATTAACTAAGGCTCTTAGAGAGAAATAAATATCATCAATGAAGGTCCTAGATAATTCACTTGCATACTTAAGAATATTCAAAGGTGATAAGCTTTTTGATCACCTATATATGCAAGTGATTGGTGATGAGCATGCCCCTATGCTAGGCTACCTTCATAGAGTGATAAAGATGCTAGGGGAACCATTTTTAACCCTAGTTGAAGTATGATAAGATGTTTCACATATGGAGGTCAATCTTGTAAATATTAGGTTAGGTGTGTGTTTCCTTTCTTATTTTATTATGTCCTAATAAGTGCTTTTGAAGCACAATGTGTTTTGCTTGGTTCCTCACTTTGTGTTTTGTTCCTATTGTTTTCTTATGTTTTGTGTATTATTCAAAGATTTTTGTATGTCTAGATAGTATACTTGTGACTTCATATCCCAATGGATAGGATGAGGCAACTAGTCATAGCATAACAAGCATACCACCCCTGAGAAATCACCAAAGATGTTGACCATTTTTTCCCATAGGCCAAAATGGGTCAACCCCTATAGTCAAAATCTTGTATAGGGGTTTTTTATAATGTTGTATAATTTTCATGGTGGTGAATAGTTGCAGGATCAGATCCATAAAATGCCAAACATCTTAAATTTTGGCTAAGTGTTATTTATTTTAGGAGTTTTGTTTTGAGTCTTTTGGGCTAAGTGTCGAGAATTATTTTAGATAATTTGTCTGAAACAATAATCCTGAAAGGCATTTTTTCAAGAAAATTGACCCTACAAAAATCTTGAAAGGTATTTCTGTAAGAAGATGGTCCAAAAGCAAAATCAAAGGGCTCTTTTTCAAGCAAAGTGTCCCAAACACTTTTTACAAAGGATCATTCTTTGATAAAGTGGACCTTTGCAAAAATCCCAAAGGTTATTTCTTTCAGGGAAAATATTTGGCAAAAGTTTAGAAGGCATGAATTCTTTCAAACAAAATGTCTAAATCAAAATGCATTGGGAAAATTATCCAGACAATTTTTTCTAAAGGGTTATCTACAGAAAGTGGTCCGATACACTTTTTTTGAAGGGTCTTTTTTTCCTTCGAGGTCTAAAGACAAATTTTTGAAGGGTACTTTTCTCGAGAAGATAGACCAATGCAAAAGCTCTGAATGGCAATTCTAAGGCCATAATTATTCCAAGAAAATTGTTCCTCAACAATTTTCGTAAAGGTCAACTTTTTTCAGACATTTTGTCCAATACACAAAGCCCGAAGATGAGGTTCTGAATGGAAGGAGTCTAGGATCTCAATTTGCTCACAAGGTTTTTAAGACACTTTGGATTCACTTAAAGTGTAAATTACCATTTTGATAAGGACATGACCAAATTTTCAAATCCCTCATGGGATGCCAAGAATGCTTAGAATGGATTAAAAGGAATGGGATCTATTTGGTTCTTCATTGTATTCATTGAGACACTTTGGCCTAGTAATAGAGATTCTAAGTGGACACTTTGTCGACATTACCATTTTCACATGTGGATAAATTAGAGAGATTTGGTCATATGGGTTTGTTCACATTTGTGATTAGATCATATGTGCCAAGTTTTAGGTCCTCCACTAAAGTGAATCAAAATTTACAAAGGTCCAAATTCAGCTCCTCAGTCACTTTCTGTGTGTTTTCCCATACTTAGCCATTTTCAAGAGGTTCTAACAGAGACAAGTGAGCATCTTCACAAAGCCATATCTCATATGTGTATAAGTTAGAGGGAAAAGTGGTCACATGGGATTGTTCATCTTTGTCCCTAATTGCTATGTCCCAAGTTACAGGTCCTCTATTGAAGCGCAAATAGAGTTATGCATGTGAAAAGTTGGCTCCTCAATTAGATTTCACTAAGTTTCCCATACCCAAATGAACTTGACCATCGCTAGGATGTCACACATAAGTAGATATGGACCAACCAACTTGAGAATTTAATATTTTCACCTAGAAATATCCCAAGACCAATGGATCAAATGGGTTTGTTCCTTTTGGCCTCAAGAACATCTCTTGTAAGTTTGGTGCCTCCATGATTCTATCACTTCAAAATCCAAGCCTTAAAAGTTGGTCAAAAAATATAAGATGTGCATGTTAACATTAAATTAAAGCCACTAAAAATATCCATATGAGCCTAAATTTGATGGTTTGCAGGACATCAAATACATTCATGGGGATGTCGAATGATGGTTGGTGGGATGTCAACTTTAGGACAAAACAAGATAGGTCCTATTGAGAGTAAATTTGACGATCATATGACCATTAATGATAGTCATGTGAACATATTTTGATAAGAGCAAGGACACTAATTTTAAGATCGTGAACTAGAAATTAGATTTCAAATAGTGGGTCCTAGCAGATCAATAGTTGGCATTCAATCAAGTATTCAAATCATATGGTGAGTGGACGTCAAAGGGGTCAATGAACTTCAAGAGAAAATGCATACATGATAAGTGTCAACATGTTAAAATGATAGAGGATTGATGGCTAGCACTTGACCATGTAGATTGAAATTGATGAAGTGAGATGAGTCAATATGTCAGTGAGTTGAGTCAGGTTTTGATGACCAATCAAAACAAAGGCAAGCCCATAATCTTCGATAGAGGTTGAGAAGCCATTTTTTGACCAAGGGAAACAAGGTTTTGTAGGGTCATCCTAATGCCATTAAAGCTAGTTCAAACACCATGGAGTGGTCAAAGTGATATAGTCAGGTATAATAAATATAAAAGACCATTATTGGGGCTTAGTGGGGATCTTTGGTTTGATATTTTATGGCTTTCAACGCCATTTTTTAAAATATATTAACCATTATTAGGACCTGTGCACAATCTATTTAGACCTAATAGGAAAATGAATAGTCTGAGATTGGTTTTCCATCTATAATAGACCCATGAGCATGGAGCCCAGTTCAAGCATGTTTTAGTTGGAATAAGAGCTAGCATCTCGATGGATATCATGAAGGCATATAGGCTCTGATGGTTTCATCTCCAAGGGAAATTGCATGAAAAATACCTCATCTCTCCACTATACATGTCACAAAAAACTAGTTTGGAGTAGTTTAGCATTAGGAGAAAGCCATAACAAATTAATCTGAGGATTGTAACTACATTGATTCTAAGACCCAACTCAAAAAAACTTGATCTTACCATTATAACCATCAGGGAACATCAATGAAACAACAATGTAATTGTGCAACCACTTGAAGTAGCCCAGATTAGTCAGGAAGATTAAAAGAGCATATTTTCAGAAGTAGTTACAACTACAGTTCAAAGGGAGTTGAGCTAGTTTGATTCCCTTTTGGGATTATTGTTTACCATTTCTCTCTCCCAAATGCTATACGTAGTTGTCATTTTGGCCATTGTAAAAATAACCACACCATGTATGGTGAAGCCTTGCTAGATTGATGTTATATCCTACTTTTGAACATTAATAAAAGTCTATTTTTGAATTTTTGAACAATTGTCTAAGTCTACAAGTGATATATGGTCATGAGAAGTGATAATTCTCTATCCTTCCTTTATCCTTCCATGTTTGAGCAAGAGTTTCCTAGTCTAATAGGTTATATAGAGTGTAGTCTAGTGTGTACATATTTTTCAAGTGTACAATTGTCCTTGGAGTGTGCAATCCACCCTTTGGCTCATTTACCTTGTGTTGCTGCTCATATCTTGCCTTTATATTGAAATATTCATGTTATAATCTAATAAAACTTAGAGACTAGTCTGTATGTTTTGTTTCATTGTGGTAGAAATATGAGGGTCATGTGGAAGACATTATTGGTGCATCACCTCCTTTAGAGTAGGTTCAATTTATACATTTTATAACTCTTTTCCCCCATAAGTAAGAAGTATCTTAAGTGATGAATATTGCACTATATATTCAGGGAGCTAACACTTAAACCTAGAGGCTCATTTTGATATTGGTACACCCACATAATTAGAAATGTTCCCATGTTTCCCAAATCTAGAAGAAACTTGAATAACCTCTTCTAGGGTGCAAGATTTAGTGAAAATATAACCTATGGAACTAGGGGATTGTATCCCTAGGGCAGGGATGTGTAATGCCCACATGAAAGCTAGATAAGGGTTGAAAGAGGACCTAAAACAGGTCTAGTGCTAAGCTAGGGATGGGTTATATCAAATAATACTCATTGCACTCACGTGACATTTTATATGACTACAATATGACCTATAGGCAAAAAAGATCCAATGACTTAAAATGATATACCATGGGGACCCTGAGGTCAAATTGATATTTGAAGAGTCCACCAAAAAAATGAAGAGGGTAACCACTATAAGATTAACTCAAGATAGGAGCATTATATAGTTGCATATAGAATAAGAATTGTTCTCATTAGCTAAGATGAGAAAGGGAAGAGGATTTGGTGGTGTAGAGGAATTTGTAGAACACCTAAAATACATAGCAAGGATCAACAACTAGATGAATGCATAAGTAGTAAGGGGAATGGTTGAAAAGGTGAGAAATCTTAAAATTCAAACTAACTCCACCTTCTTTGGTGATATGGTTGGGAAAATTGAGGACACTCTTAATTAATTGATATTCATTAAATGAAGTTTGTGAAGTCCAAATAAGAAGTGATATTATGAAACAAAGGGGGTAGCAATATCTAACCATAATTTTACAAATTGACAACAAGCTAAAGAACATGGTCATGGTGTTAAAAATGAACCTTGTCCATGAGTTGAAGGTCATGGCATTATTTTATGTGAGCCATTACCAATCATTTATTGTGCACCTAAAAACACCCTTTGAGTATTGGATAAGGTACATGAAGGCTATATTCTTTTGAATAAACAAGTGGAAGAAAAAGATATTAACTTATTTTGGGGAAGTTAATATGATATCAATATTTACCTAGGAAAACAAAATTATAACCCTTGTGGAATTCAAAACATAAATGAATAAGTTCAAGACAAACTTTAGACATAAAATAAATAAGTCTAATAAGGAAGGATCCCAATATTTTATCAGTGTAGTAACACATACCATAGCAAGCATGGAAAAGGTTAATGTAGTCAATGTTAACTTGAAGACCCTTATGAAAAATGACACTACACTCATGGCACAAGGGGATATTATATTTAGGAGACTTGTTATTGATATGGATATAATTGATCATGACTCTTTATTAATTTCACAAGCTCTCCATACAAGAAGACCAAAAGTGGTTAGCTAGTTCTAAGTCATGATGACTTGGGAGAGTGACAATTAATCCCAAAATCCTCTATCAGGGAATATTTGGGCATATTTTATGTTAATCTTAGTGCCTTAATGGGTAGTGGGTCCTAATTATTTTATGGAGTGGGATTTTATTGATATGGTAAAACATTTATCTTTGTGATGGGGTTGTTTCCCATCCTCTATATGTACTCTTTGTGCAAACTCTTAAGGGTAGGAATGTTTTAATTAAAAAAATAAACAAATTTTAAATCTCTTGGATGTTTGTGAGTTATGTAATGCTTATACTTTCTAAACTTTCCTTATCCCTATTATTGATGTTTTTAAGATTGCCATGAAAATTATGTGGATTTCAATTGCTTGTGCAAATTAGGGAAAATAGTGTGATTATCTAAATTAACTAATTCCCATAGTTATATCTATTTTTAAATTAATTATCATAGACAATTATGATGTTATGTAGATATTATTTTTAATAAATTATCTTGCAAAATCAATATTGTGAGGATGGTGTTTTCAAGTAATCATTCGTCATAATATTTTCTATGTTTACTATAGTTCAAATATATGCTAAACTAGGTAAACACCAATGAAAATACATTTTAAACTCAGAAGGTGATCATTATTGGTAAAAGACATCTATATACAGTGCTAAATACACTTCTTCTCTGGCATACCCTGTTATTTTTTAATATTTTTTTATCAAGAGTATTGTTTAGTTTAGATTCATTTTCAGAAACATGAATATATAGATTTGAGATTGATGGTATTGGAGGTAACATGTTGTAAATACTTCTATGTGTAGTAATATCTATATCGTTCCATCAAAATATTCCAAGTGGACTATGTAGGAGAGTCAAATACTATAACTCATGCCCTGGAACAACATTATTGGTCCTAAAATAAGAGGGATTTCATCCCATTATTCCCTATGATGTGATTGAAGTATACATCAACCACTCCTCATAGGTCAACAACTAACACTAGAAGAAGAGGTAAACCACATTCTCTAAACCAAATATTGAACTACGATCCCAAACCAGTGCTTTGAACATTGAAAACTAGGTATAAAAAGAGTTTTTTTTAATTTTTTTTAAAGCAATCTAGATTTCCCATCGTGTCACACTAGATATAAATATAATTAATATTCTATTTCATTTCAACCTATAAAAACCCATGTGAGGCTTCAAAGACCCAAAATATCTATGACAAAGCGTAGTTGACTGACCAATTTCAAACCCAATCCATTTAAACCAATGTCTTGGTTACCAGGGTCAATGATTAACATTACTGGGGATGTCCATGACTTACTCATAAATAATGAGAGATACCTACCTTGGTTCACACTCAATTGATGGTGCACTACTAAAGAGAACATAACATCATTTAAATCTACCTTAAATGTTCTAAATGTGGAGCATGGGGATGTAGTATGTAGAATTTTTCCTAAGATACCATAGCTGATTGAGTTTTTAATCTCCCTAAGAACTCAATCACTAGTTGGAACTAATTATACATTTTAAGCCCAATTTGGTCACATTATTGATCTCAATGTGTTGTAGCAATTATTTTCTAGTAATTAGATAGAATCTAATGAGCCAGTTAGAGATTTTAATGCAATATTTTGAAATATGTATAGTCATGTCATGTCTTTGTACATTCATGACACCTAATTAACACTTAAAATTTAAAAAAACACTCTATATCCTTTTGTTCATCCTTAGATATCCCCTTGTCATAGAATTGCCTCTGACATATGCTAAAGCTATTAAGGTGGAAGTTTAGTTAAATCTGTAGGGAAAAATAGTTACAACTAATTTGAATGTCAATATGAATCTCTTATAATTGAATCCCATTCCTCATACTAATAAAAAAAATCTAGTGCCAAATCTTATCCCAATAAATAATTAGTTACCATTGAGGCATGTGAAACCGAACTAGCCTTTAGACATAATCACCCATTGGTAGAGGTGGAAAAACATGACCACTATCATTTCCTAGTTTATCCTATTGGTAATGTTTAGTTTGCACCCCAAGATTCTAAAAAAATGAGTTGGGTACAATACAATAGATGGTTCAAAAACTTAGTAATGACCTCCTAGGCCTCCAGAAATAAATGGGGAATAGTGTTGGGGAAAGTTCTAAATGAAATTTCACCTACCAAATGTACAAATATCCATTTAGTCACCCAAACATCAATTTTGAGATATCACCAAAAAACTACACGAGATTAACATTTAGATATTGGTCTTACCTAATTGGTGTAGGGTATGTAACACAATCCACCAAGGAGATTTAGACTATATTGAGTTTTGTAATTCATTTGACATCTTCCAAAAAGAGATGGAGGGGTATAAGGTCATCTCAAATCACTAAAATACAACCAATACATCTAAATCCCCTAGTACATCTAAATCCACTAGTACCACCATGGTGTTGGAGAGCTTTGATTTTTCTAATCACGAGGCCAAATAGCCAAAAGAGAATACATATGAGATACATGATTTCTAATTGTATCATATGAATAATTACTCATTGAAGAGCAAGATACAATAAATACCACTCACAACATCCACTCTTTCAAATAATAGTTTCACTCCCCCTGACCTGGAAGCAGACAAAAACCCCCTACCTTCTAAAGGTAACAATCAATGTCCGACCACCAACTTGCAACCTATTTTTGGTAAATGTGGCTAAAATATTGTCAAGGTCATGAATAAAATCAAAGCAAGAATTATGCTACATGAGTTATCAAAAATCACAAAGTAACATGACCTACTCCTAAAGTCACTGATTAAAACAATAGGTCAGAATAAATAGAAAACTTGGTATGACCCCAATCCAATCTAACATAATCATTGTCTAGTTAGATGAGTCTAAAATCAAAGTAGTTTAGGACTTATTAAAAATTCACATGTAATTATAATATGAACTTAGGATACCAGATATCATAGACATCTAGGTAGTAGAGATCCCCAAAACATATAAAATGTTATTAAGTTGAGATTGTTCGAAAACACTTAATAGCTATATGGCCACAAAATGTTTCCATATGTGACTACCTTGGAGATATGGTTTGGAAAATTGAGGACACTCTTAATTAATTGATATTAATTAAATGAAATTTGTGATGTCCAAATAAGAAGTTATATTATGAAACATAGGGTGGAGCAATATTTAACCATAATTTTGCAAATTGACAACACGCTAAAGAACATGGTCATGGTGTTAAAAAGGAACCTTGTCCATGAGTTGAAGATCATGACATTATTTTATGTGAGCCATTAACAATCATTTATTGTGCACCTAAAAACACCCTTTGAGTATTGGATAAGGTACATGAAGGCTATATTGGTTCGAATAGACAAGTAGAAGAAAAAGATATTCACTTATTTTGGGGAAGTTAATATGATATCAATATTTACCTAGGAAAAAAAAATTATAACCCTTTTTTTATTCAAAACACACATGAATAAGTTCAAGACAAAATTTAGACATAAAATATATAATTCTAATAAGGAGGGATCCTAATAATTTATCAGTGTGGTAACACATGCCATAGCAAGCATGGAAAAGGTTAATGTAGTCAATGTTAACTTGAAGACCCTTATGAAAAATGACACTACACTCATGGCACAAGGGGATATTATAATTAGGATACTTGTTATTGATATGGATATAATTGATGATGACTCTTTATTATTTTCACAAGCTCTTCATATAGGAAGACCAAAAGTGGTTAGCTAGTTCTAAGTCATGATGACTTAAGAGAGTGAGGATTAATCCCAAAATCCTCTATCAGGGAATATTTGGGCATATTTTATGTTAAGCTTAGTGCCTTAATGGGTAGTGGGTCCTAATTATTTTATGGAGTGGGATTTTATTGATATGGTAAAACATTTATCTTTTTTATGGGGTTGTTTCCCATCCTCTATATGTACTCTTTGTGCAAACTCTTAAGGGTAGGAATGTTTTAATTGAAATAATCAACAACTTTTAAATCTCTTAGATGTTTGCGAGCTATGTAATGCTTATACTTTCTAGACTTTCATTATCTCTATTATTGATGTATTTAAGATTGCCATGAACATTATGTGGATTTCAATTACTTGTGCAAATTAGCACAAATAATGTGATTATCTAAATTAAATAATTCCCATAGTTATATCTATTTTGAAATTAATTATCATAGACAATTGTGATGTTATGTAGATATTATTTGTAATAAATTATCTTGCAAAATCAATATTGTGAGGATGGTGTTTTCAAGTAATCATTCATTATAATATTTTCGATGTTTACTATAGTTCAAATATATGCTAAACTAGGTAAACACCAATGAAAATACATTTTAAACTTAGAAGGTGATCATTAATAGTAAAATACATCTATATACAGTGCTAAATACATTTCTCTGGTATACCCTCTTCCTTTTAAATTTTTTTTTATCAAGAGTATTATTTAGTTTAGATTCATTTTCAGAAATATGAATATATAGATTTAAGATTGATGGTATTGGAGGTAAAGTGTAGGAAGTACTTCTATGTGTGGTAATATCTATATCACTCCATCAAAATATTCCAAGTGGACTATGTAGGAGAGTTAAATACTACAACTCATGCCCTAGAACAACCTTATTGGTCCTAAAATGAGAGGTATTTCATCCCATTATTTCCTATGATGTGCTTGAAGTATACATCAACCACTCCTCATAGGTCAACAACTAACATTAGAAGGAGAGCTAAACCACATTCTCTGAACTAAATCCTAAACTACTACCCCAAACCAGTGCTTTAAACATTGAAAACTAGGTATAAAAAGAGTTTTTAATTTTTTTTAAAGCAATGTAGATTTCCCATCATGTCACACTAGATCTAAATATAAATAAGGTTCTATTTTATTACAACCTATAAAAATCCATATGAGGCTTCAAAGACCCAAAATATCTATGACAAAGCGTAGTTGACTGACCAATTTCAAACTTAATCCATTTAAACCAATGTCTTGGTTACTAAGGTCAATGATTAACATTACTCTGGATGTCCATGACTTACCCATAAAGAATGAGAGATACCTACCTTGGTTCACACTTAATGGATGGTGCACTACTAAAGAGAACATAACATTAGTTAAATCTACCTTAAGCATTCTAAATGTGGACTATGGGGATGTAGTATGTATAATTTTTCCCAAGATACCATAGTTGATTGAGTTTTTAATCTCCCTAAGAACTCAATCACTAGTTGGAACTAGTTTAATGATACCTTTTAAGCTAATTTAGTCACATTATTGATCTCAACGTGTTGTAGCAATAATTTGCTGGTAATTAGATAGAAACCAATGAGCCAGTTAAATATTTTAGTGCAATATTTTGAAATATGTCTATAGTCATGTCATGTAATTGTACATTCATGACACCCAATTGACACTTAAAATGTATAAAAACACTCTACATCCTTTTGTTCATCCTTAGATATCCCCTTGTCATAGAATTGCCTCTGACATATGCTAAAGCTATTAAGGTGGAAGTGTAGTTAAATCTATAAGGAAAAATACTTACAACTAATTTGAATGTCGATATGAATATCTTATAATTGAATCCCATGCCTCATACTAATTAAAAAATTCTAATGTCAAATCTTATCCCAATAAATAATCAGTTAACATTGAGGCATGCAAAACTGAACTAACCTTTGGACATACTCAATCAACCATTGGTAGAGGTGGAAACACATGACCACTATCATTTCCTAGTTTATCCTATTGAAAATGTTTAGTCTGTACCCGAAGATTCTAAAAAACATGAGTTAGGTGCAATACTATAGATGATTCAAAAACTTAGTAATGACTTCTTAGGCCTCCAGAAATAAATGGGTAATAATGGTGGGGAAAGTTCTACTTGAAATTTCACCTACCAAATGTACAAATAGCCATTTATCCACCCAAACATTAATCTTGAGAAATGACCAAAAAACTACATGAGATTAACATTTAGAGATTGGTCTTACCCAATTGGTGTATTGTAGGTAACACAATCCAACAAGGAGATTTATACTATATTGAGTTTTGTAATTCATTTGACATCTTCCAAAAATATATGGAGGGGTATAAGGTCATATCAAAGCACTGAAATACAACCAATACATCTAAATCCCCTTGTACATATAAATCCACTAGTACCACCATGTTGTTGGAGATCTTTGATTTTTCTAATCAAGAGGACAAATAGCCAAAAGAGAATACATATGAGATACATTCTTTCTAATTGTATTAGGTGAATAATTGCACATTGAGGAGAAAGATGAAATAAGTACCACTCACAACATCCACTTTTTCAAGTAATAGTGTTATTCCCCCTGATTTGGAAGCAGACAAAAATCCCCCCACCTTCTAAAGGTAACAATCAATGTCCCACCACTAACTTGCAACCTATTCTTGGTAAATGTGGCTAAAATATTATCAAGGTCATGAATAAAATCAAATCAAGAATTATGCCACATGAGTTATCACAAATCACAAAGTAACATAACCTACTCCTAAAGTCACTAATTAAAAAAATATGTCAGAATAAATAGAAACTTGGTATGACCCCAATCTAATCTAACATAATTATTGTCTAGTTAGATGAGTCTAAAATCAAAGTAGTTTAGGAGTTATTAAACATTCACATGCAATTAGAATATAAACCTAGGATACAACAGATCATAGACATCTAGGTAGTAGAGATCCTCAAAACATATAAAATGTTATTAAGTTGAGATTGCTTGAAAACACTTAATGGCTATATGGCCACAAAATGTTTCCATATGTGGCTACCTTGTAGAGGAGTAGCCACAAGGAAGTTCTCTAATCTTATCTATAAGATATAACATTTTATGATTTCACATATCCTCAAATTCTTTGATATCTTTAATTAGATTCTTGAGAACTTCCTTCTTATTCTTCATTGCTTCTCTGTACTCTATGAATACTTTCCTGATTGGAATGACCTTCTACTAAACTAGGATTTCTAGCTTGAATTGGCATAGTTGAGTCCATGTATGAATATATTTTTTAGTCAATTTCAAATCTTGAGTGAGTGTTTTAAGTGTTTTATGAATTTCCCTTTTCACTTCACTCAAGTTCTTCAAAAATTTAATTGCAGAATGTAACTATTAAGTAACTTGTATAATCAATCTTTTAATCCAAACATTGACTGCTTGACTTCGAGATCTAATCTTTTCCACTTGTTGAATTTCTTTTTCTATGGTTTCATGCTCAATAGGTTCAATTGACTCAGATGATTGTGTGATCCTTAGTAGAACATAAGTCAATTATTATACTTGTGCTTTGAGTTGATCTTGTATTTTCTTGTCCTTATCATATATTTCAATCAATGACACCATTGCTACTTACAAATCTTCCTTTGCAGTTTGATGAGTTTGCTTCCCAAGGTCTATTTGTCCTACTACATATTTAGACACTTGGATATCTTCAATGTTTTTATCTTTGAAAGGCACTGCAACCTCAACATACTTGTGTCTTGATTCAAAGATTACCCTTGATATGGTTTTAATCTTATTTGCTATTTTTGGCTTCATAGGCACAAGTTGACCAAAATTAAAGTCATCAAGAGACAAAATATGTTTCTTCTTTATGGGAGTTTGGGACATGAGCCAAGGAGGAAGAGGAGATGAATCTTCTGATGCAGAAGAAGCCAAGGATTGTGATGTTTAGAGAAGGCCAATGGTTTGTGAAGTGGGTGGAATGGAAGATGGGACAGTGGAAGTATCTGATAGTGGAGTTGACACCAATGGGATTGTGGTTATGATTGGTGGAGTTTTAATTGGTATGATAGAAACTTTGGTCCCTATTGGCAAGTTGGATACTGAAGTAGTAGAGACCTGAGTTGTTAACTTGGAGGAAGATGTAGACATAAATTTATCCATATATTTTTGGTGAAGTATAAAATGGTGGGAGACCCTAGTGACTTTGAAGGAGTAGGTAGATTAGATAAAGAATAAAAAACTTGATCTATTTTACCTTGTGAAGGGATTTGGAAAAGTGTGGAACTAAGAGGTGATGGAGGAGATGAAAGAATACTCTAGGGAGGAATGGTAGAAATAATTGGTATAATTGGAGTGACGGGGGGAAGAGTGGAAGATACTTGTGAAGTTGATTTTTATGAAATATGACTTGAGAAGTCTTTGGTTGAGTAGTTACTGATTGTGCTAGTGCTTCATACATAGCAAGATATTTCTCATTTTTTGTTTGAACATTTTTCTCAACATCAACATCTTTGCCTTTACTTAGAAACATAAAATTTGGTTTTTGTGTGGAGGTAGAGGCATCTTATTTATTCTTTGTCCTCAATTCCTCTTGTTTCCTTGCAGTATCTTTGTCATATTCTTCTTCTAAACCAATCTTGAATTGATTCAACTTAATACCTTGTCCTTGCAACCACACATTAGTCTTTGCAAGAACAAGTTGGAATCTATCTATGATAGAATTGGATTTTTTAATGGACCATTAAATTAGAGGGGGAAGAGTTGAAGCCACTTTGTTATTCTCATATGATGGATCTAATACATTCTCATCATCTATCAGATCCTCAAGAATATTTGCCAACTTTTAGATTGATAATTTGATCAGTAGTGAGATGACTATAATCAAGTTTTCTTACATCTTCATTAGTTCTAAATTTTGCCCAAATGTCTTCAAATCTATGTATGTGAGTGAAATTAAGTTTGATATTTTGCTTCATAAGCCTATAATCAAAGTATTTTCTAATTTTGAATCTCTTAAGAATAATCCACTGTAATTTAGTTTCCATGGTTTTGGCCTTTACAATGGTTGTAACTGTGTACCGACCAATACTGATTGGAAACTTGAAACCTGGCATTTGATTGCTTCTTATGTACACTCATTACTTGCATAAACATCTCCATGAATATCAATTTATCTCTTGGGTACCTAGGCAACAAATAGGGTTGTTCATCAAACCCTCCTACCTTAATGTAGGAAAAGGTTGGAAATTATAAGAAAATGCAACTAACCTTATTGACTTGTGCCCATGCTTGATATGAGACTCTCTTCTTTTTGAGATATTTTTCAAAATTACAAATGAACCTATAAATAAGGCATCATTGACCATTTTATAATGTTTCAAGCTTTCCTTTAGAGTTAGCTATGGGTAATATTCATGTACTAGAACCCTTGTCCTTTCACCATTACTGGTCAATCCTGGGAAAGCTCTCATGTTGGCTGTAACATATCCATATAGGAAGTCATATAAAATTTGAGTGAAAAAGTCACCTTAGAGAGTTGGTGACAAATAGCATCATTGATTTGTTTACCCCAGAAGATCTTTTGTTTACCCCTTTTGATGACCTAGATGTATTAGTATATCCACTCTAGGAAAATATTTGATGTGGGGAGCCCCTTGACTCTACTTAAGAGGGTGATCAAATCCCTTACTTCCTCTAAGAAGTCATTATAGTAAAGGTATTTATGCCATCTAGATATAGAATGTCGAGGATTCTTGAGATCTTTGGAATTAATATGCTTTTTGAAATGTTTAGAATCCTTATCATAGTGCTCCTGGGCTAATTCCATAGTTAAACCTGAATATTCTTCAATCTTGAAGAGATTGAAGACTTTATCAAAATATTCCTCATCAAGGCGGATGACCACCGTACCATCCACATCCTTGATTGATCTATTCTACTTATCAAATTGTGCATCCATTGTCAAGATGAAATTTGAATCCTATGCTGATATAGGAAACATAACTGCCAAGTGAATTTCAATGTTTAAGATTGGATGCATGTGAGATGCAATGGGATCCCTTTCTAGCCTCTGCAAGAATTCAACCATGTTAACATGGCCAATCTTGGTATCTTTGATCTGGTCCACATTCAATTTGATTGTGGATGAAGGAAACACAACATAAAATTTGTACTTCATTGCTTTCTTGGTAGGTGAATCATTTGACATTGCTCAAGGAACTGCAGCAAGAAATTTTCATTTCTTCAAAGTTAGCAATTTTTATCTATCCAAGAAAAAATGTGGGAGCAGAGAAAAATAATGCTTATGCATGGAATAGGTATAAGGTTGTGTACTTTTGAGAATTTTCTCTGAACTACATAAGGTTTGAAGGATCTAGGTGCAATTCAAAGAAAATTCTATGAGTTGCATAGGACTTGCGCATGCTTGGTGTAGGTCAAAAAAATTCTCTAACTTGCACTAAGATTTGGTTGATTGGGTGCAAATTAGAGAATTTTATATAACTTGCATTGTTAGGTGGGATTTGGTGCAAGTCAAATAAAATTTTATGACTTACACCAAGTTTTAGGTTAATGGTGTAGGTCAGAGAAAATTCTCCAACCTGTACCATTTAGTGAGGTAAGGTGATGTACTTCAAATATATTTTTTTTGATGTGTACCAAAATGGTAATCTAGGATGCAAGAGGGGTGTATGTTGGATAAAAATATTTGACTCACACCAAGACTTAAGAAATTAGGAAGGGGTGAGCTTAGATCATGCCACATGGAGAAAATAATTTGAGGCACATGCGGGTAAAAATCAAGGTTAGAACATGGGCCTAGGGGTATGCACATGGTTTTAAATGAAAAAGAAAGGTTTTTACAAAGGGCATAAAAGATGAAGAAATTCAAGATGTGAAAATGAAAAGAAAAAGATTAAAAGAAGAACAAAGCTAACCTGAGATCCACGATGGATAAAAATTCAAGGTCAAGTTGAAGCAAGATAACATGGAAATGAGGAATCAGGGAGGTGCACTTTAGTTAAAAAATGGTGAGGAGTGCAAAAAAAATGGTAAAAATAAAATTATAACATGGTAATTTATATCAATAAGGTAATTAATGCATATTAATTACCTTAGAAATGGTGGGCTCAAGTGCATGGTTAGAGAAATTTTCTGACCTTGCATGTGCAATGCTAGAAAAATTCTTTGCTTTTGCATGCAATGATGCAGTTTAGAGAAAATTCTCTGACTTGCACTAAAATGAACTTGGTGTAGTCCAAAGAAAATTTTCTAACTACATGGGGTGAAAAATTCTCTCAAAAGACAACTTTTTGAGAATAGATAAATGCAAGAAGGCAATGATTGGCCTTGTTTCACATGCTTAGAGCCCATGGGATACAAAATGAACAAGTTTCATAGGAGTTATCCCATGAATTGAGCCTACTAAATTCAAGGATAACACATCCTTCAAATGAACTTAGATCATAAGATCAATCACCTTATCCTTGACATGACCAATATGAATCAAACCTTTGATTGTGATCAACTAAAGAATTAGGGACTCCCCCTTTATCTTCATAGCTTGAGATCACCACATCAGTCATTAATAATTTCATACCATCCTCATCTTTCTTCAAACATCTTGATACCAATACCACTTCTCAACACAGATCAAGCTCAACTACCAACTACTAGAAATAAGGAACTATTTTTTGCTTACCTCTCATATACCAACAACACTTCCAACTCTATCAACATTCTTCAACATGTCTTCATGATAACTACCATGATTTCACTAATTGATGAGTGTCTCCATGAAGCCTAATGGAGTCACCCTTAACATAGGGAACTAAAACAACACAAACACAAGAGATTCCTAGATCTCCATGCTCTCATAAGACTAATGATCCTTTAGGATCCTTTTAGGCTCAATTAGCCTCTTTGGCTTGGCCTCTTTATCATCCATGTGGTCAATAATATAAGATGATAATAAACACTCTTGATACTCTTCAATATCTATCCTATGCTCTACCATAGCAAACAATCCACTTTGGCTTGTAGGTTGATCAGGATTAAGCTTGATTGTCTTTGGCTTCCATACCTTGGTTTGTCTTTTTTTTAGACCTCTAGGAGATTGAATATTCTTGTTCTATCTTGGTGATTCATGATTATAGAATCCTGTAATATGACCAATGTTATGACAATTATATAAAACAACATCACTTATATATCTTGACTGATGTGGACTGTGACTCCTTCCATAGTCCCATGAGTACTCATTCTTAGAGGGTCTTCTACACTCTCTTTCTCTATGACCAAATTGACTACATGAGAAACAATAACCATTGAATGGATTTGCATACCTTATGGCATTAGGATGTCTAAAAGAATTTTTATTCATTTTTTTGAGGTTGACCTTATTCACATTAACATTCTCCTTGTTCTCATCTTGATCTACTTTGAAATCAAGACCTGCCTTATCATTGGTAAACTTCTGACTACTCAAAATGTCATCAAAGCCTCAATTCTCTTTTAAAACTTCTCATAGGTCTTTATCTTGGTAGTTTCTTGATCCAATTATGACTTTAAGGACTCCATTTTTGATTCATACTTGGTGCATTCTTCTTCCTTAGCCTTTAGGCTAGCAGTGACTATCTCTATCTAAGCTTCAACGTAATTAATGATCTCATCATGCTACTTGGATGTGTTACTTAGTATATCCTCAAACAAACTAATATGCTCTTCATAGTCCTTAACTAATGACTTCAATTTATGATTCTTCTTCTTTACAAAATTTAACTCTTTTAAGGAAATTATCAGTTTTAACTCAAAGTTCATCTCAACTTCTTCTTCATCTGATTCATCAACCATATCTCCAAAAATCATGCAATATTTTTCTTAGGAGTAACCTGCTTCGTTAACCGTGAAAAGAACTTCATTGCTAACCTAACCAACACATTCATCATCATTTTTATAATCACTCTTTTCACTCTCATAAGAGGAACTAATATCTTATTTGGTATAGAAGCTTTTCTTATTCTTGAAAGACTTCTTCTTGCCTTCATACTTTTTGAAACTCTTTTTTCTCTTGTCAAACCTATATGACTTTTTTTCCTCATCATGAGGTTAATCAACTTAATCATCATTCTTATCCTTATGATTTTGAGGACATTTGTTGGAAAAATCTCTAATCTCACCATAGTTGAAACCTTTGAAAGACAACTTACCCTTGTACTTACTAGATCCAATCTTCAATTTCCTATCAACCATGGTTATCAATTCATCATCATCAATATTCAAACATACCTCATCCTTGACATTCTTGGATTTTAACTTCTCATATTTGAATCTTACTTCTTTATTGGGAGGTCTTCCATCATTTGTTCTCATCTCATAGGTAGTCAATATGCTATGAAGCCCATCCATCTGAAGTGTGTTTAGATCTTGCATTTATTCTACTACAGACACCTTTGAATCAAATTTATAAGTTAAGGATCTCAATAAATTTTTTACAGCTTTATACTCTTTCACTTCTTATCTAAGACCTATAATGACATTAACAACTTCCTCAATCCTTAACAGGTACGATGCAATGATCTCATCTTCCTTTATACTCACTTTCAAATTGTCTTCTGTGGGTTTGTAATTTAGCCATCTTCACCTTGGTGTTCCTTTATAGTTAGTATTCAACTTATCACATATCACCTTGGTTGACTCACAATGAATCACTCTCACAAACTATTCCTCTAATAGGCCACATAAAATGGCATTCATTGCCTTGGAATTGATCTTGCTTTCCTTTTTGCCTACTGTATTAGTTGGTGGTGTAGGAGGTAGAGTGTATCCATCCACAACTAATTGACATATGTCATGGCCCACTGAAATTAGATATGTACTCATTATGATGGTCCAAAATGAATAATTATTCCCATTGAGTAATGGAGCCTTACTGATAGAAAAACTTCCTTGAACTTGACTATTAGCCATCCTTGCTTTTAGGATCTCCTTTAAGATGTTAGGTCTACTTTAAAGGATCTGATGTGATACTAATTTTTATAATAACAATGACCAAGATGGGGGGGGGTGAATAAATATTAAAAATATTCATTTAATTCCACTTAACATTCATGAGCCATTCATACAAACATATAGATCAATCAAATCACAAACAACCATACCTATGAAAATGAAATACAAGAACACATCACATAAGTGAGAAAACCTCAAGGGGAATAAAAACCAATGATATCTTAAAATAGACTATAATCTTATAAGAAAAAAACCAAATTTAGTGAAGCACCAAATCGACATGGAACACCAGCCCCAACTAGCCAAGCATCCACTTGAATAGGCTTTAGTAAGCACCTACTTGCAAGGAAGCACCAACCCCCTAGAAGACTCAGTACTAACTCAACCACTAGATTGATTTGATCACCTTTAGAACACTGTGTTTCTCATACAATATATGATGATCATCTTCTTTATCTCTTCATTCTCTTATCCCTCTCAAACTGCCTACTAGGTCCCTTTGCTCAACTAGGTCTCTTCAAGACTGATTACATCATATGACCTTGATATTCATACTCAGACATCCTTTTAGATACTCATGATAATACCTCTACTATCTTATGATGGTATACAAGACATCCTTCTACTCATGGATCTTCTATATCATTCACTCTACCATCCAATCCTTTTACTTGCATAAATAGGCCTAATATGCCTTATTTATATAGACAACTTATGAACACATAACTCTTGGTAATCTAAAATAACTTAACAACTTATCTTGGGAATTCAATATATCTTAACACACATTATAAATATGAATAAATTACACAAATTAGTTATCCACACCTTCATTAGGCCTTATGGAGACCTAATAACCCTTCTTTATACACACATTACACTTTGCCTTACTTGGAACACTTTCAAACTCCACACATGGTAATAAAATATAATATAACAATAAAATAGATGTTATCCAACATCCTCTAAAAACCATGACACATTTTAGGCACAAACACCACTTGAAACACTCCATTAGCATTGTTCACATTAGGCCTTTGAACACATAAAAAAGTCTATCTTGAAAAACTAAAGATAACACATCATTCAGCCACAAAAAATTGATAATAAATAAATTATACAAAACCTATATGACCTTAATAATATCACCATATTTATTAGATAGTTTAACTAAAGGCATAGAGCCTCAAAGTCATCACTGCAACTTGCTTACTTAGAACTGCCAAGACTATAAAAAACATAGTTATGAAACATTGACCTTCAACAAATGTATGAAGAATTTACAAGACTTATAATTCATGAACATGATCATATGAAATCTCCAAACCATATTAAAATATAAACATCATATGGTCTAATGGCAACTATTAGTCTTATAGACCAATGTATTAACCTCACTACACATAGTCACACTAGAGCTAGATAAGCCATTTTGGCTTCAATGTTTTCACCACTATAGCTAAATTATAAGCTATCTAAAAATAATTAATAGGAAATACCAATCCCAAAAAAATATTCATGCACTTTGATCCATCATTCTACCCTAAAAACCAACTTCTCACACTTCTCAGGTTTTGCATTGTTTACACCATCAGGCCTGTTAGCGACTGACCTACTTAGATAACCAACTTAGAGAACCTAAGGACCAAAACCTATCCATAAACCTTTATGAACATGAAAAATGAGTCTTTACCTTCTTATCTATCCATTTTATTACTGTCTAATGCAAATTTTGACTTCTACAGTAACTTCTTTAGAAATAAGCCTATATCCTCACATTTTCTCTCTCCTCTCTCTAACCAATACCACCTGTAGGTATTGAGGAGAGTAAAATACAAGATACAATAGCTTACCTAATAAATTCAATCCATATTGTGTAATTTTTAGTAACATATTTAATATTGGGTCTGTATTAGGGTTCTAAGAGGGTTTAAATTAGTTTCCACTCTTCATGATTGTTTATAAAGCATAACCCCTCAATCCAAAAAATAATGATTTTAATTTTGAGATAGGACCCTTCCCCATCTACCATAAACTAATTAGATTCACATGTAAAGGTTTGACAAGCTAATGAGCACAATAAAATCCTTCTTGGGTTGAGAACCCTTCATTTTGCACACTCAAGAGACCTCAAAACAACTTCTCATGCTTTTTCCTTCATACTATGACCTCAAATTACATGATTTTTTTGAAACAATATACCTCACCTTTGAAAATTCTTACATGAGCTCAAACACCATTAAATATTATCATGACACCTCATTAGGCCACACTCTCTCTTTGCTCTCTACACCTCAACTTACAAACCACATTAGGCCTTAAGACTGACCTTCATGCCTCTTTCCATGCTCTCACCACCTCATTTTCATTCTCAAAATCTCACTCTCATGCTATAAAACCTCCATATGCCTTGACAATAGATCATTATACCTCATTAGGCCAGATAGGGTCCAAGTACAGACCAAAATATAATGTCTTACCCTTAAAGACCCACCTTACAACACTTATTAAAGATTTTACACCTAAATTACATGCCCATACAATGAAAAATAAATTGTAATTTGTTTGAGCTCACTCACTTCACCATGATACCTACAAATACCTTCTCACAAGGTCTAGACTAGGATTCACAAGAACCTTCATTGACAACATTGATAACTTCAAGTTGACATGAACCTTGACATCAACCAATAGAAAAGACAATGCTGAACAATCTCACCTTATCATATCATCTACATACCTCAATAAACATTGACCATGCGCCTTCAATATATTCACCTTGACATCAATGACATCAAACTTGGCATCACTAAAAACAACATGCCAACAAGTCATACCTAGTTTCAACACATTTGATATGTTATTGGGTAGGCCTTAGATATAGTATCTTTGAGCCATTAAATAAACGTTACACATATGTTTGACATATATACATGTTAATTATGTGGTTATAGTTGAGGGTATTCTACATGAGTATCCTCTACCTATTCCATAGCTAGTTATATTATAGTCACTAGTTACAACTCCAAACACAGAGTCTGTTAGTACACCTCAAATATAAATTAAGCCACCAATGTAGGTGAGGTCTAATCCTAAAATATTATCACATATACATACTCTACCACAGATACTTTTATTATATTAGAAATACCCCTATATTAGAGACATTTTTTGGATTCTAGAGAGCCTCTCTCTACCCCATTACCACACAAATCAATGTTACAACATAAATCATCCATTTTTATTACAACTTCTTCTACCAGATGGGTTCCCAAGTGTTCCACAATTCATAGGCCTATTTAGTCAACTCCATAGATTCATATCCCCACTCCACAGGGAGTTTCAACTACATATCACTTAGTGCATCTGATTCTCTGATCTCAGATACCTCATCACATAACACACATGATCACTCTTCCTCTCTTTGATATGGGGACACATTTATTTCAAGTCTCTTATGAGACTCATTAGTTAGTGGCGTCTCTCCTCTTGTACATAGCTTACATTCATAAAATACAAAAAATAATATAATACGTTCAAAAAATACAAACACATTCAAATATTACTCATAAAATACAAAATTTAAGATTATATGCATTTGATATTTACATTCCTTATATTTTCTAGGTACTACATATGATATCTATGCTAGTGTAGTCAGTTTTATCATACATACATGCTTCACTTGTTCTCTTAGAGTGTTTATATATTCTTAGAGGGATCAGGTCCATCACATAGATCTAGATTTGCTACTATTTACCCACTAGGGGCACATACATAGATACATAGATTCAACATTGATAACTTTTCCCATTGGGGGCATCCTATACATAACTTTTGATTTTACAGGTTATATCATTTTATACTACACTAATTTTTTCTGACTAGTACTACTATAAACTTGGTTTATGTATATATTTGCTCTTATAAAGATTTATACCACATGATCATGCATACTTTCATTTATATATCTATTAGTTTATATTTGATTGTTTCTCTTTACTTCTACATCTACTTGAGGTTATTTGAATATGCCATTGTTTCAAGGATATAAGCCACTTATTTTCACTTTATGTATGATTTGGACATGTGCCCATGTCCTTATGCGTGCTTTCTTGATTGTGTATGTGGACATTTGAACATGTCCTTCTCTGTGGCTCTAAGCCAACCTTGTTTTCTCTTTGTGTATGTGGATATTTAAACATGTCTTTGCATGTATTTATTTCTCATACTTAGTGACATGTGCCCTTATCCCTTGTTTTATGGTTCATTGGCTTACTTTTTATGCCTCATGTATTTGTATGTATGATTTCATGTATGTGTCATGACCATGACACTTGTCTCTTTCTTGTTGCTTTCACACTCTTAATTTTTTATTCCATGATGGACTCATACATATCCTCTTTCTTCTTGGGTGCCTATATGGACATCATACCCCATTCCCCCTAGGTAGTTTACATAGATTATACTTAGATTCATTGTTCATATACAATATTTACATTGTTACATCTATATTGATAACCTTGTGAATTCTATATCTAACTACATCGTACATCATCAACCTATGCTCAATCAATTTTACATTATGATACCATGTATGCACATTATATTGGTTTATAATGAAAATATCAAATATTAAGTCTAACACATGTAATGTAGAGATTTTATTTTTAGGACAATTATTACATATGTTCAACAACTCCCCTCAAAAGAAGGGGCATTCACAAGTTTTTTTACATAGATCAGGGTATTTGAGTGCAGTCAAAACATAGTTTTTAGCATGTAGACATAGATTAGAAAGCTTAGAATCAAGAAAACATTATGGAAAACCATAAGACATAAATTAGTTTTAGTTTGGATTACAAAACATAAGACACTATCATGGCACAAAATACACTAGAACAATGTGCTTGGATCCAAGGGACCATGCTACTATCTAGTAGCCTCAAATAAAAGAATTTTTAAAATTTCCAAAGAGGTACAATAGTTATAATTTAGGTTTGCACATTATCAATCCCAAATTATGAATTATGCTTAGTTTATTCTCAATTTTATAAAGAATCATACTAGTTTACTCGAATTGGGGGCATCATGCATGACATGATCATTCCTAGGGAATTCTCTACTATCTAATAACCCCAAAAATAGGGAATTATAAAATTGCTAGAAAGGTACAATTATTAAAATCTAGGTTTGCATAGTATCACTCATAGATTGTCAGTTATGTTTAGTTTATTCTTAGTTTTGCACATAATCATACTAGTTTTCTCATATTGGGGGCATCATGTGGGAAACGATGACTCCCATTTCAATTTTAGATATGCATAGATAGATATTACTATAACTCAGTTTAGAATCCATATGCATAGATATCAAAATTGGGGGCATATGTGCAACACATTATTTCCACATGATCAATTTTGCACCAGTTTGCTTAGATGGAATCAAAACTCCATGTCATTATCCATGTTATATACTCTAGACACCATATACACTAGGTTTCACACTGGATTGATTCCTTATTCCATCTGCAGTGGTTGGAATTTCTAACTAGTCCTTGAGCTACATTCTTGAGTGCCCGAGTGGCCCCTGTACCATTTTACATTTTAGAGTTCTTAAGTGTCCCAAATACATATTAAAAAGTTTCATGACATCATATAGTTTTAATCATAGATGCATCTACTACACATGGGTAAGAAATTATGGAGTCATATTCTACATTAGTTCCTGAGCCACTTACATAAGAGGGTTGGACAATCCATCCATCCAATCCAAGTTATTCATAGATTATCATCCACCAAATAGGTGTGGGTAATGATGGAATTAAAAAGGGATTGATTTCTTGATCCACCCACACATGGGGATTGAGCAAGCCATCATCTTAGTCCAAGCTATTCACTAATTTGATCACCAACTACACATAGAGAGAGGATGTCACTAGTTTTTTATATTGGTTCATGTACCCAACAAGGTGTATTCATTACTTTCTATCTTTCTCTTATCTCTTTACTCATTCATATCTTTGATTTTGATATTCTTTAAGTAAATATTGGTTCATCCATGTTTCATTTCTAAGATAGATAATGGAGCATGCTTCACAAAATTTGACCCAAATTCATGGGGTTCACTTCACAAGGAAGTCTAGGTACACTTTTTTATCCTTTATCTTAGTCATTTCACTTTGTTTCATTTCTAAAATAAGGAGGGGGGGGGAAATGTAGTCATATAAAATGTCACTTGAGAGCAATGAGTGTCACTTAATACCACCCTATCCTTACCTTATTCCTTAACCTATCTTAGGGCCTCTTTTAACCCTTATCTAGCTTTCATTTAGGTCTAACCCATCTGCAAATATACCAAAAGTAGTCCAAAACTATCTCTTAGGAATCCAAGCCCCTATTGTACCATATTCTACCACATCAACACTACCACGACCCTTTGGGCATTAGCACACTACACTAGTGACCTAGGGTCCATGTTACTATCCTTCACCTATTTTCACATATAATAGAAAAATTTCCATTTCTCGAGATACCTTAAGGTTAGCCTAAACCTATTCCACATCCTGACAAGCACCAGATCAATATATATACACCAATTTTATCCTTTTACCCACTAGATGGAAATTTGATAAAAATACACACAAATAAGATTACAAATAAGTTGTGAAAATCAAGGTCATTTATCCATATTCTTTTTTAATTTTGCATATAGCCATCTACAATAATCATAAGTTTAGATTACTTAGATTTCTAGTCTTAAGTCACACTCAAAGTACTCAAACTAACATTCATACCTGCATTCACTTGCACTTGCACTAATACTTAGATTGGGAAAACTACATCAGGCTTGATCCCTTCTTTGAGGTATTGGTATATAGGTAACTCTTAACATAGTGGGGTGTTTAGGTCATGTCCAACCTATCAAGATAACATTACACTTTTTAGACTTGTGCTTTGTAAATACCTTCACAACATGGAGGTCTAGGGTTTTGCTTTTAAATTAGTCAAAACCAGGTCACAGGCAGTGACTCAAGGTTTATATGCATAGGCATAGGGATATTAGACTTAGATGAAGGCATGCCCAGAAGTTCATAATATTTTTACAAGTGGACACTAATGTACCCCTAAAGACATTAGTGTTATTCGCTATTGTCCAAAGGAATGTGATTCTATCTAGGAGAGGTTCTGATTCCTAATTTTAGTTGACAACACTCTGAGTAACTTCTATACCAGTTTTTAGCCTTTCATTCATCTATCTTAGTTTCTAGCTAAGTACATCTTTGTGTAGTTCATTACTATTTATAAAATAATTATATTAGGTCAATTATTGTACAAATTAGTGGCTATATTTATTGCATATTTCTTCTCTAATTTATTGTTCCATCCATTTAACAACATAATTTTTTACACGCTATTAATCCATAAAAAGTTAAACCACTTATTTTTTAGAGGCACCTAGATCACAACCAATAGAATAAAAATCATTGAAAATATTTTTAGATTTATTTCTAAAGAATATGACTAATGAGATAGTAAGCACTTTAGGTGTCTATTATACTATCAGGTACATCGACCACCAACATCTTATCATACTCTTACGATGGACACACACCCTTTAATATCATTGGTGTGTATCACATTATAGTGATAACTAGACCTCTCATCCTTTCTCAGAGTAGGATATAGTTGACGATGACATGAATTTATATGCATTCTTTATAAGAGCTTAAATTGATCATCATCTTATTCAAAGTGGCATGGTTAACAGTAGGTCAAGCATCAATATGTGTATTATCACACTTTTACATCACTTGGGATATTTAGAACATGATATTTATCCAACATATATAGTTATTCATGGATTTAATGTCCATATATAGAGTTCCACTAGGGAGATTATAATTCCATTATAGGTTTGGCTAGCACATATGGCCTCTAGATTCATACGCATACTTAGTGTCAACATGTTTGACATGTTATTGCGTATGACTTGGATAAAATAGCTTCAAACCATTCCATATACTCTACACATATGTCTCAAATATATACATAGTAATCAGGTGGTTACAGTTTAGTGTATTCCATATAAATATCCTCTACCTATTCCATATCTAGTTATACAATAGTCATTGGTTATAACTCAAAGCACAAAGTCTATTATCACACCTCAGATATTAGTTGAACCACCAGTGTAGGTGAGGTTTACTCCTACAACATTACCACATATTCATACTCTACCATGGAGACCTTTATTAGAGAGACCCCTATGTTAGAGACATTTTTTAGATGCTAGAGACCTTCTCTTTACCCCATTACCACATAGTTCAATGTTAAAACTAGAACATCCACTCTAGTTATAGTTTATTATACTATATGGGTTCCCAAGTGATCCATAGTTAACATGCCTATCTAGTCAGCTCCATAGATTCTTATCCCCCCATTCCATATGTAGTTTCAACTATAGATCACTTAGTACATTTAATTCTATGATCTCATATACCTTATTACATAACATGCACAATCATTCTTCCTCTCTTTGATACAAGACAAATTTATTTTGAGTCTCTTGTGAGAATAATCGATTAGTAGTATCTCTCCTCTTGTTCATAACTTATACTAAAAATACAATATAATACATTAAAAATATAAAAACATTGAAATACTACTCAAACAATACAAAAACTTAGATTATATTCGTTGCCATGTTTACATTCCTTAGTTTTTTAGGTACTACGTATGCTATTTATGTTAGTGCATATTGGTTTTAGCATACATAAATTATTCACTTGTTCTCTTTGAGAGTTTACAAATTCTTATAGGACTCAGGTCCATTACATAGATCCATATTTGCAACTATCTACCCATAGGGGGCACATACGTAGATACAGAAATTCATCATTGATACATTTGCCAATTGGGGGCATCCTATACATAAATTATACTTTACCAGGTTATATCATTCTATACTACACTAAGTTTTTATCAAATACCACTACTATAGACTCAATTTATGTACATTTTGTTCTTATATATATTTATACCACATGTTCATGTATAATTTCATTTCTAGCTTCCCTAGTTTAGATTTGATTATGTCTCTTTGCTTATACATCCACTTGAGGGTATTTGAATATGCCATTATTGTATGGTTCAAAGCCACTTATTTTCATTATATGTATGCTTTGAACATGTTCCCATGTCCTTGTGTGTACTTTCCTGATTGCTTCTGTGGATATTTTCATTCCCTTCTATATGGCTCTAATCCATCCTTGTTTTCTCTTTGTGTATGTCATCATTTGAACATGTCCTTATATGTTTTGCTCTTTTAGACTTAATGAAATGTGCCCATGTCTCGTGTATTGTGGTCCTTTGGCCTACTTTTCATACATCATGTGTTTTTATGTATGATTTCATGTATGCATCATGGCCATGACATGTGTCTCTTACTTGTTGCTTTTACACTTTAGTTTTGATGCCATGAGGGTCCTCATGCATCTCCCCTTTTTTTGTGGGTGCCTTAATGTACATTATGCCCCATCCCCCTAAGTATTTTACATATATTGTATTCATATTTTTTATTCATATACATGTTTACATTATTACATCTATCTTGACAACCTTGTGAATGCTATATTTAACATACATCATACATTGCCAACCTATGCTCAATAAATTTTACATTATGATGTCATGTATATACATTATATTAGTTTATATGTAGATATAAAATATTTTTAGTCTAATACACATGATATAGAGATTTTATTTTGAGGATAGTTATTTCACAGGTTTAACAACTCCTTTCAAAAGAGGGGTTATTCATATGGGTTTGTCATAGAGATCAGGGCATTTGAGTGCACTTAAAACATAGTATTAAGCATGCAAACATAAATTATAGATCTTAGAATTAGAAAAACATAGTGGAAAATAGTAAACACATATTAGTTTTAGTTAGGCATAGAAAATCATAGGACACTAGTATGGCATAGAGGACACTGACACAATGTGATATTATCCAAGGGACCATGATATTATTGAGTAGCATAAAAAACAGGAAATTATAAAATTGATAGAAAGGTATAGTAGTTACAGTTCAAGTTTATACAATATTAGTCACATATTATTAATTATGCTTAGTTTATTATCAAATTTTCACAAAATCATACAAGTTTGCTCAGATTGGGGGAATCATATGCAACATTATCACTCTTATTTCTATTTCAAATATGCTCATATATAGATTCATATAACTTAGTCAAAAATCCATATGCACATATATCAAAATTAGGGGCATGTGCATGGCACATTATTTCCACAAGATCAATTTTACACTAATTTGCTTATATGGAATGGTAGATCCATGTCATTCTCTATGTTGTGTACTCCAAACACCATTTGCACCAAGTTTCACACCATATTGATGCCTTATTTTATTTTTAGTAGTTGGCACTTCTCAGTAGTCCTTGAGCTACATTCCCAAGTGGCCCAAAGCCATCTTATACACTTTCATGACATCATATAGTTTCAGTCAAAGATGCATCTACTAAACATAGGTAGGCAATGATGGAGTCATAATATAATTGAGTAATTAATCCATATACATAAGAGGGTTGGAAAATCCACCAGTTTAATCCAAGTTATTCATATATTATGATCCACAAAATAGGGGTGGGTAATGATGGAGTCAAAAATAGATTATGTTCTTGAGCCACCCACACATAGGGATTGAGCAACCCATTATTTAAGTCCAAGCTATTCACCAATTTGATCACCAAATACACACATAAGATGCCACCACATTTTGGCATTGGTTCACATACCCAATGAGGTATATTAATTCCTTTCCTCTCTCTATCTTATCTCTTTACTTAGTCTTGTATTTGATTTTGATATTCCTTATGTAAGGATTGATTCTTCCATGTTTCATTTCTAGGATATGCAATGGAGAATGCTTCAGAAACTCAGACCCAGATTCATGGGCTTCACCTCATTGGTAAGTCTACATATGATTCTTTTTACTTTATCCTAGTAATTTCACTTTTTTATATTTCTTGAATAAAAGGGGGAAATGTAGTCATATAAAATGCCACTTGAGTGTAATGAGTGTCACTTGAGACCACCCTATCCATAGTTTATCCCTTTACCTATATTAGGGCCTCTTTCAATCCTTATCCATATTTTATGTGGGTTTAACCCATCCCCAGATGTACCAAAAGCAATCCCAGACTATTTTCTAGGTATCTAGGCCCGTAATGCACTATATTTTGCCACCTGGATGCTAGTGTGGTCCTTTGGACACTTATGCACTACACTAGTGACCTAGGGACTGTGCTATTGTATTTTACCTCTTTTCTCCTCTAACAAACATATTTCCATTTCTCAATACACCTTAGGGTTGGCCTAGGTTTATTTCACATCCTAACAAGCACCAAATCAATATATATACACCACTTTTATCCCTTTACCCACTAGATGGATATTAGATGAAAATACACACAAATAAGCTCCTAAACAAGTGTTGAAAATCAAGGTCATTGATCCCATTCTACCCCACTTATACATAAAATCATCTATAAAAATCTTAAGTTTAGATTACTCATATTTATAGTCATAATTCACACTCAAAACACTCAATCTAACACTCATACTAGCATTCACTTTCACTTACACCAAATCTGAGATTGGGAGAACTACATTGTGCTTGATCCCATATTGAGGTATTGGTATGTATTCAACTCTCAACTTATCAGGCTGTTGAATTCATGTCTAGCCTATCTAGATAACATCACACTTTTTCTACTTATGCTCCTCAAATACCCTAACAACATGAAGGTATAGTGTTTTACTTCCAAATTAGTCCAAAATAGGTCATAGACATTGAATTAGGATTCATCCACATAGGCATAGACATATAAAACTTAGATGAAGGTATATCTAAAAGTTTATACTATTTTTTACAAGATGACATTGTCACTCCCCTGAGGGCACTATTATGGTGTGATATTATCCAAATGATGAAACTTCAGTCTAAGAGATGTTTTGAGTCCTTATTCTAGTTGATGACACTCTAAATAGCTTCCATACCAGTTTCTAAACTTTCATTCATCCATCTTAGTCATATTCTAGCTAAATACATCTTTGTGTAATTCATTTCTATTTTTAGGATAATTAATTAGGTCTATTACTACATAAATCAGTGTATATATTTATTTCCTAATTTTAATATTCCATCATTTAACACCTAGGATTTTACACTCCATAAATCACTAAAAAGTTAAATTAGCATGAGATATTAATTTTAAATCAAAAGATGTGAAAAAGAAAGGAAAATAACCCATGAGAAATAATAAATAAGCAAAATATCCATATATACTCTTAAATCAAATACAAATCATTTAATAGTGTCATAAATAATGTGATAAAACACCACAATGTGTTCATAAATATTGATAAATCTTATTTCAAATATCGTACATAACATCTGACACATCCTTATGTCACTAAATTCTGACGTTAATTAGAGTCTCATCAATCTTCACAAAAAGTTATGAAATGACTTCCTATCATATCATCTTTATAGGCAAGGTAGGTATTCTAGACTCAATATGATGCTCCTTAGGTACCTATTATGTGGGATACTCAATGCAAGGATTTTGTTTTGAAATTTTATTGGTATCTATAGATATATGTAAAGGTGTAGGTTGTAGAGAGGAGAAACCTTTGTCCATGACTGAATTGAATCATGAGGCTGAGCCAGTGAAGGCATAAGCTATGGGAAACCCTATAAATACTACTAAAGCACTTGACATCTATAAGTATGACATGTAGTGCACTTATGACAAAGATAATAAACCTCACCATATTGAGGTATATACTTTATAATTACCTTAAGAGGTGGTAGAATCTTGTCTTTTAGCTATGTTATAGATTGAAAAAGTGTATCAATGTATTTCCTAAGCTGGTGGCAATGAGTAGAAGAATGGTTACATGTGCTAGGATAGTAACAAGTATGTCTAGTAGTAGATGGTTAGGTTCAACTATCTATGGTAGTAGAAGAAGATGACTACTACTATTGGTGTGCACTACAATCCTTGGCCCAATGACTGGAAACTCTATGGATCTCATAATAAGGCTTATCTACCTATCATGTTGGTAAAATATCAAGCTTAAGTAAAGGTATTATGCCATCACCAATAGGATAACTTGGAATTAGATCAAAACTAGGTTGAACCATATTAATGGATAAACTTATAGTAGGTCAAAGTAATGTATCTGACATCTTTAGAGGAAGAAAACTAGAAGGATCATGGAATCTAGAAAACTAGTTAGGTCTAATCATGGCATAGTCCATAAACATAGAGGCTCAACAGTGACTGGAGGAGTAATGTGTGTGTGTGTTATATCTCAAACTTGTGAACATTATAAGATTAATATTAGGTAATATAGAAAGAGAAGGAACTATAGGAATACAATTAAGAGAATGTTGTAAATATGAATGATATCTAAGTACCTCTGTATCTTTAACTTAAACAAAGCTAGCTAAAAATAGATCATCTAAAGAATACCCATCATCATAATCAAGATTATAAAGGAAAAATGATTTTATCGATCGATGAGACATGGTGAACGGAATTTTTAATTTTTGTTAGGGTAACTGAATTTTCATCACATGGTTGTTGACAAGATTGAGGTCATAAACAAGGAGGTAATTGAGAAATTATGTTAGGAGAAAGATCCTAAGTTTTTATTTATAAACTTATCTCATTTGTTTCATCATCGTCTGAATCTAAAATGTTAGGTGGTATGTTTCATATTAATTCAAGATGACCATTATGACATCTAGTAGAGTTGATGAGATAATTAAAATGTTGTAATTCATGAAATGGGATGCTAAGTAAGGGTTCAAGGGTGAGTATTTAAAAAAAACCTCTTTCTTGAAATTTTTTAAAATTCAAAGGATTTGTATCCCCTTGAATCTTGTATATAGCACTGATATAGAGAAATTTCACACATAGGTATGTTGACAAGGCAATTACTCTCATAAGGTGTGTCCAAGGTCGATTGAGTAATATATTTCAAGAGAGTGGAAAGTTAAATATCAGGAGTTTCATATGTATCATGACTATGGGAACCATGATAGGAAGCCAAACAAAACCTAATAGAGGCATTTGTCTTTGGTCATATCCTTAATATGTACTTTGCATGGATTTAAGATTGCATTTAGAGTATCTAGGTATTCTAATAAAATCAATAAAGGTAACATAAGTTCTTGATCCTTCATTGATTAAAGCATGTTTAACTTGGATGTATCCTATTTATACACTAATTAATAATGGTGGGTCATCCACATGAATCAATATCTCATCAAAATCATGGAAGAGATATGAAATTTGAGAAAAAGATAAGTTTTCATTATTTCATCAACATAGATAAACATTTCTTTGCACTATTAAAGGATGTAATATTCATATCCTAATAAAGTAGTTTCTTGCCCCACAGGTGGAGGTTGAGGGATGTTTATTTTAAATAGTAATTGCATTAGTCAATTACGATAATGAGGAGTTCTCATAAGTTCTAAGAAAAGAGTCTAAGATGGGAGATGTGAAAGTTACACTATGAGATCCCATTCATCATAACCTATTAGAGTATTAATGGATAAAAGTGCATAACAATGCAATAAATCTTTTAAAGGTGAGTTGGAATTTCATTGAAATTTATGTTGATAAGGTATATTTGTTTTAGGTTTGGTTAATATGGGTTGAATAGTTGAATCTACTTGTGCTATCTGAGGTGATGTGGTTTTATCTTTGGTAATTTATTGTGTTTGAATAAAACAAATACCAAGTGACATTTGTGAGGTATCCACTTTAGGTATCTTAGTTGTAGGGGGAATAGAGTTTATATCAATGATATGATATGTATTGTAAATTTGTATTGTTCAAGTTGATATTTGCATGTTTTTTGGTTCTTCATGCCCTAATTCTATGAGATGGGATGGGTAAGAGTATTGATCAATGTAGAATTTTAGAAAATTGTTATGGTTGGAGGCTAGATATTGATCAATATAAGAAACTAACCTCCTCATGTTATTCATGTTGATAACATTCTCATCATTAATATTAGGATATATATTACTTTCAACATTTTTGGTTGTAAGAGGTTGAATAGTGTTATCTTGATGGTTAGGAAGGATATCCGTATAAATGGTTAAGTGAGCATTGGATTTATTTAAAGCTTCATTTTTGTTTTTAGTTTCATGAGCCTTAGATGATATTTTGTAAGCTTATTGAAATTTATGTTTAAGTTATTTGTGATCAAATTTAGATCCAAGGAGATAATTCATAGCAAAATTTTATAATTTGAAACAAGTTTTGTTAGAATGGCCCCAACTTGCATGAAAACAACAAAATTTATGGGGATCATACCAGTGTTTAATAGGGCACTTAGGATCAATATATTGTGGGGAAAGTCATGGAAGATGCTTCTAAATATTTTTTAAGGAAAAAGGTTTGTGTACATACATATTATTTCCTTGAGAAAATGTATAACTAGGATGAAAATTATTATTATTTAGAGTATTATGTTCCATGCAATTGTTTGGAGTAATGGCTAGGATAATGTGTATGGATTCGTAAGTATATTTAACACCATCATTTGTTTCATGTCAATTCTTAGATATCACAAGCATTTGAGTTCCCATTGAAGGGTGTGAAGGCTCAAATTGATGTATTAGGAAATTTTGAAGTTTAGCTTGGCCGAGGGCCTCTTCCAAGGATTTTGGGGAAATGGTCCTAACATGGTATTGTAGTTTAGAGTGAAGAGAATTAGTGAATAAGTGAAAGAGTTTTTCATCTGAAATATTATACTTAGATTTTTTAGACAATAATTTCCATCATTTAAAGAATACATGTGTTGATTTAGATTCTAATTATTTACAATTGATAAAGTGTGCTAAGTTATTTTTTAGAAGATCAATAGTTTGGAATTTTATACCAAAGCATTGACTAAGTCTTCTAAGAGAGTGATGAAATGAGTTTTAAGTTAGTTATACCAATCTAAAGCATCACCTAAAAAGGTTTTATCTAAGATTTTGGTGTCATCAAAGGTATTAAGTTTAATCCAATCTTTATATAAATTTCCAAAGGATTTAAAATATAAAGTTGGATCTGTGGATCCATTATAAGTGATAGTAGGAACTATTCCTCCTATGTCAATGTTTGAAATTTTAGGAATAAGAGGTTCCTTTTGTAAGCGTTAAATATTTTTGTTAATAAGTAGGGGTTTTGGTATAAGGTTACCATGTGCATCTCTAAGGGGAGGTGGGGGAGCATTCATATTTTACATTTCCCATTAAGTAGGTTGAGGTTGGATTTGGATATACAATAACTAGTTTTGCATTTTCATCATTTAGTTATAATTATTAGTTTGAAAAGTATCTATTTGGTTAAGAGTTTATAAAATTAATTGATTGGTTTGAATGTTATTTTCACTAGTAGAAGCAACATTGGATTCATTATTATTATGTGAGGTATTAAGGGTTTAAGATGCACTAGTATCATGAGATGCATTGGTGGCATGAGAAGAACTAGTAATAGATGTATTATGAGTTGTATGGAATTGGGTATTATTATGGGTGTTTTGAGTAGACCCACTAAAAGTCACAACCACCATGTTTGTAGAAATACTTGGCATGGAGGTGAAAGAAGACATGGAGGATGATGTCATAGTATTAGATGGAGACATGATAGAGGGTAAAGGTGTGAAAGAAGTCATGAAATGACTTATCCAAAATCTTATGGAAAAGCTAGGTGTAGGTGAATGGGGTTATCCAATATAAGGTTCCATCATGAGGTTATAAATGACTATAGGATCCTTACCTCTATGTTGAGGATTTTTATTGATGAAGAGGATCATTTCAACTATGCATTCAATATCACTTTCATCTTCTATCATTTGCATGAATATGAAATTAAGATCCATGGAATAGGGAGGAGTCTCATAGTTGTTAGTTCTAGTGATAACATGGATATTGTTTTGATCTAGGTTAGTCACCATAAAGTGTGTTTAATAAAATTGATTAGGATTAGTGAAACTCATCATGTTAGTTTGATTTTGATTTATAACATCATCAAATAGATGTTTCATGATGGAAATACTGAGTTAAATATTTATTGAAAGATAATCTATAGTATACTGGGTCAAACTCATCAACTTAATTCTGTAGGAAGGAAAATAAAAAAGTTTATAAAATATTGGGTTGAGAAAGTCAACTTAGTTTTTTAGGAAATAAAACATAATAATATATAAAAGATTAGGTTGAGCAGGTTGACATACTTCTATAGAAAGGAAAATGGAATAGTTTATAAAGGACTGTGTCAAATAGGGTGACTTAGTTCTATAGGAAGGAAAATAAAATGGTTTGTGAAAAGGTCAACTTAGTTATATAGGAAGGAAAACACAATTGTCTATAAAATAATGGTTTGAGGAAGACAACATAGTTATTTAGGAAGGGAAATAAAATAGTCTATAAAAGACTAAGTCAAGCAGGTCGACTTAGTTACGTAGGAAGGCAAATAAAATAGTCTATAAATGACTAAGTTGAGTAGGTTGAATTAGTTTTATAGGAAGGAAAATAGAAAAGTATATATAAGACTAGGTCAAACAAGTTGACTTAGTTTTGTAAGAAGGGAAATAGAATAATCTATAAAAAGATGGGTTGAGTAGGTTGACTTAGTTTTGTAGGAAGGAAAATAGAACAATCTATAAAATACTAGGTCAAGTAAGTTGACTTAGTTCTATAAGGAGGAAAAAATAAAATTTTCTAAATTTAGACAATTTAGTTTTAGTTATAGAAAAGAGAACTAAACACACATGCAACTAGGTCGAGTTGGTCAATAAAGTTGTAGCACACAACATAAACCTTGTATTAATATTGGCTTATACATATTTGAAATACAACATAAAATAGAAAATAACAAGTAACAATAGTGAAATTTAGAAGCTAATTAACTAATTATTCAAAAATAAGACTATGAAGTTGTACTAAAGGTTTTGATTGAAAGTGTAGACTCCCAAAGATGCTTGTTCATTGGATAGTGTTAGGCCAATATTTTAGATCATTAAATATGGAGGAAGTACCATCCGTATAACACACTAAACCTAGTTTTAAGGACAAACTAGAATTAAATTCTCTACACTAACCATTAATCGATGTGCCACACTAATAAAAACATGGTTGGTTTCCTAAGATGCAATAAAGAGGAAGATCTTAGGCATTTCCAAAATACCATGAGATAGGCAAAAACTAAAGACTGTGTTTAGCTCTATACTATGGCTATGAGTATTAGGGCAAGGCCCTCATGTCTTGATATCTAGATGATATAAAAAGACCATAAACAAAGTATATATTAGCCCTACATGATAGTAGATAAGTAGTTTAAAAACCATCGGTACATAGTTTCTAGGAAAAACCAAATAAAGTGAAAATAGGAGTAAAAATAAAAGTTTCAAAAGCTATTTTATAGTTTTTGAGAAGTAAATAAATAAGTAGCCAACTGAAAAGTAAAGTGATTTTAATTACTATTTATGTAGGCTAATTCCCTTTATTTGAACTAGGAAAAAAATAAACAGAACAAAGTCAAGTTGGTTGACTTAGTTCACAATTTGAACAAAACATCGTCAAGATGATTGACTCAGTCTATTAAAGATGGTCCAAAAAAAACATAACTAAGCTAGTCAGCTTAATTTTCTATATAGAAATCTTATACAAAACTAAATCGAACTGGTCAAGTTAGTTGACTATAAAGGTACAATTTTTTAAAACTAAAAATTTGGTAAAAACAATTTTGAAATTAAAATTTTTAAAAATAACAAAAAATCAATTACTTACATTTATAGAAAGAAATTATTGAGTTGGTTAGAGTGAACCTCATAATTATATAGAGTCGACCAAGTTGATGTAGTAGTTTTCTTGAATATGTCGATTTATTGTTTTGAATTATGTTGTCAAGATGGATTTTTGAACTTACAGAGGCAAATAAAAAATATCTAGATGGAGTTGAGCTAGTTGATTAAATATAGATAAAACTAGTAAAAGATAAAATATATAGAATTATGTTGATCAGATCAACCTAGTTATTTAACAAGAAAATGCAAAAAAATAAAAGAATTGAGCAGATCAATTTAGTTAAATGTGAAAAAATGAGAAAATAAACTATATTGATTAGATATATCTAATTTTTAAATATTATAAATTTTGCATAGATAAATCCAAACAAAATTGATAGGCTCTCCTCAATTGGAAAACTTGCAAAAATATGCCTTAACTAAGTCGATCGCATCGATGAAGTTGTAAAAATATACACAGAGAGCCGAACAAAGTTGATAGGGTTGACTGATTATAAAAACCTATGCATAGAGTGTTAAACTTGGTCAATAGGGTCGATTCAGTTGTCTATAAATAAAATTAGAAATATCCAAAAGTTAGATTCACATTGGGTTCACCATAATGCATGCAAGTGAAACTAAATAGTTCTAAGACTTATCCTACTCGATAATATTCATGATGAAATAAGGTAATCAAATGACAAGTACACTTGAAAATATGTTTAAATTAGGGTCATGACCAATAATGGATATTTTAACCCTACACTAAGGGATCGCTTATCACACCATGGTAAAGGAGAGGTTTTTAAGGCCTCTAATCAAATGCCATTTTGTGATAACCCAAGTTAGGTCTTATAATTTTCAATGATAGTAAGCAAGCTAATATACTAAATAAATATGCAAGATAATATAGTACATGCATATGGAATATAATCTAGTGCTCACCAAAGCTTGTGGAACAAATGAGGATGATAATAAACATGTAAAGATAAATCTATCTATAACATAGAAATTATATAAGTAAGGATAAATACAATTCAATATATATTAACTCTATAACATCTAATTATCAAAATATGAAGGGTTAGGAATATACTTACGTTATTGAAGTGAACCCATCTTTCCTTAATCTCTCTTTTGGCCAATGGCGTTTTTCAAGATGTTATTATGGGATTGTAAGGATCACAAAGACAAATCAACTCTGGGCTATAATAATTTTCTTATGCATCTAAGACTTATACAAAATAAGTGCTATTTCTCTAAGGTAAAAACATAATAAATGAAACCTCTTATTAATTGTATAAACATATTTATGAGCAATAATGATGTGCATTTGATTGATCTTCTATTAAAAATGAAATGAAAGGGGGTATATATAGCCATCGATTGACCCTAAACCCTCCCAGGATGTTAGCCAATGTAGTTAGCCATGTCAACCTCATTAGGTGATAAATAGAGCCATTAGGTATTGAACTATGTGTAATTAAGCTGACATAGTTATGTAATGTGTGTTAAACCCAAAATGGGGTCGACCTAGTTGACATAGTAGGAAACATGGTAAAAATGGGTTTTACTTAGTTAAGGGTTATTTTGGGTGGTAAGAAATCTATAGGTGGGCTTTTAAAGCTTAGATAAATAGATATGAGTAGATTGTATTGGTTTTAAGTGGTTATATAGGGGCCAACAATCTTATAAAACATGAAAGGTCTATCAACCCCTTTCTTAGTGTACCTTTTAATGTGTGCACTTAGAGAGATTAAGATTTAATGGGTTTTTGTAAGAGATAAATAATCAATAATTAAAATAGTTTAAAAATATTATGTGTATACATACACTATGCACTTTAAAAAAATTAAAAATTATCTACCCTCTATCAAGCTCTATCTTATCCTCAATATATTACACAACCCTGATAATAACTCATTTGTTTATATTAATTCATCTTTCATAGTTATTATCCTTAAAAATATTTTTTCTCATTACACTCCTTAAGAATTCTAATATCTAATTTATTTTTTAGGTGTAAAATTTTTCCTATAGAAAATATACGCATAAACATCTCCAAAAACATTAGTCCTAGAGTCCTAGATAGATTTCTTGAAGCCCTTTAACATAAAATTAATCATTAGTTTGATTATGAATCACTTTAGACTAACATTTATTTGTGCATTTTTTATAGGTCTTAGAGGTGGTAGAGCTATCAGATCCATAGGAGACCTAAACAAATGAGGAGGTGCCATATGTCCTTATGAACCTAGAGATGTCAAAGCCCTAATGAGCCTGAACCAATGAAGTTGTTCCACATGTCCCCTACACCTAGAGGTGTCAAAGATGTTAAAGCCTTGGGAGCCCGAACCAATGAAGATGTACCATGTGTCCTAGTGTACCCATAGGTGTCAAAGCTATTAGAGCCCTGAGAAGCCTAAACCAATGAAGAAATGTTAATGTCCCTATGTACCCAAAGGTATCAGAGATATTAAAACTTTGAGATGCCCAAAATAATGAGGAATTTCCTTATGTCCCCATGCATTCATAGGTTTTATATCTGTTAGAGCCCCTGAGATCTAAAAAAGTAAGAAAAATCCACATTTACCCTATACATCCATGTGGAAAATAGTTATGAGATGACCTAAAGAAGTAAAAAAAGGTACATATCATACCCCAACCCAATCATAGAGTAACATGTTTACTTTTTACACTCAAACAACCAACTCATATAAGTATAACTATAAAAAGAAAAGGCTCACTACCATGCCTAGTTGGCATAGTAATAAGAAACCCAACTACTCTCTAATCAACATGTGGATATCCTAGGGGAAGTTCATAATGACATGAGGACTAAAATAGGTGCATAACTATCATGTTCCTCATGTTTATTATCTTTATTTAGGGAAATCACAATCCAATAACTAGAGGAGTCACATCGTCATAAATAAATCTAAATGGGGCTTGTATTGAAAATTTTGAATTAATGCTAAATTAGGAAATAGATAAATTAATATCAATTCCATCAACATAGATTTTAAGTCACATGATGTGATCTTTAAGGCCAAAGTATATAGAAAATATCATAAAGACCTATAAGTTACTATCCAGTTTGTGCACACAATTATCTATATTTATTCTTCTAAATCATTAAATTTTTTTTGCCTTTATTTCCTTGAAATCCAATAATACATCCATAATAGATTTTACATATGAAGAATAATTTGTTTAGAGATGTGTTGACCCAAAAAAAATTCAAGAGGACAAATTGGTGACTTTGAGTCAACAGTGTGGGAACTAAGTCTTTGTGTTAGTTAGCAATGTAGGGATAAAGTCCCTCTCCTATTAGCAGAGATAACTATCTTTATTAAAATATAAAAAGAGAAAACAAGAAAGGGTTATTCACAACTATTTATAGCCAATTTTTTTTCTATAGGAGATTCATATTTTTAACAAGAAAGTATGAAAATGAGATAGAAAGGAAATAAGGTGAAAGAAAAGAATGATAGGAAATAGAGAAAGAAAAAGAATAAAAGGAAAATAGAATTATTATAGCTAGTTAAACACAAAATCTACCATGATAATCTCAAGAAAAATAAAGGATGATTCTATATGACTAAACAAGAGATTCACTAGAATATTCTAAAGAGAAACATTATGCTCATGGAAATATCTCTTCATTCACTAGGTGGTAAAAACATAATTATAGTCTTAGGAGTGTAAGTCATAAACTAAGATAATTCTTAGATACTAATAGAAAACCAAAGACAACCATCCCCTATTTACCCATAAAATACAATTAAAATATTGTTTAAACCCCACCAAGATTTCACATTTATGAAAACAATAGACATAGATTCAAAAAGAATTTTTATTTTATAATTTATACATTAAGACTAATTGATATTAGTTATGACAAAGTTTTAAAAGAAAATATTTGAATATAAATGATTCATACACACAGTCATAATTTGTGAAGAGAATTTGAACACATAGTTTGAAAATCTCCTTTGTATTGACCCTTGTTGAGTTGTAATACAATCTCACCTTCCAAAAATATGTCTTAGAGTTATGTCCTTAAAAAAAATCCCCATAAAATAAGCCTAACACTCATATTTATAATTAAATAAGGTGGTTATAGTGCATAACTACCTTTACATTTTATATGGTGCAAAAGTTGAAAGAATTCACACTATTCTTCAACCAAGATCTCTCCAACACACTATTATCACAACTATAAGTGCTTCAAAATACACATAAGAATAAATCAACTATGAACAAAATTAATTTTCACTCATACTAAGTATATAAAAATCATGATATAATACAATAGAGAACCTTTGCTTAAGTAGGCAAGGAGAAACAAGACTCAAGCCTAACTAGCCAATGTGGGATAAAACCTCACATAGAACAAAACTAACAAAAGATAAAAATATTAGATAAACCTTAGACAACATGAGAAATATACTATAACACCCCCTCGCACGCCCCTCTCCACCCCCCCTCAAGTAAATATATGGGGTAAAAATAGAGGATGTAGTGTAAATCCACATGTCTCTATGGATGTTAATCCATCTTGCTAGAGTACATGGATGTTGAATTGTTATAACTGCCAATTGAAAGTAGGAATGGTGTTGAATATGAAGATCAATGAATATAAACACTACACTCTAAAATATTAGGTAGAATGATATAATCAAAAAATTATTTTTTGAACACCCTCTAAAAAGATGGTGAGAAGTGAACACAAAGATTGGTGGGGCTGTCACATTGGTGTCATTAGTGGGGATACCACATTGGTGTCATTATAAGAATCATGAAGAAGGCCATGGAATCGAGTAACAAATCATCATATGGATTTTTATAAATAAAGTGCATGAATAATATACCCATGTACAAAGGAGGAATACAAAAAACACTCACAAAAGTATAAAATATACATATAAATCTAATAAAATGGAGAAAAAAGAGAAAACCCATAGAAAAAAACTCTCCCCCAAAAAGAGAAAAGAAGAGAGAGCTAGAAATCCCCCAAAAGATGATGCTAAAGTAGTTTGCACTCCAAGTACTCATAAGTCACAAAAGAATTCAATCTTCATGAGTGGTTTGAATCTACTACGTGATCACCAAAAAAACTAACATTAAGCTTCATCAGAATAGCTTCAATCAAGAAGGCTATCAGTGGCAATAAAAGTATAAAAGAGTACTGCATGTGCAAGGGATGCTCAACACATAAGAAGTAGAATTTACACCACACCCATCTATACTATTAAATGGGTAGAGTGAAGGAAAAAGGTCTAAATGAGTGGTCCAAATCCACTACTTGAATACTGAACAAGTTAACACTATACACACTAGAAAATCTCCATGTCATGTCAAAAAAGACTATCAAACTATCAAAAAAGATAAGATGACATTAGGATTCACTATAATAGATACATTTCAAGATGTGGAAGACTGTCCACTATCATAAAAGTGATGTCAAAAATACAAATATAATCTCTTAAAAAAGATAGATTTAGCAGTGATGAAATAGACAAGCAACTGAAGAAGTGAAAAAATACCCAAAATAAAGCACACAAATGCATGAAAGTAGACAATGTTGAATCAACAAACTCTCCATGGTAATTTATAGATTAGTTTGGGTAAAATATGTCTCATACACAAAAAAACACCAAATGAAAATAAAGAAAAAATTTGGCTTCATGATCTAGGTGGATCCATGTACCATTCCATTTTGAAAGTCTTCGATTTCTGGTCGAACCACTTTCACATCAATAATTCATCGAGAGCTTTTTGGTGCTTCTTTTGGTATGCAAAATGGAGTCTAGATGCTTGAGATATAGATTACTGAAGTTTTCTTATGATAGGGGAATAAGGAGTGTCAAAAAGTGATGTGACATTGTTCAAATATGCTAAGTGGTCCAATAATAATTTGACATGTGGCAATCTAAATTTGTGCCAAAAAAATTGATTTGGTGTTTGGTTTGTTGATAGCCTCTGGTCTTGACAGACGGTCATATGAAAATTTTTGGGCCCCGCTATTTGCTCATTGGGGGCCCTCAACGAGGGTTAGCACACTCGTATAGAGGGGTGCCTTGGCCTCCTAATCTTCATGTATCATTATTTGTGATATTGTATTTAAGTTATAAAGTCCGTAGAAACCCCGTCAATGTGGGATATATATTTAAAGCTTTGTAAAAAGTCACAAACAAACCAAATCTACCATGCCAACCCATCATGCCACGTAAAGACCATGTGCTAACCCACAATTTTCTAACGTCGGCCTAAGTATAGGCTTAAGCTAAGCTTAGCACCTAAGTCTCCTTCAAAAGGGACATTAACACATATAAAGGTGGTGCCAACTTATTTAAAACATGCAATCCATTCCCAAACAACAAATGTGGGATAAAGATAAGTGTTAAAATGCCAAAAGAGAAGGCTGAAGGACTTGACCTTTGCACCTATCGTGCAAAATTGATAAGCCTTGACCACTTGAGCCATAGGCTTTGAAGTGATATAAAGGGAGCAAATTTCCATTTGAAGGGTAGTAGGAGGCCAACTGTGTAAGAGAATTAAGAAGGTTAGAGATTTGTTTATGCTTTGTACGGCCTTGGGCCATTAATGACAGGTCTAAGAGATATATTTATAAGTAGGTAGAGACCAGAATAGGAGAATTAAAGACTTGTATTGATTTTGTAAGCTATTTGTTGCACAAAATTAATAGAAATGGTCCTCACTTCAAATAGACTTGGAGACGTAGGCTATTAAAGCCAAACTCTGTTATCAATTTGTTGGTGAATTCTTCTAATTTTCTCTACTGTTTATTTTAATTTTGGTTTTTATTTCATTATTAAAAATTAAACAAAAAAGTCAAGAAATAGTAGATCTTTTAAATGCAACAGTGTGTTATTCAAATGTGCTACACTTGCATTTCTAGTTTTTAGATCAGATTTTTGGTATCAGAGTGGTTGTTATTTAATAGTGGTTGCTAGTGTATGTTGACAAGGTTTAAATCCAAAAAGGGTGAAGGAAAACTCGTTGAGTATAATCTGGAGATTGGCTCAAGGTGTGCTTCAGGGATGGTTGAAGAAGAGATGGAATTTAAACAAGCTTTCCATCGAGCCTTCATGGAGATGAGAATCATGATTGAGGAACTATACCATGATAAACAAAGAAAATTCAAGAATTAGAAAGGTGATTCACAAGAATCGAAAGGTAAAGAAATCAAAAAACCTTCTTCATCAGATGATGGTAAAAAAACTATGGAATCTCTCCCTTCACTAAAATTGGATATTAAGTTTGAATTATCAATATTTAATGGAGAAGTTAATGCCAAAAAGTTGGATAATTGGGTCAAGAAGATTGAAGTTTATTGTAGGGTCCAATAAATTGTAGGAAATGAGTCAAAAATTCATTTGGTTACTTTTCGTATGGGAGGCACAACTTTCATCTAGTGGGAGAGTAAGTTGAAGGAAGCTGAGCTTCAAAAAGGTAACTCAATTTCTATTTAGAATGAATTTGTTGAAGAACTCAGAAAGCAATTTTATCCTTTAGGATATATGAAACAAGTCATGATGGATTGCCAAAGTTTCAAACAAGAAAAAGGCCAAAATGTTCAAGATTATACACAATAATTTAGGAGAAAAGATTTACTTTTGAAAGTTCCTCTTTACACACAAGAAACATTGCTAAAATATATAGGTGGGCTACATAGTTACTTAAGACATATGATTCTTATGTTCAATCCCACTAATTTAGATGCAGTATGTGTTCAAGCCACTCATTTAGAGGCTAGAGGAAAACAATCAAAAAAATATTTTCCTAAAGTTAAAAGTAAGCAATCTAATGTTAAGCAATCCAAAGGGGAAAGTTCATCAGGAAAGGGTAAATAGAAATCCACTTTTACCATTAAAAAAGAAGGAAAACCATTTTGTAATCATTGCAAGAAAAATCATGATGAGTCTAAGTGTTGGAAACTACATGCTGAGTTAAGGCCTAAAAGGTTTCAAAAGAAGGAAAAGAAGACTGATGCTATGGTTCAGGATTTAGGTTTAGATTCAAGTGATGAAACTAAGATCACAGCCATGGGATTACATAATGATTCTTCTCTTTTAGTTTCTAGCACTAAGTCATCAAATGATGCATCTTCTTCTAAAAAGAATTCTATGCATGTTGATAAGAAAAGAAATGAATTGTTCCACATTAGATTTGTTTCAAAACATACTAAGATTCACACTCTATTTTATAGTGGTTCACAATCAAATTTAATTTCTAAAGAGGTTGTTAAGAAGTTAGGCTTATAAACCAATCTCCATCTGAAGCCTTATCCACTAGGTTGGGTGTGTGACAATGCGAAGCTACAAGTCTCACAAACTTGTAGACTGAGGTCTGCCATCACATCCAAGTTCGTAGATGAGGTTGAATTAGATGTTGTCCCTTTGGACATATGTGGGATTGTTTTGGAAATGCCATATCTTTATGATAGAAAATCAATCTTTTATAGAGAGGAGAATAAGTACTTGCTTGTTAAGGATGACATTGAATATATAGTCAGAGCACATCACATTAAAACAAGTCTTGCCTTGGTTATAATAGGGCAAATGAAAAGACTAGTTAATTCAAGTAATACTTTTTATCTCATTTTGATTAAGTTTAAGGAAAAAGAATATTATCAAGTTTTGGAAAATTGTGATCCTAAACACAAGAATGAATTGGTTGAAATAATTTTTACTTATGATGATGTATTTCAGGATCCTAAAGGTTTGCCCCCTAAAAGGGGAGTTCAACATGAAATTCAGTTATTGTAGGATTCTCCTCTCCCTAACATTGACATTTACAGATTATTAGTGGTGGAAAATGAGGAAATCAAAAAATAGGTAATGGATCTATTAGATAGAGGTATTATTCATCCAAGTTCATCTCCTATTGGTTCACCAATTATTTTGGTTCCAAAGAAAGATGGCACTTGGCAAATGTGTGTTGATTTTTGTGCTTTAAACAAAATTATTATTAAGAATAAATACCCTCTTCCTTGTATTGATGATTTATTGGATCAGTTGAAACATGTTATTTATTTCACTAAGCTAGATTTGAGAAGTGGATATCATCAAGTAAGAATTAATGAAGATGATGTGTAGAAAACTACCTTCATAACAAAATAGGGATTGTTTGAATGGTTTGTTATGCCTTTTAGGTTGTGTAATGGCCCGACTACATTCATGAGATTGATGAATGATGTTTTTAGACAGTTCTTTGATGATTTTGTTATAGTTTACTTAGATGATATATTGATTTTCAACAAGTCTTGGGAAGAGCATGTGATCTACATTAAAAAAGTTATGGATGCATTACAAAGGGAAAAAAATTATTTAAAAATGTCAAAATGTGAGTTTGGCAAAACCTCTTTGATATACTTGGATTACATTGTAGGACATGGTAAATTAAAAATTGATCTTGCAAAAGTGGTAGTCATTGTTAACTAGCCTACACCCACTAATACAACTGAGGTTAGAAGTTTTCTTGGTGCAGTATAGTTTTAGAGAAAGTTTATTGTTCAATTTTCATATATTGCATCACCTTTGCATTCTTTGACAAGTGTGAAATAGGTATTTTAGTGGGGAGGCAAGCATCAAAAGGCATTTGAAACTTTGAAAAAAAAGATAAGTATTGCTCTGGTCTTGACACTTCCTAATAGACAACAACCATTTGAGATTGAGACAGATGCAGGTGAATATGCTATGGGAGCTATTTTAATGCAAGGTAAGAAACTAGTTTGTTATCATTCTAAAACCTTCACAAGTGTAGTAAGAAAATATCCAAATTATGATAAAGAATTGTATGCATTGGTTCAAAGTGTTAAAAAATGGAAACATTACTTAATGGGCAAAGAAACAATAATACATACAAATCATCAGCCCTTACAATATATCCAATCACAAACTAAGCTACAATAGTCTAGACATTTTTGTTGGATGGGTTTCTTACAATAATTTCATCTTATGATTAAGTATAAAAAAGGTATTCAGAATAAGGTTGCAGATATGCTATCTAGGCCTCCTATGGTTGTTGCATCTATTGTTTTACAACATGGTTCTTTGTCTCATAAAAGCTATAAAGAATAGTATGTCAATGATCTTGATTTTCAGGATGTATATAAAGTCTTGATGAGTAGTAGACAAGTAGAAGAATTGGACTATCATGTACATAATGATCTTTTGTATCATTTGGGTAAACTATGTATTCCCCAAAATGAGAAGGTAGACATGATTAAAGAAGCACATACTTCTCTTATTTTTGGTCATTTTGGAGTTGCTAAAATGGTTGCACATTTGAAAATGTATTGTTACTGGCCCCATATGTAGGAACATGTTGCCAAATATATTAAGGGATGTACTCTTTATGCCACAAGCAAAGCTAGTAATAGGAAACTGGGACTTTACACTCCTCTACCTATTCCTACTCGCCCATGGAAAAGTATCTCCATAGATTTTGTGGGGGGTTTGCCTATGACCCAAAGAAAACATGACTATTTATATGTGGTTGTGGATAGATTTAACAAGATGTGTGTTTTGATTCCTTGCACTAAGCAAATTACTAGGGAAGGCATTGCACCCTTGTTTTTTAAACATGTATGGGTTCATTTTGGGTTGCCTAATTTAATTATTTCTAATCAGGATTCTCGGTTCATTGGGGAGTTTTGGTCAACTTTATGGGGACTAATGGACACTAAATTAAAAAAGAGCACTGCATTTCATCTGCAAACCAATGGGCAAATAGAGGTTGTGAACCGCACTTTGGTACATATGCTTAGGAGTTATAGCAATAAACATCCAAAGTTATGGGATGAACAATTGTGTTACATACAACATGCATATAATCGGGCACTTCATTCTTCTACTATGAAATCTCCTTTTGAAGTTTGTTATGGATACTTGCTTAAATCTCCTCTAGATTTTTTCTATGGATAGGATATAGTTGCTGGTGAACCAAAAGAAGCCATTCGAGCTAAGAAGTTCATTGAACAAATATAGCTCATACATCATACTGTTTGTAGTTACTTGGAGAAAAGTCAAGCCAAGTATAAAGCCAAACATGACAAACATCGTGTTGATCACCAATTTGTTGTAGGTGATATGGTATGGCTTCACATCAGTAAGGAAAGATTGACAGGTGAAAGTAAAAATTTGAAACCAATCCGGTATGGTCCATTTTGGATTATAGAAAAAATTGGCACAAATGCTCTTCAATTAGATTTACCATCTTACATGCAAATTTATTCAGTTGTAAATGTGGAAAATCTGAAATCGTATGAGCCTCCAATGATTATTGATCATGATGAAAGTGTATCCATTCCTTCTATTGATGATTTTGCTCCTGAATATCTAAAAAAATTGTAGGAAGATACTATTCTTGACAAAAATGTGCAAACTTCACGAAGAGGTGATGTTGAATATCTTCATGTTGGTCTAAAAGGGATGCACCCAAACAAGGCCAAATGGATGGAAGCTGGAAGTGTGAGGGATAAATACCTTCACCTTATTACCAATTAATTTTAACTTTTAAAGGTCTAAATGTTTCCAGTGGTACCTTTCCATTTTGAAAGTCTTCAATTTTTGGTCAAACCACTTGAACATCGAAGAATTCATCGAGAGATTTTTGGTGCTTCTTTTGGAATGCAAAATAGAGTCTAGATTCTCGAGATATAGCTTTCTAAAGTTTTATTATGATAGGGGAATAATGAGTGTCAAAAAGTGATGTGACATTGTTCAAATATGCCAAGTGGTTTAATAAGCATTTGACACATGACAATATGAATTTGTGTAAAAAATTGGTTTGGTGTTTGGTTTGTTGATAGCCTCTGGTCTTTGACAGGTGGTTATATGAGGATCTGTGGGCCCCACTATTTTTTCATTAAGGGCCCTCAGTGAGGGTCGGCACACTTTTGTGGAGGGGTGCCTTGGCCTCCTAATCTTCATGTATAATTATTTGTGACATTGTATTTAAGTTACAAAGTCTATAGAAACCCCATCAATGTGGGATATATATTTAAACCTTTGTAAAGAGTCACAAACAAACCAAATCTACCATGCCAACCCATCATGCCACACAAAGACCATGTGCTAACCCACAATTCTCCAATGTCAGCCTAAGTATAGGCTTAAGCTAAACTTAGCACCTAAGTCTCCTTCAAAAGGGACGTCGACACATATAAAGGTGGTGCCAACCTATATAAAACATGCAATTCATTCCCAAACAATAAATGTGGGATAAAGATAAGTGCTAAAATGCCAAAAGAGAAGGTAGAAGGACTCAACCTTTGCACCTATCATGCAAAATTGATAAGCCTTGACCACTTGAGACATGGGATTAGAAGTGATATAAAGGGAGTGAACTTCCATTTGAAGGGTAGGAGGAGGCCAACTGTGTAAGAGAATTAAGAAGGTTAGAGATTTATTTATGCCTTGTACGACTTTGGGCCATTAATGACAAGTCTAAGAGATATATTTAAAGGTAGGTAGAGACCAAAACATGAGAATTGAAGACTTGTATTGATTTTGTAAGCCATTTGTTGCACAAAATTAATGAAAATGGTCCTCACTTTGAATAGATTCAAAGACGTAGGCTATTGAAGCTAAACTCCATTATCAATTTGTTGGTGAATTCTTCTAATTTTCTTTGCTATTTATTTTAATTTTGATCTTCATTTTAATTCTATTTTTTATTTTATTATTAAAATTTAAATGAAAAAGTTGAGAAATAGTAGATCTTTTAAATGCAACAGTGTGTTATTCAAATGTGCTACACTTGCATTTTCAATTTTTAGATCACTTCACTAGAATAACTCCAAATGAGGAGACTCTCAACTAGTCGAATAAGCCATTAAGAATCATGAGAGATGCTCCAAAAATAAGGGAGAGAAAAAAATGTCTACATAGAATAAGGTAGGGTGATAATAAAGGGGCCTTGAAGAGACATGACATAAACTACTAGTGTGTCAAAGTATCAATGCATATCGTGGGCTAATGGAAGAGTGTGGCAAATGGCATAAAAAGTCTCATGTATGTAAAAACACACCAAGAAAGGATCAATAGACAAAAACAACAACCTTCAAAGCACATGTAAAAAGACATTGAGCTCAGTTGAAAATTCATCCAAGATAGTGTGTGCGCAAAGTAAATTTTAGAAAGTAGTAGGGCTCATAACATAGGTAACCCCTCTTGAATATGACACTTTATAACTTTAGTGCATTTATAATAAAATTAGGACCGATGGAATGGGAATAAAAATTAAAGCATTTTTTCAAAAAATGGCACTCAAATGTGAGTTACTAAGCAAAATTTATGACATAATCAATATCCCATCATTAATGGTTTATTGTAATTAAATTTTCATAACCAGTTTAAATGCACAACTAACAAGGGGTAAGGTAGCCTTTGAGCCACTCAGTAGAACTGACACATAGTGTATAATGTAATGGTTTAGATTGTGAGGGGGAATTGGCCTCTTACCAATCTGGGCCTCACCCTTTAACTTCATTGGGCAAAAATATGAGGACTAAACACCACTTAATTCCTCCACAATAAATTATTTTATGAAAAAACAATAAAAAATAATCATGCCCACCATGTGAATACACAAATCAGATGCCAAAATATTATCTCCCCATTCAATAATATTGTCCCCCATATATGTTTACCACTTTAAAACTATCCCCCATAGGAATGCTTTCAAATAAAATCTTTACAATATTAAATCATTTAAATGTTAAGACTTTTGTTTTAAAAAAAAATTCATACAAATTTTGAAAAAACTTCATATTTTTCACCAAACCTATAGACTTTCACCAAACCTACAGACTTTTAGAATGGTGAGGTAGTTACCAACTAAGGAAGGTTGTGAATGGGAGGTAAATGGTGATGAAGGATTGTTGGATCAGGCGAGGCTATGGGAGACTAGTGTGTGTGCAAGTAAGGCATCGAGTAACCAACATGCACCCATGACTCTCAAAAAATGCTTACCAACACATGGGCCAACGGTGGAGAGAAAGGATTTAGATTAGAAAACTAGGTGAAGCTAGTTTTAAAAACCATGAGTACCCTTTGGTAGTGTGGGTACTAATGGAGAGAAAAATGGCCATGAGGAATTCCTTTAGTGAGACATTTATGAAATAGAAGGGAGAATGAAGAGCAGTCCATACAGTGAGGGAGATTTGCTTAGATAGAAAGAATGGTTTGAGATCTTCCAAAATGCAAACATCACCTCCTCAACTATTTAGATTTTTCAAATAAACAAAAAATAGGTAGATCCACAAAGAACCCACAAAATATTTTTAAAACCTAGAAAGATTTCAAGAAACCCAAAAAAAACCATGTTTTTTTTAAAATGTCATTGTATAGATCAATCCTTGGTTCATCAAAAAAATCGTAAAAAAATGAGATTTTGCAAAAAACTCTATTTTTGACAAATTGACAAGCATTCCTAAGGTTTTTAGGCCTTCTAGACTCGATGGCATAGGTTAGAAGACCAAATGCACCATAATATATTTTACTATAAAAAGTATCTCAAAAGGCTATGGAAATAACTACAAAAAGGGTTCAATCAATGAAATAATGGTGAATTTTCAATGAGAAAAACCTAAAAATAAGAAATGGTTGTTAGAGGGTGGCTATCATACCATGAAAGAGTTCATAAAACTCTTTAACCAAGATCTCTCCAACACACCATTACCACAACCATGAGTGCTTCAGCATACACACAAGAGATAAATCAACTATGAACAAAACTAATTGTTATTCACAATAAGCATATGAAAAGCATGATATAATAGAATAGAGAACCCTTTCTTAAGTATACAAGGAGAAACAAGACTCAAGCCTAACCAACCAATGTGTGATAAACCCTCACATAGGATAAATCTAAAAAAAAGATGAAAATCATAGCTAGAATCTAGCAAGCATGAGAAACATACTCTATCAAAAGTGAGTTTACAAAAAAACACCACTTAAGTGACATGTAAGTGCATTGGTGCAATTGCACTATGTGCAAAAGTGAAGTTACAAAATTTCACCACTTGAATGGTACAAAAGTGATTTGGTGATTTTACACCACTTGAAATGTACAAAAAAAATAAAAATTACATGATTGGAGACTTATAAAGTTGATACAATGCATTTACACGAATTACATTTGTGAGGTTGCACTTAGAAAATTTGCAACTAAAAATTATAAAATGTTTTTTGTAGAGTATTCAAGACAAAACAATAACTTTACAGACATCCAAAAGTAAATAGATATATTATCTAATTACAAGATGTATATAAAACTCGGTGCATCTATTCTTGTCCCATAAATATTCCAAAAAATATATAATTTATCAACCCCATTATCATCATCCTCATAATTTTTCTTAATTATTCTAACATTAAACAAAGGCATCTCATGTGCAAGGGTATTACAAGCATTAAATGTGACATGGCATGCTAACATCCATAATGACTACATTGATTCATATCAGTTTAGCCATGATAGAAGTGTGACATCCTAAAATGAACTATCCTTTATCTCAAACTTGTAGAGCTTTGGGAAACCTTTCAACAAATATTGCATAACCTTATCACTACTTCAAGTAAAGGCCACAGATAAAGTTTGTAAGTTATTTTTAAAATGGATAAGATATTCAAAAGTCTTATCAATAATCTAACCTGATACTGATAAGAAATGCAAATTCTTACAATTCTTTATAATATCTCCAAAATCTTCATCCATGGGTTCATTTATCAAGTGGTATCACTGATGGGGATCCATGATGCAAAGATGGAAATGGGTCAATATGGGATAATTTACAACTACAATGAAAATTTTAGTGTTTGTCATTAGCCTACATAAATATAGAACATATTTAAGATTAGGACATCCCTTAGAGATCATAATAATTCCCTTTTTGGTAACATATCCTTGACCTTGCCCAAAAAGATCTGATGGGAAAAATCGTAGTTCTCTCAAATCCTTACAACTTGAAGACATAGTTTCAAGTTCTTTTGTGTTCCCTATTATCCAAAACCCATCATCATTGTAAATGAGGGAAATTAATAACAAGTCTCCCTAACTCCCAGCTTTGTAAATTGGCATAGCTAAAGTTCAAAAATGTCAAATTTGTGCACATGGAATAAATGGTAGGAAGATATAGGGATGAAAATTCCCATAAACTTGATAATATTCTCATATCTCTATAGTGTTGAAGGAAGTTTTTAACTCTAAAAATTATCATGATTTAAGCCATTGAGAGTATGAACCTATACCTAGTTCAGTCAGTTGAGGAACTTTCACTAGAGGACATTGTAATTATTCTAATGTCATGTTCTTACTAAGTTTTAAAATTTTCAAAGATCTACACATAGCTACAAGCCTCTCAAGGGAATCAAAATTCAATTCACTATTAATACAAGAAAAATTTAATGACACCAATGATGAGCAACTCTCTGGAAAATAATTTCACTAGTAACATCCTTGATCATCAATGTCATTCTCCTATAAATCCAGATGTGTAAGATACCAAATTTAATGAAATGAGAAACCATTTGAAGATGGAAATATTCATACAGATAATGATGAGAACGTATCTAGTTGTAAGAAATTAAATGAGTCATACATCTCAGATTGTTTTACAATGGGGGACCAATTGAGAGTACACGGTGAAGGCATAATAAACAACAAATTACACGGTCGAGGAAAAATAAATCTTGCATGCATGGTGATAGAAGGAAATATTTTAATTTCATGTTTTGGGCAAGTGTTAAGACTTATTTTCATGACCCAGGGAAGTATCTATGGTAATTACATGGCAATGGGGGATAAAAATCAAATTATATATTTTAATTAAGATATTTTTTTTCAATTATTATTATTATTTTATTACTTTTGCAATTGCACTACATACAAAGGTGGAAATACATAATTTCATGACTTGAAAAAGTGTTTAGGTAATTTAGTGCAAATAAGAGAAAATAGAAAGCAATTGCATGGCTTGAAAAGAGTTAATGTGACTTTTGCACAGTTGTAGGAGAATTTGAAAGCTTTTTACATGTCATGAGAACTTCAAAGGACATTTACACTGTTTAAGAAATAAGATTTTTTTTCACAACTTTTATTTTCAATTAAATCAATTAATAAAAATTAATTAATTAATTTTCAATTTTTTAAAATTTAAACTTTTAGACCCAAACAAAAATTAGTTGAAAATTAATTCAATTTTTTTTAATTTTTAAAATTTGAAAAATCATGACAATAACTAGCTCTGATTAGGATTTTGAACTATAATGGATGGAAAGAACTTAGATTCTAATTTTGTAAGAAAGTTTATTATCCATTGGATAATGGAATTTTAAATTTGACTGTAACTTGATCAACTTAGAGACAACTGATCTTTGATAAAATGATGGATCCTTAAACCATCATACTATTATCACATGTCAATAGACAATGTGTACAAGGAAATCAGGTACTCAACCTGATATATGCTATCACATATGCCAAAGGATAGTGTATGTGAGGGATTTTTTCATTATGTGTTTCACACAAACTAAAATTTAAAGAGAGAAACCTCTCTTAAATTTTTTATGGTTGACTTTAGATACCAAGAATGACTATAACTTATTAAAATTTTGATTAAGGATTAACTTTACTCATCATGACACTTTAACTTAATTATTGGAATGTAAGACTCACATTTGTGCAACCTGATCTGACCAACTGATAGCTATTTTTCCAGTTTTAATCATATGAGAAATAAACATGCACTACCAAGCCAGATCTCTTACTCATGATAATTTTACATATTTACTAATAATCAAATTTGACTTTTAGGTCAAATTTGGACCCCTATAGGTAAAAAAATTGATTTTTTAGATGTTTAGGGGTCAAATACTTTGTCATAGGCTATATTATAATTCATTTGATGTTATTAAATGCTTTGTTAGTTTTAGGCATGGTCTAATTAGTCATATGTCATGTTGAGTCACTTAGTGGGCTTTTAAGGGGTCATAAATGCAAGTGGCATGGTTTTTAAGGTGTCTACGTGTTATTTTTTCCTTTAAAACATCAAAGAGGTCAATTTCACTATCAAGAATGTCAATTCAATTTGAATCTTGCAAGTTTTCTAACTAAAAATTAGGTAATCAACTGAAAAGGGGATATTTGGCACTTGTACGACCAATGGAGGAAGGTTAAACATAGGAGAAGGTGATGTAAAATCTATTAATCTTCTTAATACTCATCTCAATTCTTGACATGTTTTGGTAATGCCATTTTTAATCCAAAAATATTCTGCTATTTCTTTGCCTTTTTAGACATATAAAAATGATCATAAGGTTTGTGATTAGTAAGGACAACTCAAGAGGTTTTAGGGAAAATTATTTTGGGAGTTGATATTACACTAAAATACCTTCATTTACATAGTAAGAGTGTAAGGATTGATCAACTATGCTTTACAAATCATCTTTTACAAGCTGACTATATTTTTTTGCTTGTTGTTTTCTGCATCTTATAGGTTTTTCTCCATTTTGATCAAGTCCATAGAAATAAGTTGATGATTTTGAATCCAAAATATGTTTTATACCTTCTCAAATGATATCCATACTTAGATTCATATTTCATGGTGTTTTAATGGGTAAGTTGTCTCATGCTGCAAGAAGGTGCCACCATTGTGAAGTTTTAGTCAATTCTACCTTGTTCTAAAATGTTGGTATTCTACAAAGGTTTAATGCTAATGGAAAATGATGTCCCATAGGTCTTAATACCATATTATAATCTCTTCTCATGTTTTATTTCACCATATCATGCTTTAGGCAACTTCCCATCTTGTCATTTTCCAATGTCAACTCTTCACTCCTTCCCACTTGTAATCACATGTATGGAGCTTATTTGGCTTATTCATGAAGTTTTAATGAAAGTGTATCAGATTTTTCAAGTCATCAAGAGTTGAATAAAGTTATTTTATATGTTTTGAGAATTGCAAGTTGTTTACAAGTTCATTCATCATACCAAACAACCATTAGACATCTTGCTTGTTTTGTTCTAGATGTTGTCAAGAGGTTTTCACATTGGAATGGATGTTTTTAAACTTGTCTTAATATCTCCCTAATGTAAATCATTTGTTTGAGTGATTTTAATTGATTTTTAGTTGTCCAAGAAGCCTTCATCCATGCTTTTTCTTTATTTTGTGTTCACTACCTACATTCAACCCATACACACATACATGCACCTCATGATGATGTCATGAAAGCCTTTGTAGTGGTTTCAATCATTTTTAAATGTGAAAAGTCTATTTAAATGTATTTATGGAATATTTAGACCATTAAAATAAAATGAAAATGCATATTATTCACTCCATGACCATTACCTAAACTCAGTTTGCCTGCACTGTAAAATGATCACCTACAGGTGGTACCACAGAGACTTGGGGAGCTATTCTGAGGTGTTGGAATGAATGATGAAATTATAATTAAGGTAAAACTAGTGAAAGGATCATTTTATGCCTAATTAGAATACTATGATGTAAAAGTTAAGTGTTTTATACCTTCAAATCATGAGATAATTGAATTCAAGGAGGTTTCCCAAAAATGCAAAAATAGAGGTCCAGGGGTGTTTTGTGAATACCCAATAACATGTTTAAAAATAGTTATAAAACATAAAAATAGGTAACTTTTATATATTATATCATGGAGAGAAAATATGATAATAATGGATATTAAAATGTGATTATAAGAGTGAATTTGAAGGTTCCAAATATGCCTCCAAAAACATCAAAACCTTGCATTCTTATCTATAGTTTTGAGGTTTGAATGACAATTAATGTCCCAAGAGAAAACCAACACACTCTCATGTTGGATATAATATTTAAATGGATTAAATTATGAACGAAATGGCATGAATGTAATTATTATGATGATGATGCATAATTTTCAAGATTCATGGACACTTATAGGTGTCCCTTCTCAGAGAAATATGCACTTATGGTAGGGTAGACAGACAATGAGTTAGCATTGGTGTTTTGGTGATGTTTTATAGATTAAAATGTGATTTAAGGTATAAAAATATAATTTATTACCTAAATTTATTCAAATAAATCCTAATCACCATGAACAAATATCAATTAAGGATAATAGACACCTACAATAGTCACTTTGGTAGAGTGTCTTAGTCAAGAGGGAATATCTTAGTTTTATGAGTTCAAGGTGATTTTAAAGATAAATGGATGGGTTTTAATGATTAAATAAACTTAATAAAACCTCCATAAATATCATTTTGACATCCATAAACTCTTTACAATGTAAAATAAGCATACACAAACCTCTTGAAACCCTGTATACACCTACAACAGGGTGCAGTCTTGGTGAAGGTAAGAGGTGAGTATACTTAAGAGGTGGAAGAGGATTTGATAATAAATAAAAATGGTTCGTGATTTATTTATATATTTTTTTAACAAGCTCAAATACCCCTTTCAATATGACCACCTACTATTTCTATTGGTCAAAGGTAGTAGTTTGTACAGTGAGCTAGGAAACCCATATTGTTTAATGGGTAGGAATGAATAATCCAAAGGAGAGGAGTGTTTTTAGGTGAATATAAATATTATTTAGCATAAATTTAGTGTGGATAAATTTTTTAATAATACTAATAAATTTGGATTTAGCATACAAATATCATTCTTAGGTGAAAGGAAAATGGTAGGAAACAATTCTTTTTGGAGGCCTTTTTTGTGCATTTTGAGTTGCTTAGATGCCTAAATGAGTGAATAAAATTAAAAAATTTAGTAAAAAGTATAATTATTAACTAATAAAACTCCTATTATATTAATTTTTACTTTTATAATATGGATATACCTCACTGGTTTATCTCAAAGGTCAGCCAGTCAAGAAAAATCACGGTTTGGCAAAACAAGCTAATGAAGTCAAAATGGGCAAAAGAACTTGATGGAAAGCTTTGGAAACCTCAAGAAAAATATTTTGAGGTGTACTAAATTTAAATATGTTTTAATAATTACTATAATAGGATCAAACCTCTAAAAATGACCAAAATAGCCTTGCACACAATCCAACTAAACAAGCTTGCATTAGGCCTAGTTGGTGAATGAGAGGAATAAATGAAAAAGAGTGATAGGAAAGTTGTGTGGTGACAAAGTGAGATTTAATGAGGTGTTAAAATTAATAAAATATCAACCCAACCATTAGATATCAGTCTAAATATCCCAAACTAGCAGGGTGCCTGCTAAGCCCATTAGGCCTTGAGGAGACCTAGAGCCAATTGGGGTTCTAACCTCACTTCTAGTTCATGGTGAGCTATCTAGTTTATTGGAGAATGATTATGGGATGGATTTAGACATGTTTGAGATTTTAATATGTAAAATAACTTACATGAAATATATTTTTAGCTCAAAGACATTCTAACCATGCAGGAAAGGTGGAAACAAGCTCGATAGGGTGATTCCAAATGCTCATATCTTTTTTGAGGATATGCATAGAGGCCAAAGAAGTTTGGAGTGGTTAATATGGTTCCATAAAATAATGTTTGTGAAATTTTTTTGTAGTTCCAATTTAAGGTTTATATGAAAAAATCTTAAGAAGGAAAACTACCTAAAACCCTTAAAAACCCTCAGTGAAGAACCAATGGAGAAAAAAAGCTTGGAGAGCTATCTAGATGACATAGTTTGACCATGAAAGTGATTTTAACTTGTAAAGGACTCATTAAATCCCCCTCTCATACTTTTGAACTCTAAAAATTGTATGGATAGGGTACTTTTGACCATATTTTGTGTTTTATAGGTTTTAGAAGAGGTCTAAAGATGCAATCAAGTTTGGGAGGAAGCTATGGACCTGATATAACTACCTATGGTCATATAATTATTTAAAAAAAATTATAAGTGTTTAAATAATAGCTCTCATTTCATTAAGTCAAAACTAACATAGTGAACACAATGGTGAGAAGGGTGAAAGCTTTAAGTGTGAGCATTTTTAAGGTGTACCTGAGTATTCTAAGACCATAGAGAGTCTTTCCAAGTGTCCAAATATCTTCCATGGGTTTTCATTGAAAACTAAAGCAAATTTTTAGGCCGAGTGTTAGGGGTGACTAAAAGAGGAGTTTTTTAGATATAGGCAATGATGACTTACTTCCAAGAGATTTCAAATGAGTAAGAATGCAACCAATTCATGGAGAGTCATGTTTGAAATCCTTCCCTCTCATTCCAATTATTAGGCCTATCCCTAGTCAATTATGGGATGCTCAAATAGGTCTAAATCATGAAGACAATTTTTTGAGCCAAGACAAGGAGTTTCATGCCACTTTTCATAAGTTTCATGACTTGTATGGACTCTTGGGCCTCATAAAATTTCATGGTTCATTTCACATCTATTTTTCATGCATATGTAACCTCTTTTCTTAGCTTTAAAAGTGTCTAAATGACCTTTTGACTTTCCTTGTCTTGCCCCTCTTCTAAATGGTATAAATATTGACTTTTTTGGCTCTTTTGAGTAGCATTTATTGGTTGATGGTGAAACCCTAGCCAATTTTGTACTTGAATGTCTCTTAAATAAATAAAACAAGTGAATTTTACTACTTACATGTTGTAAAATTGAGTGTTTTTTCAATCTTATTGGTCTTGTCTAGTAGAAGATGATCTTTTCTAGCATGTTATCCTTAATTGTTCACTAAGTGTGCAGAAGAGTAATTTCATATAGGTCTTTGTTAGTGTTATATTTTAAGTGTATAAGTATTTTAGAAGTGGTTCATATCTGTATTCTATCAAATAATCATTTATTACCCTCTTAAGTATCAAAATACCTCTTGAACCTAGCATATGAAACATTAATGTAATAATCTATCTTGAGTTATGAGTTTTGTGTGAAGGAAACTTTGTTTTGATTTAAGTAGTATAAGTTTAGTTAACAGGAGTAAATTCAATATTGGTGCATCACCTTTTAGTTTTCTTAATTTGTCTTCTTAACCCTTTTCATGCAAAGTTAATAGGTAAGAAAGTACTTCAAAGAGTGCATCAAGAGAACTAGCCCTTCTAGAGATTCATCTCACCAATTGTTTACCCACAACAAGTGAAATGTTTCTATTGTGCTACTTGGATGAGGAGAGATAGGAATCTCCTCAAAGGGTGCAAATCTAAATGACAATAGTTTTTTACACACTTGGTAGGACTCTACTCCTTGAAGATTGTCCTAGATTGGTATTGGTCTTGGCATATTTATAGCTACAAGAACATCTACATTCAGTACTTAGTGAATATACTAATTTTTCAACTCTTTAGTTGCTAATCAATCCTTAATTTCCATGCCAAAAATGAATACTAGGTCTACTACTAAAGGTATATCCTTTGAGTTTATGCAATTGCCTTTGTATTCTATCAAAAGATTCAAATTTGTGAACACTCATCCTTATTAAAGGGAATTAGTGTTTAATAAGTCCAAGTTATTACTGAGTTCAACCCCTAATACCCCTAGTATACATTCTAATATGGCTAGGAGACAACCTTTTGTAGCCTTCAGAAGATCATCTCCTTTTAATCTTGCCCAATATGACCAAATTCCTGGAGCAACCCTTAAGAGTGTTCCATATTTTAGTGGAGAAGATCCTACTACTCCCATTGAGCACATTAAAAACATAGCAAACTTCTGTAATATCCATAACATCACTCAAGAGAAAGTAGCCATTAGGTTATTGGCATTGTCTTTAAAAATAAAAAGGGAAAGCTTTAGATTGGAATGGAAGTCTACCTAAAAATTACATTACTTCATGGGATGAAGTAGGAGATATATTATCTAAGAGGTTTGAAGAGAAGAGTGACTATCTATCACTAGATGAATAATTGACCACTATCAAGAGGGCTCCTCAAGATTTTATGCTAGATTTTAACTCTAGATTTAAAAAAACATGGGATAGGATCCCAACCCTTATGAGACCTACTCCAACTTATGCCTTCTTGTATTACCTAAAAACATTTAATAGTGATATAACTATGATGATCCAATCCATGGGTGGGAATACACTACCTTCTACCTATGAGATAGCCATTAATGTTGAGAATTGTCTTGTTCAAGTAGGGAAGATTGTTCCTAGACCACCAATGTCATTGTTTCCTAGTTTATAGCTTCCTAGTCAAATTGAATTACCTACCTTGGCTCCTTTGCCTAATAGTCAAGAAAATTTTGCCCTTGCCTCTGCCAATGAGATTCATGAAAACAAGAGTTTAGTTTAAAGTTTTACTAATGATTTTTTTGCTCTTAAGAGGCAACAAGCTCAAATTTATAGGCCTTACCAATCCTATAATTAGTTTAGACAAGTAAATAGGCCTCTTTTTCAAGGTAATGCTCAAGGACAAGGTCAAATCATTCAAGCTAAGCTTTATCAAAGTTACAATCCTAATGACCCATCATATTCTAAATCTCTTTTTCCCACTCAAAATAACTTTGTTCAAGAACAACCATGTTATCCTTCTTATGACCAAAATCAAGACCAAGTTTCATATGCCAATGAAATGCATAATCGAGCCATGACAATGCAAGGTAATCAAACATCTCAAGTTTACACTTTTGTAATTACAATTAAAAATGGAATGGAAAATATACAAACATAATTTGATTCTACTCTTATAAATCATTTAGAGGGAGAGTTTTGTGCCATCAATCATTTAGGAAACTCGAATAATGTGAATGTTAGTGTCTCTTCTAACACTAGATCTAAGAAGAGGCACAAGGGGAAACTCAAAGACCTATTTTGACTCCTAAATAATATCCAATGGTGGGTGGGTCTAACTCAGCTCCTAAGGTGCAAAAAAATTAGAAGTTTCATAATTCAAGGCCAACTCCTACACATCCACTTTCACATGCTACACCACAAGGTACTAGTGCTTCCAAGGAGCCTTTCAAGGTGAGCAATCCTTAAATCAATGTTTTGGATTAGATGAATAAATCACACATGAATATTTAATTATGGGATTCACTAAAATTACTATGACAAAAAGATATTCTCCAAAAGGAATTGCTTGGACCAGGTAAATAAGTTGGATCAACTAGGACTAAAAATGTTGTTTTGGTAAATGGAACTCAACCCATTGATAAAAAAGTGAAGATAAATGATAATATTCTTCCCTTTTACCTATCCTTGATCATTGGTGATTTCTTAGTTCACAATTGTATCATATATAGTGGGGATAGTATTTTAGTTATGCCCAAGTCAATAGTAGATAAACTAGGCCTCAAGTATGAACCGATAACTAAAGGAGTTATACAATCGGATGGGCCACCAACAAAGACCTTGGGAGTAATCAAGAATTTGAATTTAGCTTTACATTCTTGTCCTAATTTTTCCTTTCTTCATGATGTGGTTGTGGTAGATTTACCTCCATACCTTTCTCTTTATTTTTCAAGAGAGTTTACAACCAAGATAGGTGGATACTTGTCAACCAATTGGTCCTATATGGTTTTTTAGACAAAATATGGTACCAAGATAAAGATTAAATTAGATCCTATTCATCCCAATCATTTATATCTCTATATGATTAAGGTTACAAATATCAATTATTATATTATTGATGAGGAGGACCTTCACATGGATCAATCTCCAACTTCTTCTCTTGAAGGAGTTTTTGATTTGTATCTAGATGAATGGGGCGCTAAGAACTATGAGCATGATCCTTACAAATTCGTAGAGTAAACTAGTATTGTAGTGTATTGCATTCATGAGGAGGACTATTTCATGCCAAACTTGATGAATCCAAGTGAAAACATAGATAGTTTATGGTAGCTTTTCTTTGATGGATCAAGAAGTAAGGTTGGATCAGGTGGGGGAGCAATGTTGGTTTCTCCATCTAAGGAAAGGTACTACTTTACTTTTATATTTAATTTCACTTGTACTTATAATGTGGCAGAATATGAGGCCCTCATTCATGGCCTTAAGTGGGCTAAGAAAAGAGGTGTGAAAGAGTTCCAAGAGTATGGTGATAGTGAGTTAGTTGTAAATATAGTAAGAGACCAAAATATGACTAAGAAATCTTTGCATAAGTACTATAAGCATAGAGTGTGGGATCTTGTGGAGGATTTACAAGCCTTCAACATCCAATCTATCCCTAGAGAAGAAAACAAATATGCTAATAGGTTGGCAATAATTAGAGCTCAATTTGATGTTCCAAAAGGGATAAGATAAGATAAGAACTAGCCTCATCTCAAAGTGATTGTAAGGCCATCTATTCTTAATAATGTCACCAATTGGAAAGTGTTTGATAGTGACCAATAAATAGCTATTTTTATACAAGAGGAGGCTAAATTTTTCTCAAAAAATAAGTCCAAACTACAATAGTAATATGGAGGGTAGATTGTGTAATTGAAGACAAACAAGCTCCCTGAAGGCTTAGTCACACTTGAGAGTATCTTCAATGATGATGACTAGTTGAAGAAGGAAAAGGTAAGCATGTATACGAAGCAAGAAAACTATGAGAGAGTATAAATATTCAAGGATAAGTTTCTTGCTCTTGGGAAGGTATGTACGAGAGAAAAAAGACATGCTTTCATTGAATTATATAAGGAATTTTTTGATGTATTTGCATGGGAATATAGTGATTTAAAACTATTTGATCCAAAATTATCTCAACATACCATAGAGATAGATGAGAATGCTAAGCCTATCAAGCAATGACAAAGGATAATCAATCCTAAGATTGAGCCTTTCATGAGAAAGGAGCTTAAAAATTTGATTTAATCTAAAATCACTTTTCCTATTAAGTATTCATCTTGGTTGGCAAACTTAGTCCTAGTAAGGAAGAAGAATGTGGAAATTAGGTTATGTGTTGACTTTAGAGAATTGAATAGAGTTTCTTTGAGGGACCATTATCCTCTTCCTTTTATGAACCAATAGGTAAAGGAGTTCTACAATTGGATGAGTCATCAGCAAAGACCTTGGGAGTAGTCAAGAATTTGAATTTAACTTTACATGTTTGTCCTAATTTTTCCATTCCTTATGATGTGGTTTTGGTAGATTTACCTCCATATTTTTCTCTTTATTTGTTAAGAGAGTTTACAACCAAGATAGGTGGATACTTGGTAGCTAATTGGTCTGATATGGTTTTTAGGACAAAGTATGGTACCAAGGTAAATATTGAATCAGAGCCTATTCATCATAATAATTTAGAACCCTACATGCATAAGGTTACAAATGTCAATTATGATATTCTTGATGAGGAAGACCTTCACATGAATCAATCTCCAACCTCTTCTCTTGAAGGAGTTTTTGATTTGTATCTAGATGAATGGGGCACTAAGAACTATGAGCATGATCCTTACAAATTCGTAGAGTAAACTAGTCTTGTAGTGTATTGCATTCATGAGGAGGACTCTTTCATGCCAAACTTGATGAATCCAAGTGAAAACATGAATAGTTTATGGTAGCTTTTCTTTGATGGATCAAGAAGTAAGGTTGGATCAGGTGGAAGAGCAATGTTAGTTTCTCCATCTAAGGAAAGGTACTACTCTACTTTTATATTTAATTTCACTCATACTTATAATGTGGCAGAATATGAGGTCCTCATTCATGGCCTTAAGTGGGCTAGGAAAAGAGGTGTGAAAGAGTTACAAGAGTATGGTGATAGTGAGTTAGTTGTAAATATAGCAAGAGGCCAAAATATGACTAAGAAATCTTTGCGTAAGTACTATAAGCATAGAGTGTGGGATCTTGTGGAGGATTTACAAGCCTTCAACATCTAATCTATCCCTAGAGAAGAAAACAAATATGCTAATAGGTTGGCAATAATTAGAGCTCAATTTGATGTTCCAAAAGGGATAAGATAAGATAAGAACTAGCCTCATCTCAAAGTGATTGTAAGGCCATCTATTCTTGATAATGTCACCAATTGGAAAGTGTTTGATAGTGACCAATAAATAGCTATTTTTATACAAGAGGAGGCTAAATTTTCCTCAAAAAATAAGTCCAAACTACAATAGTAATATGGAGGGCAAATTGTGTAATTGAAGACAAACAAGCTCCCTGAAGGCTTAGTCACACTTGAGAGTATCTTCAATGATGATGACTAGTTGAATAAGGAAAAGGTAAGCATGTCTACTAAGCAAGAAAACTATGAGAGAGTATAAATATTCAAGGATAATTTTCTTGCTCTTGGGAAGGTATGTACGAGAGAAAAAAGACATGCTTTCATTGAATTATATAAGGAATTTTTTGATGTATTTGCATGGGAATATAGTGATTTAAAACTATTTGATCCAAACTTATCTCAACATACCATAGAGGTAGATGAGAATGTTAAGCCTATCAAGCAAAGACAAATGATAATCAATCGTAAGATTGAGCCTTTCATGAGAAAGGAGCTTACAAAGTTGATTAAGTCTAAAATCACTTTTCTTATTAAGTATTCATCTTGGTTGGCAAACTTAGTCCTAGTAAGGAAGAAGAATGTGGAAATTAGGTTATGTGTTGAATTTATGGATTTGAATAGAGTTTCTTTGAGGGACCATTGTCCTCTTCCTTTTATGGACCAATAGGTAAAGGAGTTCTACAATTGGATGAGTCATCAGCAAAGACCTTGGGAGTAGTCAAAAATTTGAATTTAACTTTACATGTTTGTCCTAATTTTTCCATTCCTCATGATGTGGTTTTGGTAGATTTACCTCCATATTTTTCTCTTTATTTGTTAAGAGAGTTTACAACCAAGATAGGTGGATACTTGGTAGCTAATTAGTCTAATATGGTTTTTAGGACAAAGTATGGTACCAAGGTAAATATTGAATCAGAGCCTATTCATCATAATAATTTAGATCCCTACATGCATAAGGTTACAAATGTCAGTTATGATATTCTTGATGAGGAAAACCTTCACATGGATCAATCTCCAACCTCTTTTCTTGAAGGAGTTTCTAATTTGTAACTAGATGAATGGGGAGTTGAGAACTATGAGCATGTTTCTTACAAATTCATATAGGATGTTGGTATTGGAGTGTATTGCATTCATGAGGACTCTTTCATGCCAAACTTGATGAGTCCAAGTGAAAACATGGATGGTTTATGATAACTTTTATTTGATGGATCAATAAGTAAGGTTGGATTAGGTAGGGAAGCAATGTTGGTTTCTCCATCCAAAAAAAGTTACTACTCTACTTTTATATTTCACTTAACTTGTAATATGGTAGAATATGAGACCCTCATTCATGGCCTTGAGTGGGCTAAGAAAATAGGTGTGAAAGATTTATAAGTGTATGGTGATACTGAGTTAGTTGTAAATCAAGTAAGAGGCCAAAATATGACTAAGAAATATTTGATTAAGTACTATAAACATAGAGTGTGGGATCTTGTGGAGGATTTCCAAGTATTCAACATCCAATATATCTCTAGAGAAGACAATAAACATGTTAATAGGTTGGCAACAATTGGATCTCAGTTTGATGTTCCAAAAGGGATAAGAGAAGATAAGAAACAACCTCATCTCAACATGATTTTAAGGCCCTATATTCCTAATAATGTCACCAATAGGAAAGTGTTTGATAGTGACCAAAAAATAGCTCTTTTTATACAAGAGGCTGAATTTTCCTCAAAGAATTAGTCCAAACTACAATAGTAATATGGAGGGCAGATTGTATAATTGAAGATAAATAAGCTCCCTAAAATCTTAGTCAAACTTGAGAATATCTTCAATGATGATGTATAGTTGAATAAGGAAAAGGTAAGCATGCCTAATAAGTAAGAAAACTATGAGAGAGTACAAATCTTCAAGGATCAACTTTCTAAAGTTGTAAGGTGTACATAAATCTCTAGTTTTTACTTGGGTCTTGAAAAAGGGGATTTAGGCCATTTTAGATTTTGCTCTTGGGAAGATATGTATGAGAGAAGAAAGACATGCTTTCATTGAATTATGCAAGAAATTTTCTGATGTCTTTGCATGGGAATATAGTGATTTAAAAATATTTGATCTAAAATTAGCTCAACATACCATAGATATAGATGATATTAATAAGCCTATCAATCAAAGACAAAGGCAAATCAATCCTAAGATTGAGCCTTTCATGAGAAAGAAGCTTACAAAGTTGATTGAGTCTAAAATCATTTTTCCTATTAAGCATTCATCTTGGTTAGAAAAATTAGTCTTGACAAGAAAGAAGAATGTGGAAATCAGGTTATGTGTTGACTTTAGATATTTGAATAGATTTTCTTTGAGGGACCATTATCCTCTTCCTTCTTTAGAACATATTTTGCAAGTTGTGGTAGGTAGTGAAAGGTTCTTAGTCCTTAACAGATACTTAGGATATAATAAGATGTTGGTAAAGGAAAGTGATAAATATAAGACAAACTTTAATATTAAATGGGGTAAATATGCTTATAGGAAAATTGCTTTTGGTTTATCTAATGCTGGAGCTACATTTCAATGTGCAATGGATATCACTTTTCAAGGTCTAATAAATGATATAGTGTTGGTATATCTTGATGATATCATGGTATTTTATAAAGATGAAAAGGATAACTTAAATCACCTTAGGCATATTTTTGAGAGATGTAGAGAGTTTAGAATCTCTCTCAATCCAAAGAAGTGCGTGTTTTCTATCCATGAAGACAAAATTTTGGGACACATAGTCTCAAAGAAAATCCCATCCATAGATCCTAAAAGGGTGAGTATAATCTTGGCATTGAATTTGCCCAAAAATAAGAAAGGTTTGTTAAGTTTCTTTGGAAGAATCAATTTCATAAGGAGGTTTATTCTTGATTTTTCTAATTTAGTCAATCTTATAATCTCTATGCTAAGGAAAGATGAAGTGTTTACTTGGACAAGAAGAAGGAAGGAGAGTTTTGAAGAGATTAAACAAGCTATTACTCAAGCTCCAACCCTTTTAAGTCCTAATTTATTAAAGGAATTAAACTTATACACATTTAAAAATGAAGAAGTAATCTTTTCCATGCTCACTCAATCAAATGAAGAAAACTTGGAGCAACCTATTGCTTTCTTTAGTCAAAGATTAGAAGGCTATGAGGTAAGATACACTTATGTAGAGAAGCAAGTACTTTCAGTTGTTAGAAGTCTAATTTTTTTTAAGTATATGTTATCTAAAAATAAGATTAATATATTGGTACCTCATCCTACTGTCAAAGACTTCCTTTTGAATAGAGATTTGAATGAAAAAAAGGGTTGGTTGGATCACAAAAGTGATGGAGTATGATGTAGAAATCAAGACAACCAAGCTAGTGAAAGGGAAGGGATTATGTGATCACCTTGATTAAAATTTGAAGGAAAAAAAAAAGAAGTTTTTTTATCCCTTCATAATGAACCTATGACTTCTACATCTTCATCAATGAGGAGTTGGACACAAGAAATGATCCATTTTATTTAAACCGGTGAGTGTCCACAAGGCTTAAATAGAGATAAAAGAAGGTACTTCAGATTACAATATATTCATTATGTACTTTATGGGGTGTTGTTTAGGAAAGACTTCTTAGGTGTGCTATTGAGATGTGTTGAATCAGTTCAAGTTGAGTAAATAATGCTTGAATTTCATGATGGACCAGCTGGTGGTCACTTTGCTCCAAGCACCATAGCTACTAAGACAATGAGAGCTAGATATTTTTGGCCTAGTTTTTTCAAATACAACCATGATTAGGTATAAATGTCAAAAATGTGCTCTGTTTGATAGTAATAAAAATATTGTAGCCTTTCCTCTTCATACAATACAAGTAGACCAACCTTTTATGCAATGGGGTCTAGATTTCATAGGCCTAATCAACCCACCTTCTAGTGTTGGTTATAAGTGGGTGTTGATTGCTATAGATTACTTTAAACTATGGGAAGAGGATGTAGCTCTTAAGGAATCAAGCAAAATTTCAATTCTAGACTTTTATGAAGGCATAGTGACAAGGTTTGGGGCTCCTTCAACAATAATTAAAAACAATGCATTAGCTTTCCTTGGAATGAAAACAAGTAAGTGGGATTTGAGGCATGGAATTTATCTTCCTCCAACTATTATCCACAAATAAATGGACTAGCCAAGTCCATTAATAAGAATTTAATCAGGATCATAAAGAGGATAATGGAGGAAAACCAAAGAACTTGGCATTACAAGCTGAAGATAACTCTTTGGGTTGATAGAATCAACCCCAAGAGAGAAATTAGAAACTCACCATATACACTTGTTTATGGGAGAGAAGCTAGACTACCTATTTCATTTAAATTACCATCCTTGGATCTCACTTACCAATTAGAGTTGATGGAAAATGAAAGCATGGAAGTTGGATTGTGTGAGTTGATGGAGCTTAAAGAAATAAGAGATCAAGATATGCAAATTATGAGGGCTCATAAAGATAAAAAAATAAGATAATTTGATAATAAATTCATTCCAAGAAGTTTATAAGAGGGGAGAATTATTCTAAAGTGGGATGAAGATAGGGCTAAGCCTAGAAAACACACAAAGTTTGATGCTTTATGGAGTGGCCCTTATATCATCACTCAATGCAGAAAACATAATGATTTCTAACTTTGAAAGTTGGATAGAGAGGAGATTCATATCCTAGTCAATGGGATATATCTCAAGAATTGATACTAAGGTTCTCCTCTCTCCTTGTAGATAACTTTTATTTTTCTAGTTTTCCCTAAGTGCTTATGCACATGTGTGAGTCTTGTTGGGTTCTTACTTTATTTGTGTTTTCTTAGTGCGTTGTGTTTGTTTGTGTGTGTTTTAGTAAATTACTTTCTAGTTGTCCTCAAGAGTTCATTGAATATCTATCACATAGATTGATAAGGCTACTAGTGTTTAGTATAATAGACATACTACCCCTATGAATCACCATTTTATTGACCAAATTTGAATTTTAGGTCAAATTTGGACCCTTGTAAGGAAAAAACATGGTTTTTTAGATGTTTAGGGGTCAAATAATTTGTAATATGCTATATTATAATTCATTTGGTGTTATATAATGCTTTGTTAGCTTTATGCATGGTCTAATTAGTCATATGTTATGTTGAGCCACTTAGTGGGGTTTTAAGGGGTCATAAATGCAAGTGGAATGGTTCTCAAGGTGTCCAGGTATTATTTTTTCCTTCAAAACATCCAAGAGGTTAGTTTCACTATCAAGGATGTTAGTTCAATTAGAATCTTACAGGTTTTATAACTAAAGATTAGGTAATCAACTAAAAAGGGGAAATTTGGCACTTGTATGACCCATGGAGGAAGGGGACACATGGGAAAAGGTGATGGAACATCTATTCATATTCATAAAACTAATCTCAATGATTTAAATTCTTTAGAAGTGCATTTTTTAAGCCAAAACCATTTTTATCCTTCTTTGCCTTTTTAAACATACAAAAGTGATCATCAAGTTTCTACTTAATACAGACAATTCAAAAGGTTTTAGGGTAAATGATTTTGGGAGTTTATAGTACACTCATAGACTTTAATTTACATATCAAGAGTGTAAGGATTTATCAACTATTCTTTATGAATCATCTTTTACAAGATGATTGTGTTTTTTTGCTTGTTGTTTCTTATACCCTATAGGTTTTGCTCCATTTTGGTCAAATCTATATGAACCAGTTGGTGATCTTAACTCAAGAGGATGTTGATTACATTCTCAGATGATATCCTTACTTAGTTTCATGTTTCATGGTGTTTTTATGGGCAAGTTGTCTCATTCTGTAGGAAGGTGCCACCATTGTGAAGTTTCAATCAATTCTACCTTGTTCCACATGGTTTCTCTTCTACATAGATTTCATGTCAATGGAAAATGATGTCTCACAAGTCTAAAGACCATATGATCATATATTCTCATGTTTGGTTTCACCATATCATGCTTTGGGCAACTTCCCATCTTATCATTTCCCATTGTCAACTCTTCATTCCTTCCCACTTATAGTCACATGTATGGAACTTGTTTGGCCTATTAATGAAGTGGTAATAAAAGTGTATCATCTTTTTCGAGTCATCAATAGTTAAATAAATTTATTTTGGATATTTGGGTAAGTGTAAATTGGTTTCAATCTCATTCATCATGCCAAACAACCATTAGACATCCTACCTGCTTTGTTTTAGATGTTGTCAAGAGGTTTTCATATTAGAATGGATGTTTTAAAACTTATATTAAGATTTCCATGACTGAAATCATGTGTTTGAGGGATTAATTTTGAGTTGTCCAAGAAGCCTTTCATCCATGCTTTTGCTTCATTTTGTGTTCACTACCTAACTTCAACCCATACACACATACAAGTACCTCATGATGATGTCATGAAAGACTTAGTAGCGGTTTTAATCCTTTTTAAATATGAAATGTACATTTTAAGGTATTTAAGGAGCCATTAGACCATTAAAATCAAATGAAAATGGATACTATTCACTCTATAACCATTACCTAAACTCAGTCTACTTGCACTATAAAATGACCACCTATAGGTGGTACCACAGAGAGTTGGGGAGCCATTCTAAGGTGTTGGAATGAATGATGAAGTTATACTTAAGTTAAAATTGGTGAAAGGATCATGGTAGTCCTAGTTAAAATAATATGATGGAAAAGGGCAGTGTTGAATAGCTTCAAAGCATGAGATAACTAAATTCATGGAAGGTTTCCCAAAAATGCAAAAATAGAGGTCCAGGGGTGTTTTGTGAATACCATATAGCATATTTGCAAACAATTTTGAAACATCTAAATAGGTAAGTTTTAAATATTTTATCATGGAGAGGAACTATTCCAAGAATATAGATTAGAAGGTGAGTAGAAGAGTGAAGTTGAAGGTCCCAAATATGCCTCTAAAAATACTAAAACCCTGCATTCTTATCTACAGTTTTGAGGTTTGAAGGACAATTAATGTCTCAAGAGAAAACCAACACACTATCATGTTGGATAGAATAGTTCCATGGATTTAATGGTGATTTTTTTTTCATAAAGTCCATTATAATGATGATGATGATGCATAGTTTTCAAGATTCATGGACACCTATATGTGTCCCTTCTCAGAGAAATATGCACCTACAACAGGGTATATAGATAATGAGTTAGCATTGGTGTTTTGGTGATGTTTTATAGAATCCAATGTGATTTAAGGTATAAACATATAATTTTTGACCTAAATGGATTCAAATAAGGCCTAATCGCCATGATAAAAACTCAATTAAGGCTAATAGACACCTACAATAGTCACTTTGGTAGAGTGTCTTAGTCAAGAGGGAAGAACTTAGTTTTATGAGTTTAAGGTGCTTGTAAAGATAAATTCAGGGTTAAAATGATTAAATAAAATTAGGAACACCTCCACGAAGAGAATTTTTACCTCCATTAACTCTTGACAATGTAAAAGAAGCCTACATAGACCTCATGAAACCTTGTATACACCTACAACATGGTGTAGTCTTGGTGAAGGTAAGAGGTGAGTATGCTTAAGAGCGGGAAGAGGATTAGATAGTAACTCAAAAATTTTCATGATTAATTGATATGGTTTTTAAAAAAACTCCAATACCCCCTTAAATATGACCACCTACTATTGCTATTGGTCAAAGGTAGCAGTTTGTATAGTGAGCTAGGAAACCCATGTTGCTCAATGGGTAAGAATGAAGAATCCAAAGGTGTTTTTGGGTGAATATAAAGATTATTTAGCATGAATTGATGGTGGATAAAATTTTGAATAATCCTAATCATTTTTTAGTTAGCATACAAAGATCATTCTTAGGTGAAAGGAAAAATGCAGGAAATAATCCTTTTTGGAGGCCTTTTTTGGGCCTTTTGAGTTGGTTAGGTGCCTAAATGAGTGAATAAAGTTAAAAAATTGATTAAAGGTATAAGTATGACCTAATATAACTCCTAAAATATTAATTTTTCCTTATGGAATAGGGATATACCTCACTAGTTTGTCTTAGAGGTCAGCCAGTCAAGAAAAATTAGGGTTTGACAAAATAAGCTAATGAAGTCAAAATAGAAAAAATAACTTGATAAAAATATTTATAAACCTAAAGAAACATATTTTGAGGTGTATTAAAGGAAAATATTTTATATGAATCACTAGGTCAGGCTTAGACCTCTCAAAATGACCAAAATACGCTTGCACATAGTCCAATTAGACAAACATTCATTAGGCCTAGTTGGTGAATGAGAGGAAGAAATGTAAAAGAGTGATAGGAAAGTTATGTGGTGACATTTTGAGATTGAATGAGGTGTGAAAATTCATAAAAAACTAACCCAAACATGAGATATTAGTCCAAATAGCCTAAACTAGCAGGGTGCATGCTAAGCCCATTAGGCCTTGAGGAGACCTAGAGCCAATTGGGGTTCTAACCTCACTTCTAGTTCTTAGTGAGATATATATTTTATTAGAGAATGTTTATGGGATGTATTTATACATTTATTAAGTTAAAATATTTTATATGAAGCACTATGTCAGGCTCAAACCTCTCAAAATGACAAAAATACCCTTGCACATAGTCAAACTAGATAAGCATCCATTAGGCCTAGTTGGTGAATGAGAGAAATAATGTAAAATAGTGGTAGGAAAGTTGTGTGGTGACATTGTGAGATTTAATTAGGTGTGAAAATTCATAAAAAACTAACCTAACCATGAGATATTAGTCCAAATAACCTAAACTAATAGGTCGCATGCTAAGCCCATTAGGCCTTGAGGAGACCTAGAGCCAATTGGGGTTCCAACCTCACTTATAGTTCTTGGTGAGATATATAGTATATTGGATAATTTTTATGTGATGTATTTATACATTTATGAACTTTTAATATGAAAATTAACCTCTAGTAAATCTATCTTTAACTTAGAGATAGTCCAAGCATGCAGGAAAGGTGGAAACAAGATTGATAGGGTGATTCCAAATGCTCAAATATTTTCTAAGGATATGTATGGAGGAAAAATAATTTTGGAGTGGTTAATAGGGTCACCTAAAATCATGTTTGTGGATTTTTTTGGTAGTTCTAATGTCAAGGCTCTATGAACAAAGATTAAGAAGGAAAACTACCTAAAAGCCTTAAACCCTTAGTTAAGACCCAATGGAGAAACAATCTTGGATAGATATCTAGATGACCTATTTTGACCATGAAAGTGACTTTAAATTTTAAAGGACTCACTCAGACTCTCTCCCATACTTTTGAGTTATTCAAAATTATACAGACAAGGTGCAAAATAGGTTACTTTTGACCATTTTATGTGTTTTGTAGGTTCTAGAAGAGGTCTAAAGATGAAATAAAGTTTAGGAGGAATATATGGAATTAATATAACTATATATGGTAATATTATGCTTTTGAAAATATTATAAGTGTTCAAACAATAGCTCTTATCTTAGCTAGTCAAAACTAGCATAGGAACACAATAGTGAGAAGGGTGAAAACTTCAAGTTTGAGCCTTTTAAGGTGTACCTAAGAAATATAAGGATATAGATAGTATTTTAAAGTGTTATCCACTCACTCCCATGTATTATAATGAAAAAATGAAGCCAATTTTGAGGCCAAGTTTGAGGGGTGATTGAAAGAGGAGTTTTCTAGACTACAAGTAGTGATAGCTTACTTCTAGGAGATTATAGATGAGTAGGACTAAAAAAAATTAATGGAGAGGCATGTATGAAATACTTACCTCTCATTAAAATCATCATAACTATCCATAATTAGTTTTGGGATGTTTAAATAGGTCCAAATCATGAAGATAGTTTTTTGAACCAAGACAAGGAGTTTCATGCCACTTTTCATATGTTTCATGAATTGTATGGACACTTGGGCCTCTTAAAATTCCATGGTTAATTTAAAACATATTTATAATTCATATATAACCTTTTTTATTAGCTTGAAAAATTTTCAAGTGACCTTTGGACTTTCTTTGTCTCACCCCTCTTCTAAATGCTATAAATATTGACCTTTTGGCTCTTTTAAGCAGTCTCCATTGGTTGATGGTGAAACCCTGGACAATTTTATACTTTAATGTATTTTGAAGTAATAATATAAGTGATTTTTACTACTTACATGGTTTACAATTAAGTTTTGTTGCAATCTTGTTGGTCTTCTGTAGTAGAAGATGATCTTTTCTAGCATGTTATCCTTGATTGTTCATCAAGTCTGCAGAAGAATAATTTTTATAAGTATATTTTAGTTTTATATTTTAAGTGTATAAGTGTTTTATAAGTGGTTCATGACTTTATTCTCTCAAGGAATCATTCATGACCCTCCTTAGTATTAAAATATCTCTTGAACCTAGCATATGAAACATTGATGTAACAATCTATTTTGAGTTGTGAGTTTTGTGTGAAAGAAGATTTGTTTTGCTATAAGAGGTATAATTTTAGTCAATAGGAGGAAATTCAATATTGGTAAATCACCTTTTGATTTTTTGATTTTTTCATCTTAACCCTTTTCATGCAAAGTTGATAGGTAAGAAAGTACTTCAAAGAGTGCATCAAGAGAACTAGCCTTTCTAGAGATTCATCTCACCAATTGTTTACCCATAAAAAGTGAGATGTTTTAATTATGACACTTGGATGAGGAGATCTAGGCGTCTCCTCAAGGTGTGAAAATCCAAGTGACAACATTTACCACGTATTCACTTGAAGAGATCCACGAAAAACTTGACCATTCTATAATTTGAGAAACAAACATTCATATCACCATTTTTAATACTAAAATAGTTATTCTCTAAATCTACTGTTATTTTTTGTCTTATAAATCCACTTAGCTGAATAACTTCAATTTTTATTTCTAAAAATCTGATCTTTTCATCAACCCTGAAGCAACAACCATTTTAAAATTCTTGTAAATCATGTGATTGCCCATGATATTTTCTAGATGGAGATCATAGCTACCAATATGTGCAAGTAAAAAGACAAAAACATGGAGAAGAAGGAGAAATAGATAGACTATTGTATTTATTGAAAAACCAAACACACACAACACAATAGAAATGGGAAAAAGAAACGAGTCAAAATAGGGAAAACAAAACTATTTACAAGGAGTAGAGAAAAATAAGAAGACTATACAAAACCATTCATTGGCTGAGAGAAATACCTACCATTTCAAAATAATAGATTTAACTTAATAGTTTCTAACACATTTAGTAATAGTGACCAAGTAGGTGGGAAGAGAAACTTACAATTATCATTCACACAAAGATGATCATGAATGGACAAATTAGCAATTTTTTCCTATTTTGAAATGAAATCATTATGAAATATCCAATATTTTGTGAGCACTTCTGAGAAATACTAGACTTTTTAAATTTCTTCTTGGGTGATTTTAAATGTATTTGTACTAGATGCAATATCTAAATTAGAGATAAGTGTGGCACATATCTATTTTTGAGCTGGGACCACAATATGATTAAGTTCTAAAATAAATGGATTATTGATATTCATTTCTAAATTACTTCCCATCATAGAAACAAATTAAAAGTTGAATGAATCATCGTCATTATCTCAATTGATCTCTTCTACCTTGAAAGTCTCCATTTTTATTATAATAAATAATGTGTACCATTTATTTTGTTCCACCTTCACATATTTTTTAATTTTGACCTTGGAATGAATATGATATTCAATTTACATAGGTATGATTGTTTTAGATTCAAATCTTGTGGATAATTCTTATACAGTGGGACATGAAAAATAAGTGTTAGGGGAATCTTCACTTTTTACCTTTAATTCTTCCATTCTGATATAAGAGGAATCTTAGTTTTTGCAAAAAATTAGTTCCATGTTATTTTCACCTTCATAAAGTAAAACATCACACTTTAAATTATTACTCCATTCTATTTGTGGTTCTATTAATTATTTTTTAGATAACCCATTTTATTCTAGGACCATGGGGTTTAATTAATCTCATAAAATAGGTAAATCTTTCTCTTCTTTATTAAATAGGAATCCAAATTCTTCATCTATTTTCTAATCAATCATTAGATCCTCTAATTGGTCACTTTCTTATACAATTATGAAACTAAAACAATCATATATGACAAGAATAACTTTATCTTTTTTTATATTAATTTTTTGACATGTTTAATCAATAGTTTTCATTTAGAATATATTTTATAAATGATGAGAACTGTTGATTATATCAATTTCCATTACTTATTTGACATTTATGGTAGCTTTAGCACATTTTAAAACTTCTTTCTTCAACATCCCTGATAGAATCATGTCATCTTCAATTTTGATAGCTTCCTATTACACAACTTTCAAGTCATTTAATTTTTTCCTCATCAAGATGAATTTGATCTCTGGATGTAGAGAACCAATGAAGAAATAGAGTTTATTGTTGGGACTTGGCTGATTTACCTTAGGAATTAGTCTTAATAATTTGTTGAAGTAAGCTATGAACTCTCTCATTTTCTCATCTAGATTTGGAAGAAATTTGACAAAAATGTACACATGTCCATAATTGATTTGAATATATTCAAGAACTTATTATTCAAGGACTCATAATTCATAATCCATCCATCTTCTAGATGTTGAAACCACTCAGTAGCAAGGCCTATGAGAGTCTTAACAAAAATATTGATAGTGACATCTTCATGCATAACTCCCAAGATAATACAAGATACTATCAAGGTCAAGACATGGTTATATGCATCTTGAATATTTTATCCATAAACATTCAAAAATATATTTCTTGAGCTTGAAGGTAACTCATTATATTGGGCCAAAGCCAATGACAAAAAAACATTTTCTACACAGGACACATGGAACATTGGTGTTGGGGTGAACCAATGCCATTTCCTCAATCAAAAAGGTGTAGGCACTAGGTATTATATCTCAATGGAGTTTCCAATCTCTATTCCAAGTGAGGTTCCTTGAAATGTCTAAAAATTATGTGTATAAAGCACCTCGATCCCTAGTAGAGTCACCAAAATTTGTTGGCTCAAAAATTTGTCAGGGGGATAAATCGGTGACTTTGATTCAATAGTATGGGAATTGAGTTATTACATTAGTCATCAATATAGGGACAAAGTCCCTCTCCTATTATTAGGCAAATCTACCTTTATTAAGATCTAAAAATAGAAAGTAGGGAAAGAGTTATTCACAACTATTCATAAGATTTTTTTTACATGGGTTTCATACTTTTAACAAGAAAGTACAAAAAGGAGATAGAAAGGAAATGAGTTGAATGAAGGGAATGATGGGAAATAGAGAAAGAAAAGGAATAAAAGATGAATGGATTTATTATAGTAAGTTAAACACAAAAACTACCATGATAATCCCAAGCAAAATGAAGGAAGATTCTATATGACTAAATACAAAGATTCACTAGAATAGCCTAAGAAGGAGAAACATTGCACTTATGGAAATCTCTTCTCATTCAATGGGTGGTAAAGACATAATTACACCCTAAGGAGTGTAATAAATATACTGAGATGATTCTATGATACTAATATAAAACTAAAGACAACCATCTCATATTTAACTCTAAAAGGCAATTAAAATATTGCTTAAACCCCACCAAGATTTCACATTTGTGGAAATAACATACATAGATTTAAAAAGAAATTCTAATATGCAATTTTCACATTAAGAATAATTAACAATAGTTATGAAAAGTCTTGAAATCAAATATTTTAATACAAATGAATCATACATATGATCATTATTCGTGAAAAAAATCTAAACACAGAGTCTACAAATCTCTTTTGTATTGTTCCTTGTTGAGTTGTAATACAATCTAACCTTCTAAAAATATGTCTCAGAGTTTTATCCTTTCAAAAAGACCCATATAATGAGCCTAACAAACATATTTATAACATGAGAAGGTTGTTATGGTGTGTAACCATATTTTTTGTGTTTTAGATGGTGTAAAAGTGATTTTACAAAAAGGAAACACTTAAGTGAAGTGAAAATGTGCTGGTGAAATTGCACTACATACAAAAGTGAAGTTAAAATTATTCACTACTTGATCGGTGAAAAAGTGATTTGGTGATTTTACACCACTTGAAATGTACAAAAAAATAAAAATTGCTTGTTTTGAGACTTACAAAGTTTATATAGTGTATTTTCATAAATTACATTTATGAGGTTGCACTTACAAAATTTGTAAATAGAAATTTAAATTTTTTTTCTATATATTGTTCAAGATAGAGTAATAACCTTACAGAATTTCATAATAAAATGGATATATTATCTAATTCTAAGGTGTATATAAAAATTATCACATCTATTCTTTCCCCATAAAGAGTCTGATAGACATATAATTTCTCAACCCTGTTGTCATCATCCTCATCAATTTCCTTAATTATTCCAACATTAAGCAGGGGCATCTCCTATGTAAGGATATTACAACCATTCAATGTGACATGGCATGATGACATCCATAATGATTACATTAATTCATATTGGTCTAGCCTTAATAGAAGTGCAACATCCCCAAATAGACTATCACTTATCTTAAGCTTGTGAATATTTGAAAAACCTTTTAGCAAATATTGTATACCCTTATTTTTACTTCCAATAAAGAACACAAATAAAGTTGGTAAGTTCTTTGTAAAATGGCCAAGATATTCAAATTTTTTTTCATAAATCTAACTTGATACTAATAAGAACTAAAAAATCTTATAATTCCTTATAATATATCTAAAAGCTTCATCCATGGGCTCATTTGTCAAGTGGTTTGACTGATTGTCAGGGGATCTACAGCTCTACCAATTAGAGCACAATTGATTACTTTCTTATATGAAATTAAACATGGAATTATACCAGAATGATAAAGTAGCTAGAAACTTGAGACAACAAAGAATTTGAGAGACAATACACACTCTTTGTATTAGATATTACTAGAAGAAAATACAATAAGGAAGATGCCACTTCTTCCTCCACCTCAAAGGCTTGCCACACCTCAAGACCTTCTTCCCTCTCTCTCTTGCTCAACACAACAACTCTAAAGCCTGAGTTGCTATCCCTCCTTGAATGCTTCAGCTGATCTCCTTGACCTAACACCTGTAGATCTTCTTGACCTTGCTAACTTCAATGCTTTTACTTGCCTTCTTAATTACAATACATGCCTTATGGGTCTATAAATAAGATCCCATGCTTACAAAAATAGAACTCTAACTACTAAAATTAGACACACAGCTTGCGACTTAAATTAGCCCCTTAACATGCAAACACTCGGTTCAACTAACTAACTGTTCATGCAACGAACAATTCTGGACTGCACAGGTGACCGACGCCTGTCCCTGCTGGTCTGGTGCTGCCGATGTCGGCCGACTCCCTGCCGTCGCCTGTCTCCTTCTCCACTACCTGTAATCGACGTCGGTCATACTGCCGATGTCAGTGGCTCTAGTTCTTCAGCATCCTTCCTTCTAGTGTCTGCAAGCAATTGAAGCTTTTAGCTCCACACCACAACAATCTCCCACTTGGAGATAAATAACTGCAACTTGTACCTGTACGTGTACACCATCTATTTTATTCCTTAGGCTCTGTATCCCTCTTCAATGTCACTCTTGAAGACCAACCACCACGCAAACCTGTGATGCAATACCTGTATCTTATGCCACAAGAATTTTGCTGCTCCCAAATTCTCCATGACATACTTCTGAACCAACTCTACCCTTAGCTCAGAAAACTCCCTGTATATGAAACCCTGCAACAAGTAACACAATACAGTAACAGGATAATGTAGCTAATATTATCCAACCTGGTAAAGATAAAATACAATGGTCAAACCTCCATTGTTCTGCAGCATAATCAAGACCATATACCATAGCCTTCTATCTCATGTGTCCATCCACTCTCTTCTCTAAAATGGGAATCCATCCCACTATCCAGTGCTTCCTTCCAGCTGACAACACTACCAACAAATTCCTATTTGGTTCTCCAAGGACTCACACTCCTCATCCATGCCAAGCTCCCACTATTTTTGGATTCTACCTGCATTGCTTCTTCCATCTTCCTAGTTCATGACTATCAGTAAGCAATATAAAGAAGGTGAACAACGAATATGAGGTTCACATACCTTTCCTGACCTCCACATGGGTGTTTGAGACTTATTAATTCCCCCAACATCCGTTCCAGTGACCGATCTAGGCCATCTCCCAGTCTACTTCCGATCGATGTCAGTTCCCTGCACTGATCCTGACTACCGACGTCATTTCCTTGGCCGACGCTGGTGTCCCTCCTGCCAACATCGGTCCTTATGACCAACGTCAGAATTTTCCTATCCGACCTACCAACCCTGCTGGTCTCCACATGATCGATGTCAGTATCTGGATGACTGACGTCGGTGCCAAGCTACCGACATCGATGTCTATGTGTTCCTGTAAGTGATGAAATTTTCATCCACGAGCTCTTCTTGGATCAAACCTCTGTCCATGCTGCCCTGCTCAGACTTATTTAGCCCCTGTGACTGATCTCTGTCCTTCATCTCCTCCAAAAACACCAAGGCTTCTTTGTTCCTATCAAAGGCATCAAATTTCCTCTTTCTGCAATGAACTATATCTGTGCTTTCCAAATTTGAACACATACCTTTTAAATCAAGAACTTTCATTCCCTTCCTATTCTTGTGACCAAGCCTATTAGGCCACATCTTTGAATCTACACCAGAAGTAGAATCAGTAATACAAGTAGACAGATAAAGAGTATCTACTTTCTTACCTCTTGCTAGAACAAGTGCTCCCTTGGTAACCTTCCAAGAATCTGCTGTGAGGGTTATTGTGCATCCCTCATCTCCCAACCTTCCTACAGAAATCAGACTCTGCTTCAGAATTAGAACATGCATGACCTCTTTCAACACCCACGTGTTGTCAATCTGTAATCTCAGCTGCGCTTTTCCTTTGCCAACTATCTGACAAGACGTACCATCTCCTAAATAAAGAACTCCAAAGTCTCCCTGTTCATACTCGTAGAACAAATCTCTGTTTGGGGATGCATGAAAAGATGAACCAGAATCTAAAATCCATGATCCTACCTGACTATCTGAAGAAAGTATGAGAGCATCCTGCATCACAATATTTGCATCTTTTGCTTCTTCCATACCTGCATGTTGATTCTCTTTATCTCTCAACCAACACTCTTTTGTATGTCCTTTCTTTCCACAAAACTAGCAGGTAATACCTTTGGACTCGGATCTCCTTCTCGATCTTGATTTCCCTTGCTCAACCTTCTCCCTTTGCCTTTCCCTGCTTTCTGCACTTAGAGCATTCCCTGATGATTCACCTGTGCTTCTCCTGCGTATTTCTTCATTCAAGATCACACTCACAACATCATCAACTTTTAAAATTTTAGAAGCAGATGCAGAATTACTTACTGCCATAACCATACCATCCCAACTTTCAGGCAAAGAACATAAAATCAAGAGAGCCTTTACCTCATCATCAAAAACAATATTGACTGAAGCTAGTTGGTTTACCAAACCATGGAAATCACTGAGATGAGTATGTACCGATCCACCTTCCTGCATTTGCAAAGTAAATAGCTGCTTCATAAGGTATACCTTGTTAGAAGCCGAGGGCTTTTCGTATAAATTTGCCAAGGACTTTATCAACTCTTCCGTTGTATTGCACTATGATAAGCTGGAAATCACAGACGATGCAAGGCTCAACCTTATGAAACCGAGAGCCTTCCGATCAAGAACGTTCCATTCTTCATCCTTCATATCTGTGGGCTTGCATGCAACCCCACCCAGCGGTAAGTACAGATCCTTCTAATACAGATAGTTCTCAATCTGCATCCTCCAGTGTTGATAATTCTTGCCGTTAAACTTCTCCATTCGTAGCCTACTTTCTTCTGCCATTGCTGAACTCCCACTCAATCAGAAAACCTTGTGAATGACCTATAATAAAAAAACAATACCCTGCTTCTTGTAAACCATAGCTCTAATACCACTTGTCAGGGGATCTACAGCTCTACCAATTAGAGCACAATTGATTACTTTCTTATATGTAATTAAACACGAAATTATACTAGAATGATAAAGTAGCTAGAAACTTGAGACATCAAAGAATTTGAGAGACAATACACACTCTTTGTATTAGATATTACTAGAAGAAAATACAATAAGGAAGATGCCACTTCTTCCTCCACCTCAAAGGCCTGCCACACCTCAAGACCTTCTTCCCTCTCTCTCTTGCTCAACACAACAACTCTAAAGCCTGAGTTGCTATCCCTCCTTGAATGCTTCAGCTGATCTCCTTGACCTTACACCTGTAGATCTTCTTGACCTTGCTAGCTTCAATGCTTTTACTTGCCTTCTTAATTACAATACATGCCTTATGGGTCTATAAATAAGATCCCATGCTTACAAAAATAGAACTCTAACTACTAAAATTAAACACACAGCTCGCGACTTAAATTAGCTCCTTAGCATGCAAACACTCGGTTCAACTAACTGTTCGTGCAATGAACAATTCTGGACTGCACAGGCGATCGACGCCGGTCCTTGCTGGTCTGGTGCTGCTGACGTCGGCCGACTCCCTGCCATCGCCGGTCTCCTTCTCCACTACCCTTAACCGACGTCGGTCATACTGCCGACGCCGGTGGCTCTGGTTCTTCAGCATCCTTCCTTCTAGTGTCTGCAAGCAGTTGAAGCTTTTAGCTCCACACCACAACACTGATGAGGATCCATTATGTAAAGATGGAAATGGGTCAACATGGGATAATTTAGAGTTATAGTGATAATTGTAGTTTTTGTCATTATCCTGTAGAAATAGAGAACATATTTAAGATTAGGACATCCCTTAGAGATTATAAAAATGCCCTTTTCAATAACATAGCTTTAAAACTTGCCAAGAAGGATTTGATATGAAAATCCACAGTTGTTTCAAATCCTTACAACTCAAAGACACAGTTTCAAGTCCTTTGTCTTCCATAGTATCTAGAACCCATATTCATTGCAAATAAGGGAAACCAATAACAAGTCTCCCTAGCTCCTAGATTTGTAGAGTGGCATAGATAAAGTTTAAAAATGTTAGATTTGTGCACATGGAATAAATGGTAGGAAGATATAGGGATGCCACTTCCCAAAAACATGATAATATTCTCAGATCCCTATAATTGTTGAAGGAAGTTTTGAAATCTAATTTTTTTCATGATTTAATCTATTGAGAGTATGAGCCTATACCCAATTTAGTCAATTGAGTAGCTTTCACCAGAAGATGGTCTAATTGTTCTAATGTCATATTCTTATTATGTTTCAAATTTTTTAAAAATTTGCACCTAGATACAAGCCTCTCAAGGGAATCAAAATTTAATTCACTATTAAGACAAGCAAAACATAATGACACCAATGATGAACAACTCTATATAAAATAATCCAACTAGTAACCTCCTCGATCATCAATGTCATTCTCATGTAAATCCAACTCTGTAAGATTCTAAATTGAATAAACTAATAAACCATTTAAGGATGGAAATCTTCATGTAGATAATGATGGGAATGTATTTGGTTTCAATAAATTAAATAAGTTGTATATCTCACTTATATTTTTTTTGAAATGGGGGACCAATCAATAGTATAGGGTGAGGGGAGAATAAAAAACAAATTACATGGTCAAAGAAAAATAAATATTGAGTGCATGACAGTATAAGGCAAGATTTTAATTGCATATTTCAAGGAAGTATCAATACTCATTTGCAAGACATAGGGATGTATCTAAGGGAATTTCATGGTAGTGGGAGAATAAAAAGGGAATACATATTTTAATTAAAATAATTACAAATTATTCTAATTAAATTTGTTATTTTTTTAGATTTGCAATTGCACTGCATGAAATGGTGGAAATACAAAATTGCATGACTTGAAAAAGTGTAAGAAATTTAGAAAAACTAGGGAAAAATACAAAGCACTTGCACAACTTGAAAATATTTAATGAGACTTTTTCACATTTGAGAGAGTATTTTAAGGATTTATACACAACACGGGAACTTCAAAGGACATTTGCATGGTTTAATAAATAAGATGTTTTACTCACAACTTTGATTTTTAATTAAATTAATTAATTAATAAAAAATAATTAAATAATTTATATTTTTTTTAAATTGGAAGTTTTGGACCCAAACCAAAAATAGATAAAAATTAATCCAATTTTCACTAATTTTTAAAAATTCAAAAATTATGACAACAAGATGGTTACCTCTATTTTTAATCCTAGACTAGAGATAGAATTCTAAGACACCACATTCCTATAGGGAATCATAAGGTAGAAGTAGTATACTTAGATCCTCAAAACCATGGAAGATATGTAGTTTCCCAATAATAATAATGAACCAAAGGATGATGATGTGGAGTTCACCATTGACTTGATATCCCTCAGGTTATTAGGCCTACACAAATGTTCTGCCAAGCTATAAGTCTTCATGTGTGCAAACCTTTTCAGTAACTTATAACTCTCTTCCATTTGTAGTATGGATATTGTGTACTCATTGAACACCAAGTTAAATATTTTAAATATCTCTAGTCCTACATTCAAATAGTATTACAATCTCTCGAATACAAAGTCAAATATGATAAGGATATCATAGACACCTAGGTGGAGACTCACAACATCCATGAAATCCTCAAAGACTAGGTTGAGAACATTGATAAGTGGGTTAATAAGGAAGAAATTGATGCATAGATGATAAAGATGTTTTAAGAGGGAGTGTGCTCTAGTATGTTATTCTTAAATTGACTATATGGGTTAAGTGACATGGTGCACATCAATAAATTCTAGGTTCCCATCTTCAAAATCATTATTACAAGAGAGGAAGTCCAAAATTTTGAAAGCATAATCAAATTAAATCTCATTTGAGAATTTAATAGATCCCAAGTTGAAGGTAATTTATACATGATGTCATAAATCATGGTTGCTATCTGTGATACCATAGAATTTAAACACACAGTGTTCCCTCCATGGGTCCTAATAGGGTTTGTGATGCATGTAGTGTTTTACAAATTCTACATTCACCACTTCTAGAATCACATCTGGGATATTTGTGACCACTTCTACCCTAGTGTATTTTTCATCGATGAGAGGTTGCTTCCAAGGCTCTCGAAGGAGATGCAAGCTTCACTCCAACCCATCAAATCTTACTAATACTAAAAATATCATACCATAATTGTGTTAGAAGGCATTATATGGGGGATCTCTTAATTCCCTACATAGTCACAAACCACCTAGCACAACATTAAATAGCTTAGAAATTGACCAATAACATCTTGGGTTTGTGCTTTAGTATAAGACAAAATCCCTACCCAGAGCTCTCAATGGTCATTGGTCATCATGAATATAAAAATATGTAGTCACTAAATATATTGACTTAGAACAAAGACTTATTAAACTTGAGTAAGACTAAGGATAGACATTAGGATCCTCAGGGTATAATGCATGTTCACATGGAGAGGTAAAAATCATGCCTCAACACTGTATATCACCATGATGGCCATGTAGATAATGCAATTAATATTAATCCATAAAATGATGTAGAGCTAATTGTGAAGTTAAAAGTCATCACCCATAATAAGGCCTAGGCTTAATCTAAACCCATCCTTAAAGAAAGGCTAGCTCATCCATAGCAAACCCCTCCACATTAAGCCCCATAAAGGAATGTTGTTGAAAGTATAACTAATACAAATAGGCTCACCCATCAAATCCTATAAGTAGTCCCAGCTACATCCACTACTCCACTAGCCTTTGTATTAGTTCCACCCATATTAATTCCTCATGTAAGACACCCCTAGGCTACATTTGCCCTTCACTTTGAAAGTAGTCTAGAATCTAGTCCCATTAAGGAACAACCTATGGCTTCCCCTGAAGTTACCTCCCAAAATTTTGGTGTCTCTCAGTTTCCATTTGAATCTCCCTTAGGTTTCCCCATTCCCACATGACATTATTTGATTCATGTCATGCTTTCCCTTGCATTTGTGGTGATAAGTGTCCATTTATATTCATTTCCTTTAGCTTCAATCATGTTTGGTATTATTAGTTCCTCAATTCCTTTGTGCATAATTCAACCCAATTATGGCCTTATTCAACCCCACTAACATGGTTTTCACCATCAGTGACTCTCAACTGGTCCTTGTAGGTTATTTCAATTCTTTGTCTATCTCAAATTCCTTTTTCACTTACATTCTCAATAGCTCGTGTAGTCACAATAACCCCATAACCATCAATTCTTCCTGTTAAGAATATAAAATGTAGATGAATATTAATTAAATAAATATGGAAATAAAATATAGAAAACATAATACAAGAGAAACACATTTAATGTGGTTGATCCAATATGGTCTATGCCCACATAGAAATAGCTAGTTCTTCTCTTATTCAGTCTAATAAATGAAGGGATAAACCTAAAATACATCCACTACAATCTAATCTTGACTCATGCACAGTGTTTCATTGTGATTACAATTCCCTCATATCAAAGGAGTGTTACACATTAGAAAAAAAATGTACCAAAATAATTTTTAACATTAGATATTTGACCTAATAGTGCATGGTCTAGATTTACTACAAAATTACAATATTTTACAATGCATTTTTTAGAAACTTTTACCTCGATGGTATTGCCTCCCACAATCCCTATCATGAATTGGGAATTATAATAAGATCATGCTCCACCATCCAACACCTTATACTCAAGTGTCTCATATTACTACTATCTCCTCTATTCCTTAAAATTTTAGTACTTCAATGATTCTAACAATGATTGAAATGATTACTTAGGTTTTGCTTGATTCTCTCACTTTGAGTTCAATGACACCACATGAGATATCTAAGCAAAAATATCCTAATAATTTAAGTATGATTACACTTAAACCATTCTCATAACATTAAATTACATTTACAACTCCTTATTAGTCCCCCTCATCAATCACATTAGGATCTCAAGGATTTTTCTATAAATGGACTATAATTTCATTTTAAACACATAGATCCCAAGTGTAATTGGTCCCCAAATATTCATAATCCTATACTAATTAAGGTCTCACCTATTCCCTTGGGTTCCCCATTTGGTATCTCCTCCCTTCACTCCCATGCCACCTCTCCCATTCTTCACTCCATTTTTCCCTTCACCTTCATCCCTACCTCCTCCACCCATGCCTCCACCTTCCACTTTAGTTGACACGACCCTTACTAATTCATCTCATATTATTTTGGGGAACATGGTTGGCAAAGTATGGATGGGTCCCATTAAAGCTCTAAGTTAAAAAATCCAAAAAATGGTCTATCATGGGGACCTAGACATCCATTTATAATTCAATAGAGACTCTGTCAAAATGAAGAGGGTGCTCACACAAACTCTCACACAAGATAGGGACCCTATCATCTATAAAATAAATCAATACCTCTTCTCCCTCATAAAGAAGAGGATTGTTAAAGGAGAGGATAAGATTGTAGAGGATCCTATCTCTATGATCAATTTCACCTTTGAGATCACAAAGAATTTAATATAAGACCTCTAAGACCAAGTCAAGAGTATAAAGTCCTAGGTCAGTATCTCATTTATAGTTAGTTTGATCAATAAATTTGAGGAGGCTCTAGTACAATTATTTGAATCTCTTAGGAAGATGACTAAGTCTAGTTCAAAGATAAATTTACTCCTACAAATAGCACAAAAATATTTGTACAGAATCATAAGAGTGGATAATAAGTGTAGAAAGATGGCAGTGGTTATCAACAATGGAACTTTCCCAGAGTTTAGACTCATACCTCTCACTGATATGAATTTGTATCAAACCTTTATGGGAACCATGAGGAATTCACTCAAGTATTTCCTTATGGATATTAAGGACACCATTAGGTATTTAAATAAGAGTAAGGACCAAATATTTGCACACTTCAAATAGGTTAGCATCATATTCCTCTTCAAATTGGATGACACTTTCCTCATATTTAATGAGTTTGGAGTCCTTCTCAACCACTTCAAGGCAATAATGAAGATAAATGTGGAAAAATCCAACATGGATGGATCCAAAATGATCATGGATCTTGCCATTTAATTGACCACCAACTTTAGCTACGTCAATGAGGTAAAAGTCACATTGGAACCCCCCCTCAAATTTCATGATAAACTACTAACTCAAGCAGAGGTGATATTCCATGATCCACCTATTAATTTACCAAATCAAGATCAAGAGGGAAACTTGGTGGTGTAGGTGATAACAACTCAATAAGACATCCCAAAGTAGTTTGGTAGTGGTCCCACACTAAGCATAATTTTAAGATGCTTGTGGCTTGAATTAGGGGTGTGCTGTCAAGACCTTGGGTCTTTTCTATCTTCCATGTATTTTTATATGGGCATTAGTGTAATGATTGAGTTTTTAATTATTTTGGGCCATTATGGATTAGACAAGGATTTAATTCTCTTTGGATATAGTCCCATCTTGTTTTCTATATTTGCTACTGAGAATCTCATTATAAAGTCAACAATTTTTTAAATGAATGTGGAAATATTAATGCATAGTTTTTTTCATATGTGATATACACAATGAGCAACATGTAATTTTAATTGGTTTCTTTACTCTTTCTATTTCATTTAGGTCCCTACAACTTTATGTGTAATTAACAATAGTTCAGTAGGTTATTATCCTCAGAAAAAGTTATTAAAATTTAGAATATATACTTTTTTCTTAACTTATTTCCCCATGTGGTTGAACTATGAATTCATGTGAAACTTGTCATACAATGGTAAAACTATAACTAGGCACATATTCAGGTCTCAAGTATTGATTTTCTCTAGATTTCTCATAAACCTTCATTTTTTTATCTTACCATTCTCTCTTTTCGAATGTTTATTTGTTATGTGTTTCTTTAGTTCTTTTATAAATTTTAAAGAAAAGTTTCTCGAGGATGAACTCAATGAATTGAATTAACTAGTTTGAAGAGGCTTTGTGGTAAGGGGAAATAAGAATTAAATATTCAATGATAACACTACATCTCTTAGAGATCTATTTCAATTAGGCTATTTCATGTATCCCAATACTTGTAACTCATGCCCTATATTGTTTCATAAAAAAATATTAAATGAGAGGGAAAAACTACCCATTTCTATCCCAAGCTCGCTCAATTCACCTAGATAAATAGGTGTATTTGAGAGCATGAAACCTTGGGTAGAACAATAATTAGCATTAGAAGGAAGGAACTTGATACCCATTTTATAAAAAAATTCTTAGAATATTAATTGAGTAAGAGAAATCTAGATCCTTTTACACAAATCACTATATCTAGGTCTAGCACTAGCTACTTATTCATCTCACCCCTATTATTTCAAAAAATACTAGGATCGATAGAGGGAAACCAAAACCCCTGATTGACCCATCTAGTTCATCTACCCAGGCCAATCCAAATAAGCATGTATCTATGTATACACCCATGGAATGGGTATTTGGGCCTACCATTAATGTCCCTAGATCCATTCATAACTTGAATAAGAACCCAAAGAGCTACCTCCATTAGTTCAAACCCAATGGAGGATGCACTGCTGAGGAACATGTGACTTCCTATAAGACAACCCTCAGACTCTTAGATGTTGAGAACAAACATGTGGGTTGTATACTATTCCCTTTCACTTTGATGGATGTGGCCTATAACTGGTTTCTAAATCTAATTAAAGATTCCATCATAAGATGGGAAGAGTTTAACAATACATTTTTAGCTTTGTTCAAGCAAGTAATTATCCCTAATTTTCTATATCAGTAGTTTTCTAGTATTAAGAGAGAATTAAATGATCCCTTTATGTGCTTCAATTCTATATTCCATTATATGTATAGTAGGGCCATTATACTATACAAACCTAATACCCAATTAGCTCTAAAAATGTATAAGAATGCCCTAGATCCCTAAACTACAATGTTCCTATGTAGAGATCCCCTCATTGTGGATTTTACACTAGAATATGTTTCAGCCATCAAAGTAGATAGAAAGTTAAACCATTAATTCTAAATGGTGTCATATATCACCAAATTTTCCTATATTAAACCCTATTTTCAACATTAACTAAAATGTGTCAATGTTACAACTTATGCCTATGATAAGCCAACTTCTTCTAGGGCATGATAAACTTAATCAACATTTAGGATTCCTTAGCACATTTAATAATAAATTAATGCCTCAAACTCATAGTCAAACACTGATCTTTTCCATGAATAATGTATAAATCATACCCCAATAATCTATCGAGAATGAGTTGGATGCCATACAATATATGGTATAAAATATCAATGATGACTTATTAGTCCTCTAAAGGTAGGTTATAAATAATGGTGGAGATAATTCTAACATTAATTTCACCTATCAAATATGTAACCACCCCTATAACCACTCTAGTAACCAACCATGGCCCTCATCAAATATGCTACCCAAGATTAACATTTGTGAGTTGGGACTACCAAATTGGTGTTGTGTGCATAAAAAAACCTAGCATGGGGAGCTAGAATATATTAATTCTTTTAGTGCATTTTATATCTTCCAAATGGAAATGGATGAAAATGAGGTAGTCCCAAGCCACCCCAAGGCCGTTAATCATCTTAAGTTTCCTATTTACTCAATATCCCTAATCACTACTATGGTATTAGAGACATTTGAGTTCCCTATCCAAGAGGATAATGATCCAAAAGAGGCCACCAATGAGGTGCACACTTTTTAACATCACCAAAGGAAAAATATGCCCTTATTAATTATAAATAGTAGCAACCCCCTAATACATCCACTCTTCCTAATAATGGTGCCACTCATCTTGATCCTAGAGAAATAAATGATCCTCCACCTCCAAAATTTAATAACCCCAAGATAACTAAAGAGGTCCATCCCATTCATATTAAGACTAGGTATAACATAGTATAATACATGAAGAAAATCAAGGAAAATACCATGTTATGCCGAAATCACTTAACAAAGAGACCTCCTCCTAAATTCCCTAACAAATAAGCCATCTTAGGCCAAGCCCAATACTACACACGCCAAAGTGCCCATACATAAGAATAAGGTATAAACTCATCCTTTCCTCCTTGTATTTAAGTTGTTTGTAGAAAACTTGCATAACTTTCTATTTGACTCAAGACCCTCAACAAATATCATGCCTTCTAGAATTTGTCAAAGATTAAAATTAACACCTATTAAATAAGATAAGATAGTGGTTCAAATTGAAAATGCTAAGATCAAGGTAGTGGGAGATCTCCTAAATGCTCATATATGATTAGAATCTAAACCCAGAGTCTAATAATTTATAGACATTAAGTGGTGGAAATTATATGCAATTAAAAATGCATCATGTTTATAAATCAATCTAACTCAAAAAAGATCAGGCATACCTATACTTTTGATTAGGAATAAATTTGTTAATTGGGAGCATGACCAATATCGAGATCCACTAGACCCAATTATGGGATCATTTATCACAATACACTATGCTAAGGAGGGTTCCAAAGCCTCCAGTCTAACACAATCAGGCAATAACCCTAAGGAGTTCCTAGGTTTTGATATTTCACCTAAACTAATAACAAGTAAAGTAAATCTAATCTAGTGCTCACCAAAGCTTGTGGCACAAAGTGGGGGTTAGAAACAATAAAAGTAAATGTGAATAGAAGACATATACTGACATTAATGTATACATAATCTTAATAATGGAAGAGAAGAATAAATTCATATCTACTCTTACAAAGGATAAATAAAGTTAGGAATACTTACCTTTGAAGATGAACCCATCAAGCTTCAATCTCTCCCTTGGACAAGGGTCTTCATAAGAGGTTGTTGTGGTATGTAAGGATGACAAGGATAAATCTTCTCTAGGCTACATAACCTATCAATGCATCCAAAAGACTTATCCACAAGACAAGATCTGTATCTCCAAATAAAATATGTAACCATAAGCTTTGTTTCCCAAGTATAATGGTCAATAAGTAGATTTTCATGTTCTCTTATTTCTTATTTCACTTCTCTATATCAAATGGTGGAAATGAACTTGTATATATAAGTGGAATTGATGCTAAACCCTTCTAATAATCCTGATTGATAGGGTCGACCTAGTTGACCTAGCACAATTTCATATAATTATTTACTAGGTCATGAACTAGGTTGGCCAAAGGTCCACTAGCTCCTAAGTAAAAAATACCCCAAAATTGTACAGGGTTAACCCAGTTGACCTAGCACAATTGACTAATAAAATAGGATTTAGGTGAGGAATAAAAGGATAAAATGTAGAAAATGCCTAGAATGGATACAACAAAGAAGAACAATCTTATGTTAATGGTTTTATGAGACAAGTGTGTAGATAAAAATTGGCAAAATGGATAACAATCTTATGAAGCACTGATGGTCTACCCACCCCTTTCTCGGTGCACCCCTTAGGGTGTGCACTTAGAGAGATTGAGACTTGACAGGTTCTTACAAGATACAAAGTGTCAATAATCGATAAAATTTTGAAAATATTATGTGTATACATGTGCCCCACTAAAAAATCATCACATTTCATGTGAGTGCAACATGAGATGGTGCTTTAGGAATAGAACATGATAACACATAATGCTGATGCTAAGTAAGATGTAATAAACAATATATAAGATAAATGAAATGACATAATTTAAAAACACATACCTTTACTTACCTTAATGTTGTAGATAAATAAGCATACTATAAGAGAAGTGAAGGAATATAATATTAATAACATTAGGTGAGCCTATAGTGATTAGTGTAAACAAAGCAAAAAATCAAAATGTTTGCAATAGATGCATATAGTTGTGAAAAATGAGTTAGTAGAGATAAAGATATGAGGGTCTTAAGAGAATTGGAAAATTAGGAATGTGTATGGCAAGGTTAGAATATTAAAGTCAAATAAATGACAAAAATAAAGGCAAATGATTGACAAATAATTAGAAAAACACACTAAATCACATTGGAAAGCATGGAACACAGAAATGGTAAAAAAATGTAAAACATACTAAATCACATTGGGAAGTATGTAAAACATGAATGACAAAAATGAATGTATAACATACTAAGTCACTTTGGGAATTATATAAAACATGATTGATAAATGAAATATCAATGCAAGACAAATCTAACAAAGATATGGAAGTAAATGATTAAATAACCCCATGTAAGATAATCATGTCAAATCAAACATAATGAAAAACATGAAAGATTAAAAATGAAATGAAAATCAAGATGTAATACAACAATGAAGAAGTAAGATAAGTGAAGTCCTCAAAAATCAAATAAGAACATGATAGAGAAATAAAAATCAAGAAGCTCTAAAGGATGAAAAATCAAACTTAGTGCTTGTTTTAAGATGCAATGTAAGAAAACACAACCACATAATGACATGAATAGTATGATAATGAGATGGTGTGGTAAGTAAATGGTGTAAAGGTGTTTATGAGAAAGCCCTGGTCCTACCTAAGGTCTTACAATGTAACTCAAAAACTATAAACCAAGAGGTTTAACTAGGTAGATGTGATCAACTAAAATCAATATCCAAAAAGGGGAATATAAGGAAAATGTGATGTAAATAAGGAATATGAGGCATCACATGGGTGATGGGAACATCCTTAGAAATAATGAGACACACTAGGCAAGTGAGAAAGACTAAGAACTATCAACACCAAGGACTTAGGACATTTTGACTAATGAACACAAAGCTTGGGATTATATCATCCCATGAAGGCTACACGCATGAAAATTAAAGTGGACCTACCTTGTCACAAAATTTTTCCCACTCCTCAAGACCCATTACAAATCCATCAGTCTACTACAAAGATTGGGTACTTTCATGAGAGAGTAGGTATCATTATAATATTTTTTATTTTCCTTTTCTAATCTACTGGCCTACTATACCCCAATGGACCTCAGCTTTATCATGAGGCCAAATGTGGATTTTGATCTTCGAATAAAAAAAGATATGTGCTTGGAATCACATCTTTTAGTGTGATTTGAATTTTAGAATTTTTAATGTTGCCTTTAGGATCATTGCCATTTGTTTGTATTTTATGATTTAGCTTTTAACTTGTTTTGAATTTTTCTATTCCTCCTTCATATGGATTTAAAAAACCAAACATGGGTGTTAAAGATGTAAAACACAAGAGAGCTTACACTTTGTCACTAGAGAAAAGGACCTAAGGACCAAGGTATCTAAAGACTCTTAGACTTTCCCACAAGTGTGAAATCTCAAAATTGACCGATGTGAGCCTCAAATAAAAAGAAATAAGGGAAATATGGGGATCATGAGAGATCCATCTATGTAATAAGTGATACAATGATGAATATGCTTATAGATAATCATAAGGAGGTAAAATAGTGATATAAAATGGATGAGGTTGTGCTTATGATAGTCATGTCACTAGAGTAACCATACTAACCTACAATGGATCTAGCACAATCATCAATGAAAGTAGTAGGCATCCAAAAAAGTGGTTTAAATATGCTTTAATATGATAATTTGTGAGGAAATATAGGTCCTATCCATGGTCTTACATTGCAACTCACAAGGTGAACACCAATGAGTTGAATACTAAATAATGGGGAAAAAATAATCATAAAGCTATTAAGGCAAATAATGACATAAAAATACACAAAACAAAATATATATAAGAAAAAATATGAAAATAAATGCCAAATGTAATGTATAATAAAACCAAATAATGCAAATTAAAATAATGATACTAGTAAAGTGTGACTAAAAGAAGTAAAATGCACAAAAAAAATAAACATGAGATAAAAAATAACAATAAATATCTATGTTAACATCTATATCAAAGATGAACATATGAAATACAAGTCTATAAGTCTCTAAAAGTTTCTTGAAGCTGAATTTGTTTTTTATTATGCATTGTAGAATAAGAGTGGGCATCGTAAGATGCCCCAATGGGTAATTGGATGTAGGGATGGGCATCACAAGATGCCCCAAAGTCTAAAAGAACATGTGGATGGGAATCAAAATATGCCCCAACATGTGAGGTAGAGTGAAGTAACATTAAACCATTAGAATGATTTACATTAGGTTGGTAGGTGCATTTGGAGATAGGTAAATGTGTTGTTTTGTTAGATATTAAAGATGTTGAATGTGACATAGGATGTGTAGAATAGGTATGAAGAGATGAAGGAGGACCATGTATTATATTCTTTAGAGTAGGCATTTTAACTAGGTACTTTTTGGTTCATGTGACTTAAGAGGTTTACATTCAATGGATACAATGATATGTTTAAAGTTGTTCATGTTGGCTATCCTTTCCTTATTGGTGTAGGAAGAAAGATAAATTATAGTTTGAACAAAATTAGTGGATGAGGTGTAGGTATGGGATAATTGTTTTTCCTCATTAGGTAGTTGATGTTGATGTAATTATGGTTCTTGAGATTGAATTTGAGAATCTTGAAGATAGTCTTGATAACATTATTTTGCTAAAGTATCAAGATTGAAATATGAACCAAGCAAGCAAGAAAGAAAAAATCAATGAAGATCACAATAAGATTGATGAGAATGACCTATATTAGAATGCCACAAATAAAATTTATCAAGATTGTACCATTTTGGAGGAGGTTTGGAAGTATCAAAGATCATGGGTTTAGAGGGTGGTAATTTCTTCTTAAGTTGTTATAGACTTAAGGAAGGGCGGGTTGGGTGAAAACCAGTTGAATTGGATGCTCCATTTTGAAGTTGGGGAGGCTTGGATGAATCAATTTTATGATAAAATGATTGGAAGGGTTCTTTAGTAGCTGTTTGAGGTGTTTCAAGTTATGTCATAAGAATGTCTTGCCTTTTTTCTTGGTCTAAGGCTTTTTCTAAAGTTCTAAGTGAAAAGATTCAAACTTTGTATAGAAGGGGATATTTAAGAGTCGTAATAAATAATTTTAAAAGAGTATCATCACTCATGTTATGGTCCACTTTATGAGTGAGATAATTCCATCATTTGATGAAAGTATGAGTAGATTCATTAAGAAGTTACTTAGCATTGATAAAATGGCAAAGGTAATTTATAGGAAGGTCATCATGTTGGAATTCCTTTATTATAGCATTGACTAAATCATCTAGTTGTGAGATGTAATGTTTAGGAATTTGGTTTTATCATTCAAGTGCATCACCAAAAAAGGTTTTGGCTAAGATCTTGGTGGTAACAAAGGTGTTAGTTTGGACCCATTACTTATAGAGATTACCAAAAGACTTCAGAAATATAGTAGGGTCCTTAGTCCCATTATATGTGATAGTTGGAGAAATGTTTTCAATATATATGGATGTAATGAATGGGGTTAAAGGTTTATTTTGAAGATGTTGAAGCATTTTATTATTCATTAGAGGTTGAGGGATGATATTCCCATTGGCATATCTAAGAGGAGGAGGGACAAAATTTTGATTTGGTTGAGACATGATGACTTGAGGTGGTTTACTAGTCATGTGTAATAAATTTTGTTCCATGTTCATCATTTGAGAGGTGTTAGAATTTTGCATTATGTTCGTTTGTTGTATGACTTGTGAAAGAATTTGACTTGCATCAATAGGTGGGTTAGTGTTTGTAGGAGGGGTATTAGTGTTGATAGGAGGGGGATTGATAGTGTTGGTGGGGAGGAGGATTATTTGTAGGTGGATTTACAACATTGGTATTGGGAGGAGGATTAGGATGAATGATCTCAACTACATTACATTATGTAGTGATTGGTTTTGGTTTAGGAGAAGATGAAGGAAGAAAGTGAATAGTTTTATTTGAAGTAATAAATTAATTAAGGTTATGATCTAAATATCTGATTATGTAATGTTTTTGACTAAGGAAAGGCTGAAAATATGTCATAATTATGAGATAAGACTAGATAACCACACAAGAAAGAGGTATAAAAAGGTAAAAAGAGAGAAGAAATGACAAAAATAGTATAGAGTTGATTGGGTCAACCTATCATAGGGAACATGGCCTACAAACTATACTGGGTCAACTAGGTTGACCAAGCATAGTACATAGGGAAAAATAGATAGCTTGTAACAGACTGTGTCGACTGAAATGACTATGTATTGAAATATAAATATTTTTTTTGCAATTACTTAAAAAAGTAATAAATGAAAGGAAACACACAATCAATTACATTAATGAGATTGATCTAACTGAGGCACACAACACAAAACCTTACACTAATGCTGGCTAATGCAATTTTTTATAGTACAACATATAATTGAGCAAAGAGTAATCAATCAACTTGGAAAGTAAAAGCTAACTAAGATGTCAACCTAAATGTTTTTGGATTATTTAGGATATAATTTTAGATGTGATAAGAAGTTGGCTATAAGCAAGAAACTAGAAAGCAATCTAAGAATGGTTTCAGGATGTTTGGGCTAAAAGGGATCTATATTGGCAATGGTATAGGCTTTTTATTGAGTCCTACCTCATCACTTCACACACTATAGTGATAAAGGTGCCAGGTACTTAGCCATAATATATCATTAACTATGTGTTTATAATTGGCTAAAAAACCGAGCCAACTTTCACCTTGGTGATGAAATCCAAGTAGGTTTGCCTTGAGTAGACAATTGTTAAAATACTTATTAAGATTTTGTGATTTGGTCATGTGTACATAAAATATAAAATAGTGCAACTAAATGGTATATTGAAAAACTACTTAATTAGACTATATGATCTATTCTAAGCATGAAAGCAATAAAAAATGAAAGTGTGAGATAATTAATAGAATATTAAGGTTAATTTCAACTTTGAAACATGGTACAATATCGATGTAATTGACTGTGTATGCACAAAATACAAAATATGGTCGATAGTATCACCTCTTTACTACAAAAGCAAATGTATAAAAATGAACATGGTCAATAGAGTCAACCTATTTATACAAACATCACATAGAATATAAAACTAGGTTGACAAGGTCGATCCAGTTGACTGTATAAGGGTAGTTTTAAAGGCTACAAACTATGAAAGGAAATATTGTAAGAAAAGATTGAAATGATAGAAAGGAACCTTGGTGAGTCTGAAGATGTAGATAGATTCTATTACTATTAAATAACCTTGATAAATTCATGAAAATATTGATAATAAGGTTAATTGGGTTAACCAAGCTTTACATAAACCTATTGTTGAGTTCCTGAAATGTACAAGGTTAACTAGGTTGATCTAATAGTCTGGACTAGATGTATAAAAGTGTATAGGGTTGATTGGGTTGACCTAGTAATTTGAACAAGATGTTTAAAATTTTGAAAAACTATACTATGTTTACTAAGTTGATCCAATAGACTATACTTGGAAAAGAACCTACACAGAAAGAATAAAGTCATCTAAATGCAATTATGGGTTGAAACTGTGCACATAAGTAGAACTATGTAGACACAATTGACCTAGTATGGTAAATATATGATAAACTAATGAAAAATAAGTGAAAAAATCTTATAAGGGTTAGTTCACATCAGGTTCACTAGAATGTATGTAATCAAAAATGCATCACGTCTATAAATTAATCCTAACCCAAAGAAGATAGACCATACCTACACTTCTAATTGTGAATACATTTGTTAAGCAGGAGCATGACCAATATGGGGATTTACTAGACCCAATTAGGGGATCATTTATCATAATACACCATGACAAGGAGTGTTATAAAGCCTCTAGTATAACACAATCACATAATAACCCTAAGGGGTCCTTAGTTTTGATATTTCACCTAAACTAATAATAAGTAAAGTAAATCTAATCTAGTGCTCACCAAATCTTGTGGCACAAAGTGGGGGTTAGAAATTAAAAAAGTAAACATGCATATAAGAACATATAATCACATCAATATATATGGAATCATAATGCATGGAAGAGAATAAAAAATGTATATATATCTACTCTTACAAAGGAGAAACAAAGTTAGGAATACTTACCTTTGAAGACAAACCCACCAAGCCTCAATCTCTCCCTTGACTAAGGTGATTCACAAGAGGTTATTGTGGAATGTAAGGATGATAAAGATAAATCATATCTAGGCTACACAACCTATCAATGCATCCACAAGACAAGATCTATATCTCCAAATAAAATATGGAACCCTAAGCTTTACTTCCCAAGTATAATGGTCAATAAGTAGATGCTCATTCACTCTTACTTCTTATTTTGCTTCTCTATATCAAATGGAAAAAATAAACTTGTATATATAGGTGGAGTTGACGCTGAACCCTTCTAAAAATCCTGGCCAATAGGGTCAACCCAGTCGACCTAGCATAGTTTTAGATAATTATTCACTAGGTCGTGAGCTAGGTTAGCCATAGGTCAACTAGATATTATGTGAAAAATATGCCAAAATTATATAGGGTCAACCCAATCGACCTGGAACAAATGATTGAAAAAATGGTGTTTAGGTAAGGAATAGGAGGATAAAATATATCAAATGCTAAGAATGGGTACAATAGAGAAAAACAAGATTATGGTTAATGGTTTTAAGAGACAAGTGTGTTGATAACAAGTGGTAAAAGGGATAACAATCCTATGAAGCATTGATGGTTTGCCCACCTCTTTCCTATTGCACCCCTTAGGGAGTGCACTTAGAGACATTGAGACTCGATGGGTTCTTATAAGATACAAAGTGTTAGTAATAGATAAAATTTTGAAAATGTTATGTGTATATAGAAATATTGTAAGCTTACAAGATGTTGCTTGTTAGGGATTAGTCCAAAAATTTTAATGGATACATGGCTATGGAATTATCCCATATGTGGCTACCTTAGAGAAGCATGGCCAATCAAATTCATGTTGATAGAGAGCCAATGATGAAACATTTGATTAAGTAATACAATGTGTCAATGAAAATATAAACATAATATATGTTGGCATAGACATTTATACCTTATCTATAGAAAGGGATATAAATGAAGCTGAAAAGAATTTTTAGTTGTCAAGATTGTGGTCTTTGTACTTTGATGGGGCCCAATCCAAATAAGATTTTGGTTTTGGGTTCCTATTAATTGAACTATAAGGAAAGTTACATTTATCTATCTATAAGTTATAGTTCCCTTTCATAAATAACCTCTTAGAGTACAAAGCCTTGATTTTAGGTCTATAGTTAGCACTAAAACACAATGTAAAAGAGCTAAAGGAAACTAGGGATTCATAATTAGTATTTAATTAGGATTTGATAGTGACATTTGATGCATACAACATCATTCCTATCCCTAGAGAAGAGAAATAGGTTACATATTCTCTATCATCTTTGACTACAAATTTATCTCCTTTAGGCAACTCAAAATTGCAACACTTTCCCATAGAGTTTGTACCCTACCCATCAATCCCAAACAACATTGATAACTTCTAGGTTTTTAATGATGGTCACCATATACTATATTAATTAAATAGTTCTAGGGTATTTAATGCTTAGATCATAGATTAAAAAGATAGAGATAGCCTCCTATGTAATGAATGTGAAGAAAATGGTCTTATGAACTTGAGATAAAATTGAGTCACAAAAGCAATAATTTCATTAGAGAGGTTGGTTGATCTAGATAAATATTCTTACATACCAAAGAGACTAACTTGTGCTAACTATCATTCACTCACCATCAACCTGGGTTCAATTGACCAATCCAAAAATGTACATATCAATCCCAACTATACATTTGAGTGAAATATAACAACTCAAGATACCACTTCTATATTTCAAAGATGTCATTACCTATACATAAAAATACATCAAGGTCTTTGAGCCTAGTGTAATAACACACACTATCTCACTGAAGCAAGGATAAGATCCATACAATTAGAGATAGTGACATGTGAACCTCATTTTAGAGTGCCTCATCCATAATGAGGCTCATAAGATTATCTCAGATAGGTTTATCTTCTTATTCCACCATTATACATTGGTGGATAACCTAGTCCCTGTTCATAAAAAGAATGGAGAAATTTTATTGTGTGTTAATTTTTGAAACCTAAATTAGGATTTGGATAAATAAAACTATCCCCTACCCTATTTAGTCAAAGTGATTTAGATGGTAATAAAATTTTAGATGAAATCCTTCTTATATGGATACCCTATATATAATTAGGTCTTAATAAACCCTGAAGACAGAGTGAAAATTGTGTTCACAACAAATTGGGGCACCTTTTCTTATAAAATGATGTCATTCAGTCTCATTAATGTAGGATCCAATTTTTAGAGAGTCATGGACTTTACCTTTGAGGGTCTAATAATTAAATACATAATTATTTAAGTAGATGACTTGACTATTTTTTGAAAGTGTAGATTTATTCACGTTCAGCACCTAAAAAATATATTCAAGAGATGTATAAGGTATGGTATTTCCCTTAATTTAAAGAAGAGAATACTTGGAATCATGAAAGGGAAACTCCTCAGTCACAATATCACCAAGGAATGTGTTTCTATCGATCCTAAATGTGATAACATATTTTTTGGAATACCTCTTCCTAACATCAAAAAATAGTTAAAGTCATTATTTGAAAAGATTTACTTTATGTGCAAGTTTATATCTAGCTTTGTTGATATTTTTAAGCTATTAAATGCAATTAAAAATGAGAATAAAAGATGGCGTAGACCCCTATAGCTAGGAAATCCATCCTATACATCAAGGATGTAATAATGAAAGCACTATTATTGATCAACCTAGACTATATCAAGGACTTTACCTTTAATCCTTTACTTCATAACATACCATAGTTGTGGTACTCACTCATAAACTAGATGAAGATGAGCACCCGATAACATTCCTAAGTACAAACTTTAAGGATGAATATTTGAAGTATTCCACCTTGGATAAACATTATTATGATTTGGTAAAGGTTTTGAATAAGTTCTAACATTAAATCCTTAGGAATAGGGTGTATACCATTATTTTATACCTATTCACAAAGCTTATGCTTGGTTAGAATGAGTTGGGAGAGTGAAGAGGTCAATGGATGGCCAAGTTACAAGAGTATGACCTAGAAGTCAAGATGACCAAGTTGGTTAGAGGCCAAGGTGTCACTTAAAATAATTAATGAATTTGATCCAAACATTACTATGGCATAATTATACCAGTCATACATAGTCTTTAGGACTAGTATTTTCCAATTATCCATTATCTTCTTTATGAGAGTCCTCTTCTAGGATTGAAACATACACAAAAGAGATCCCTAAAGATAAAGGAATCAAATTACATGCTCAATAAATGAGTGATATACAATAATAATTATAAATACATATACCTTATGTGCCTATCAAAAGAAGAAGCAAAATAATTCATTAAGAACTTTCATGAGAAATTAGGTAGCAACCACCCTATGGTAACAACAACAACCCATGAGATCGTAAAAAATAAATATTACAAGCCCAACATTTTTAGGGATGTTCATGATCATGTTAGAACCTATAATGAGTGAAAAACCTTTTCTAAGAAAGATTTTTATGCAACAATTCCCCTCCAACCTATAATAAAATAATATTCTTTTTCTCAATAGGGAGTTGACTTCATAGGAGTCATCAACCAAAAATTGTTAGTGGGCCACAAGTTTATACCCATAGCCACTAATTATTACACTAGATAGATGGAATCAATAATAAATAGGAATATAAAAACTACATAAGTGATCAACTTACTTGAATATAAAATTAACTATGAGGTTTGGCACCCAAGCCTAATTGGTCTATGATGGTGGTCTCGCATTTGAGTCAACCAAACTCACTAAATGGGCTTATGAGAATGGCATCACCCTAAAATTCTCATTGAAATAATACCTAAAAGTGAATGGATTAGCTAAGTTGACCAATAATAACCTGATATATGTAACAAATAAATATAGAGAGAAGTGACCTAGGGACTAATACTCATTGTTAAAATATGCACTTTGGGTCGATCAAACTAGATACAAGGCTCTCAATATTCCACCCTTTTTTTTGGTGTATGGTTTGGATACAATATTTATAATTCATCTTAAGCTTCCCATATATAATTTCATGAAAGAATACCTAGAGTATAATGGGAAGGCAAGCCCAAGTATGTTAGACATTATTCAAATGGAAGATGTACGAGAAGAAGTCCTACAAAGATTAAGTAAACAATAGGAAACTATCAAAACATGGTTGAACAATAAAGAAAAGGCGAAATACTTAATGATATTAGACCTAGTATTCTTTTGAGACAAAACACATGATAATCAGGGGAAACATTCCAACCTAGACCCACTCTGGATTTACCCTTACTAGATTTCTAGGTTGCTCAGACATAATGTTTTTAGACTAAAAGACCTCCAAGGAAAGGACCTCTTATTACCTATGAATGAATAGTTATTAAAGCAATACTTATTAGTTATTTCATCCATTTATATCTTAGAATATCCCTTCTAGTGAAGGATGATAATGTAAATATATATTAGAGTTAGTTTAGTTTTGTGTGTTTTCTTCTACTATGTGTTTGTTGGGGATCAACTAACAATAGATTACACTTGTGAAAGCAATAAATGCGAATATAAATCAGATAGACAAGTAACTAGAATGATAAACAACAAGAACAAGAGATACAAGAAACCACCCTAAAAACTTGTATTAACAAACTCTTTACAAAAGGAATACAATTGAAGAAACTTCTTTCTTCCACACCTCTCCTAGATGTATAGATCTCTCACTAGATCTCTATTCCTCAAGAGCTCTCTCTCTCTCAAGAACAATCAACTCCAACAAATCTGGATTGATTCAATTTTGTACTATTCTTCAACATAACAATTTGATGAACTACTATAATAAACCACACAAAGCTAAGAAGATCTAATTCTACATATAGAATTAGGAGACTTGAGCATGCACTTACAACAAATAGTTAAGCCACTTGAATAAGGGCTCTAAAAATAATATTACTAATAATAGAGACGCGAGCTTAAGACTACAACTTAAAATCATCATGTAAACACTCACTTCTGTCCTCAAAAATAGCTTTTTGGACGCACAGGTAACCGACGCTGGTTCCTACTGCTTGCCTGTGACCACCATCGGCCGACCCTCTACCGACGCTGGCGCCTCTGCAACTGCACCTGACTGACGTCAGTCACTCCTGACCGACACCGATGTCTATGTAGACCTGAAACTGTCAAAGTATGCTCCTTGGTGAAGCTTTTAGCTGCACACCCTAACAATCTCCCACTTGGAGATAAACAGCTGCACCAGTACCTGTACAGCAACATCTTCTAGCTCCTCCATCTTCAACTCAATCATGAAGACCAACAGAAGTTGAATGAAGATTCAACTTCTCCTTTGTAACTGGCTTGGTTAATATATCAATAGGATTCCTATCCGTATGGATCTTCTCCAGCTTCAACTCACCATCTTCTAATACCTATCGTATGAAATGGTACCTTAGCCGTATGTGCTTCGTTCTTGAATGAAAGGCTGAATTCTTAGCCAAATGGATTGCACTCTGATTGTCACTATACAATCTACAACTCTCATGCTCCCTACCAAGCTTATCCATGAACCGTGTCATCCATATCATCTCTTTGCTAGCCTCTGTGGTTGCAATATACTCTACTTCTGTAGTTGACAAGGCAACAACCTTCTGTAACTTAGATATCCAGCTAACCGCCATTTCACCTACAGTGAAAACATAACCTGTAGTGCTTCTCCTGCCATCCAAATCACCTGCCATATCTGAATCTACATAACTATGTAGAGAAGTATTTGAATGTCCATAGCACAAGTGCCTACTACTGGTTTCTCTCAGATATCTAAGGATCCACTGAACTGCTTTTCAATGTTCCTTACCTAGATTGGCCATATACTTACTTACCACTCCCACTGGTTGGGCAATATCTAGTCTAGTACACACCATTGCATACATCAAACTCTCTACTATGGAAGAATATGGAACCTACTCATGTACTCTACCTCATCATATGAATTAGGACATTGTTCTTTACTCAACTTAAAATGTCCAGCCAAAGGTGTGCTTACCGATTTAGCATCTTGCATATTAAACCGTTTCAACACCTTGTCCACATAATCTTCTTGAGACAATATCAACCTGTGATTTTTTTCTGTCTCTCTTAATGCTCATGCCAAGGATTTTCTTTGCTGCTCCCAAATCCTTCATAGCAAACCTTTGAGCTAATTTCACCTTAAGCTCAGAGATATCTTGCATGTGTGATCCTGCAACCAGCATATCATCTACATATAACAATAGAATAATATATCTACCATTATCAAATCTCTTGAAATACACATAATGGTCAGATTGACACCTACTGTAGCCATGCTCAGTCATAAACCTGTCAAATTTTAAGTACCATTGCCTAGGAGCTTGCTTGAGGCCATACAAGCTTTTCTTCAATCTGCACACAAACTTCTCCTTACCCTTGACCTCAAATCCTTCTGGCTGTTCCATGTAAATTTCCTCATCCAAATCTCCATGAAAATATGCTGTCTTAACATCTAGCTGCTCAAGATGCAAATCCTCAAAAGCAACCAAAGACAATACAACCCTTATAGAAGTCATTTTAACAATAGGAGAAAAAATCTCACCAAAGTCAATACCTGGCTTTTGTGCAAATCCTTTTACCACCAATCTGGCCTTATATCTCATCTATCCATTCTCACTTTCTTTCAACCTGTAGGTCCATTTGTTCTTGAGTGTTCTCTTACCAGCTGGCAATTCAACCAAATCCCATGTTTGGTTCTCTCTTAAGGACTCCAACTCCTCAACCATGACACGCTCCCACTGACTCTTGGCCACTTGTATTGCTTCTTCAAAACTCTCTGGTTCTCCACCATTAGTTAGCAATAGATAAAATAATGAAGGAGAATATCTAATTGGAGGTTTACTCACCCTTTTTGACCTCTTGATGGGTGTCTAAAACTCATTCACAACACGCTATCCACCCAAATTCTCTGACAGTGATCGACCTCGGTCACTTCCAGACCTGTTATTAGCCGACACCAGTTTTGTCTGATCGACCTCGATGTCTGTCCTGCCGACGTCGGTCTCTGTACAGCCGACACCAGTTTTTCTACTACCGATGCCGGTTCCTAACCTACCAACGTCGGTCTCTATGTTTTCCTGCAAGTGATTATTTCTTTTTCCCGTGAGCTCATATTGAACCTTTACCTCGTCTAATTCACCATTGCTCTGCTCAGATTGATTCAGCTTCCTTAGCTGATCACAATACATCACTCTTTCATTGAAAACAACATCACAGCTCCTAATTACCTTGTTAGTTTTTAGATTCCACAATCTGTAACCAAAATCATTTGAGCCATAGCCAATAAACGTGCACCTCATAGACTTAGCATCAAGCTTCTTTCTATTTTTTTTATCTATATGCACAAAGGCTTCACAACCAAAAACTTTGAGATATGAGAGATCAACCTTTTTACCTATCCATGCCTCTTCTGGAATACCACCATCCAGAGCTGTAGAGGGTCCTCTGTTAATCAAGTATACTGCAGTGTCAACAGCTTGTGCCCAAAACTGTAAGGGCAAGCCGGCATGCAATCTCATACATCTTGCATGCTCTATTATTGTCTTATTCATCCTTTCAGCAATTCCATTCTGCTGAGGTGTCCTTGGAACCATCCTTTGCCTACAGATTCCATGCATATAACAATAATCTCTGAACTTATAACTGCAAAACTCACTGCCATTGTCAGATCTCAGGCACTTCAATCTTTTACCTGTTTCATTCTCAACCATAGCTTTTCAAATCTTAAAAGTCTCAAATACATCAGATTTTATTCTAATACAATAGATCCATACCTTCCTTGTAACATCATCTATGAAAGATACATAGTACTGTGATCCTCCAATGGAAGCAACCTGAGCCGGTCCCCACACGTCTGTGTGAATAAGCTGTAACTTATGCCTCTTCTTAGTAGACCCAGTCTTGAGAAGACTAACCCTTTTCTGTTTTCCAAATACACAGTGCTCACAAAACTCTAGATCTATGCCTTTTAAATCTGAAAGCATACCTTTGGAATTAAGAATTGACATCCCCTTCTCACTCATGTGGCCAAGCCTTGAGTGCCACAATTTAGCATCCACATCTAAAGTAGATAATACAGAAGGAGATTTGTTAGTAACACAATTACACAAATAGAGAGTACCTTTTCTCTTATCTCTGGGCATAATAAGTGCACCCTTGGTCACCTTCCAAGATTCTGTTGTGAGAGTTACTGTACAACCCTCATCCCCTAACTTTCCTACAGAAATCAAATTTCTCTTCAAGCTAAGAACATGCATCACATCTCTCAACACCCATGTGTTGCTATTCTGCATCTTCAGGTGCACTTTACCTTTGCCAATTATTTTACAAGGCTCATCATCCCCTAGATACACTATTCCAAAGTCTCCATGGATATAGTCACTAAAATATTCTCTGTTAGGGGTAGCATGAAAAGATGCACCAGAATATAACACCCAAGATTCTATATTATTATGCAGAGAGAAAATTAAAGCATCTTGTGTAATACCTGCAACCTTGGCTTCTTCCTTTCCTTCATGCTGATTGTCATCCTTAGGCGTTGACCAACAATCTCTGCTTATGTGCCCCATCTTTCCACAATTTCAGCATTCTGGCCTTCGGCCATTTCTGGATTTAGATCTGCCTTTCCCCTTAGATTTGGATCTTGATCTGCCTTTCTTGTTCTTCTCTTTCTGCCTCCCCCTGCTCTCAAAACTTAAAGCATTCCCAGATGTCTCTTCTGTGCTTTTTCTATGAATTTTCTCATTCAAGATAACACTAACAACATCCTCTACTTTCAAAATATTTGATGCAGATGCAGTATTACTTACTGCCATTACTAAGCCATGCCAGCTTTCAGGCAAAGAACATAATATTAAAAGAGCTTTTATTTCATCATCAAACACTATATTGACTGAACTCAATTGATTCACAATTCCATTGAAATCATTCAGATGAGTAGAAACAGATCCACCTTCATTCATATGCAAATTAAATAATTGCTTTATAAGATATACCTTATTAGAAGCTGAGGGTTTTTCATACAAATTTGCTAACGTAGTCATCAACTCTATCGTAGACTTTGCCTGTGATAAATTGGATATCACAGTGGATGCTATACTCAGTCTTATAGACTCCAGAGCTTTTCTGTCAAGAACTTCCCATTTTTCATCCTCCATGTCTTTGGACTTCTTTGCAACCCCACCTAATGGTAAGTAGAGATCTTTCTGAAACAGATAATCCTCTATCTACATTCTCCAATGTTGGTAATTTTTGCCATTGAACTTTTTCATTCTCAGTTTACTTTCATCTGCCATTGCTTCTCCCACTCAAACAAAAATCCCTGTGAGAACCTGTAATCAATACACACTACACAGATCTGAACCACCTGTTAGTGAACCTAAGCTCTGATACCACTTGTTGGGAATCAACCAACAATAGATTATACTTGTGAAAGCAATAAATGTGGAAATAAATCAGATAGACAAGTAACTAGAATGATAAACAACAAGAATAAGAGATACAAGAAACCACCCTGAAAACTTGTATTAACAAACTCTTTACAAAAGGAATACAATTGAAGAAACTTCTTTCTTCCACACCTCTCCTATATGTATAGATCTCTCACTAGATCTCTATTCTTCAAGAGCTCTCTCTCTCAAGAACAATCAACTCCAACAAACTTGGATTGATTCAATTCTGTACTGTTCTTCAACATAACAATTCAATGAAATACTACAATAAACCACACAAAGCTAAGAAGATCTAATTCTACATATAGAATTAGGAGACTTGAGCATGCACTTACAATAAATTGTTAAGCCACTTGAACAAGGGCTCTAAAAATAATATTACTAATAATAGAGATGCGAGCTTAAGACTACAACTTAAACTCATCATGCAAACACTCGCTTCTGTCCTCAAAAATAGCTTTCTAGACGCACAGGTAACCGATGCCAGTTCCTACTGCTTGCCTGTGACCACCGTCGATCGACCCTCTGCCGACGCCGGTGCCTCTGCAACTGCACCTGACTGACGTCGGTTGCTCTTGACCGACGCCGGTGTCTGTGTAGACCCGAAACTGTCAAAGTATGCTCCTTGGTGAAGCTTTTAGCTCCACACCCTAACAGTGTTTTTTTCTATCATGTGTTTTTTTCTTTCTTGTTATCATTTGTTGATTTGGTTATGTTCCTTTAATCCCCCTTGTGTTTTCCTTTTTTGTTGATTCACCCATAATAATCTATTCCTAGAGCCTCAAAAGTGGAAACCTATTTACATAATAATATCAAGAATAAAATTCAGTGCTAGAAAAGAGATAATACTAGTGCCAATCATTGGTCCCTATATCCTTAGATTGGCCCTTTTCAAAGGTAGGTTATCCATTGAAGACATAGTTCATGGAGTAGAGACATAGAAAGTGACCTTCCATTATTGAAAAATCCAATGGATAGGGTAAATTATTTCAAAATATCTAGTAAGAAAGAGGCCATCAATTGTAAAATGAGTAGATGAATTGATAAAAGTTATATTCCTAATGAGATATCATCACATAACTTAAAGAAACATCAAATGGTCATTATGAATTCATTGAATAAGCAAATAATTCCCTTTATTTCTGAGGAACTCACTGGACCAACCATTGCCCTTGGCTACATTGGTTCCAAACCTTCATGGATTAGAAATAAAGAAAAAATTAGAAGTGAAGGAAGTCTATAATTTCAATAAAAATATCAAAGTATCTTCCTAAGAAATGGTGATTTAGTCAACCCCCATCACAAGAATTCCATCTTGGTTGGCCACGAAACAAGGCCTATAGTGGAACCAAAGGTATCTCTATTTAATCTATATATGCTTGGATGGTAGTAGAGTAATGTTTAAGCCTTCCCTTCCTTAACTAATTTATGAAAAAGAGCAAGTACTTTCCAAGAGATCTACACACTTAAGCCACCTCTAAGATAAATATGGATTCATTATTAAATATAAGGAAATAAATAACTCCTCACACAATATGATATCTTAGAGGATTTAGAGCCCAATCTATTATGTGTTTAGGTAGGCTTAAGTGATCCTTTCTCTTTAAGTTATATTGAAATAACTTACATCCACTTATCTACTTGTTAAATAACAGAGGTCCATATTTTGGGTTATAAACACTAGGTACTTTTTTCCTTGCATAATCACCATTTGTTGTGGCCAACAAATAACTTTTTGAAAATTAAAATGGGACCTCTATACCTTAATTTTTTTGAAATTTCTTAGCCCTCTATTGAGTCTAGTCTGATCCTCAATATTTTATATATCCCTAATAATATCTCTTTTATTTGTGTTTATGCATCTTTCATAGTTGTTCACATTCAAAGTAGTTAGTCCCATTGAATTATTTAATTATTTTCATACATAGTTTATTTTTAGGAGCTAACTATTTCCTAAAGAACATCCATGCACAAACATCTCCTAGAGTCTTAGTCTTAGAGCATCAGTCTTGGAATCCTAGTTGGCTTTCTCAAATCCCTTTTGGTAGAAAGGTAGCATCAATTTACTTATGAATCACTTTGAACTAACTTAACTTTTTGATATTTTTTTCCATGTCTTGGAGGTGTTACGTTATTAGAGACTTAGGAGGCTCAAACTAATGAGAAAGTACCATGTGTCCTTATGCACTTAGAGACTCCAAATATGTCAAAATCCTAGGAGGCCTAAGCTAATGAGGAGGTACCATGTGTCCCTGTGCACCTAAAGGTGTAAGAGTTTTTATAGACCTAATAAGTCCAAACTAATTATGAATAACCATGTGTCCATGTACACACATAGATGTTAGAGCTATTAGGGTTAAAAGAGGCCCAAACTAATGAGGAAGTGACACATATCCCCATGCACTTAAAGGGGTTAGTTTTTTAGAGACTTGGGAGGCTCAAACCAATGAGGAAGTGTCATGTATCCCCATGCACCTAGAGGTGTCAGAGATTTCAGAGATATCAGAGCCCTGGGAGGCCTGAATGAGTATTAAAAATCCACATGTACCCTCATACATTAAAGTGGAAGACAACAACAAGATGCCCCAAGGAAGTTAAAAAAAGGTACAATCATACCTAGACCCAATCATAGAGTTCCACATATACTTTTTACACTTAAACATCCAACTTATACTAGCATAGATATCAAAACAAAGGGACCAATAACACACCTTATTGACATAATACTAAAAAATCCCACCACTCTTCAATTGTTCATAGTGACATGAGGGCTATAATAGGCATGTGCCTAGCATGATCCTTGCATTTATTAGCTTAATATGGGTAAATTGTGATCCAAATGATAAAAGAGTCCCATCATTGCCAACCAATGTAAATGGGGCTTATTTTTTAAATTTTGATTTAATGCCAAATCGATAAATGGCTAAGTTAAGATCAAACCCATAAAATAAGAGTTTAATTCACTTGATGTAAAACATCCAAGGTAATAACTACACAAAATATCTTAGATCTCTATAATATCATGTTTGAATTGAGCACACCATTATTTTTCATTTATGCATATAAATCATTCTAAATTCTTTGCCTTGATTCCCCCCAGAGCCCAAATATGCCTCTGACATATTTTTTACATGAATAAGAAGAAATTTAGAGATGACCACCTCTAATTCTAATCCCAGACTAGAGCTAGAGTTCTGAGACACCATGTTCCTATAGGGAATCACAAGGTACAAACACTACAATGAGATATTCAAAACCATTGAATATATACCAAAGGATAATGACGTGGAGTTTACCATTGAATTTATATTCATTAAGGTCTCAAGCCTACAAAAAGTGGTTGTAAAGATAAATTTATTCCCATGTGTAGACCTATTTATAAACCTATTACACTCTTCCAAGTGACGTATGGTTATTGTGTATTTATTGATCACCAATTTCAATACTACAAATATCTTTGGGTGTACATTTAAATAATATTACAACCTCCTATAATACATAGTCACCTATGAAAAGGAGATTATAAACACCTAGGTGGATACACACAACATCCATGAAGTCCTCAAATATTGGGATGAGGACACCAACATGTGGCTTAAAAAAGAAGGCATTGATGCATATATGATCAAGATGTTTTGGGAGGGAGTGTGCACTGGTACGATGTTATTGAATTTATTATATGGGGAAAGAGACATGGTAAATGTCAATAAGTTTTGGTTTAGCCTCCTTATCATTATTATGAAAAAAGAGGAAGTCCTAGATTTTAGGAGCATCATCACATTCAATCTTACCCTGAAAGTGAATGAAGCCCACACCGAAGGAAAGTTTTGCATGATTTCCTACATCATGGACATTGTTTATGATACCATAGAATTCAAAGCCATAATTTTCCCTTCATGGGTCCCAATAGGGTCTATGGTGCATGTAGTTTTCACAAACTCTACATTCACCACTTCTAGAATCACATCTAAGACATTTGTGACCACTTCTACCCCATTGTGTATTGTGCCATCAATGAGAGGCCAATTCTAAGGCTCTAAGAAGAGATGCAAGCTTCAATCCATCACATAAGAGCTTACTAGTACTAAAAATATCATACCATAAGTAGGGTGGAAGGCATTCTAGTGGCCCCTCTCTTATTGCCTTACACAATCCTAGACTACCTAGCAAAATAATAAATAGATTGGATTGGCCAGTGACATCTTGGGTTTATAGACTAGTAGAAGACAAAATACATACCCAGTGCTCTTCGTGGTCATTGGTCATAATTAATACAAAATCTTATAGGTATTTCAAGTGATTTTCTATTAGAAAGACATATTCACCCTATGTAAGGCTTAGGATAGATAGTGGGATCTTGAAGGTACAATGCATGCTCACATGGAGAGGTATCAAGAATACCTCAACACCACACATCACCATGAAGGCCATGTAGATAATGTAATTCACCTCAAACTATAAAATAATTTAGAGGTAATTATAAAGTTAGAGGACTCTACCTATTAGAATGCCTAGTCTCAAGATCAACTTGTGTTTTAAGGAATGCCAACTCCTCCACAAGCATCCCCTTAATAAAAATCCCTAAAATGGCCTATTTTCAAAGACCTAACTACTAAAAAGAGGATAACCTAGCAAATCCTATAGGGATTACTACATACATCCATTAATCCATTGACATCTGCATCAGTTCTACCCATACCGTTTTATCAAATAAGCTAACCCCAAGCTACTCATGCGCTTAACTTTGAAAGAAGTCCAAAATCTAGTCCCATTAGGTAGAAACTTATGTCTTACCTTGAGTTTTCCTCCAAAATAACTAGTGTCTCCTAGCTTCCATTTTCAACTCCCCCTAAGTTTACCATTCCCATACAACCTTCTTTGACCCCTGTTGTGATTCCCTTTTCACCCATGGTGATAAATATCCATTTGAATTCTTTTCCTATAGCTTTAACCATGTTTTGTATTCATAGTGCCCTAGTTCCTCATGTTTATATTGTATCCTAGTTTTTCCTTATTTGACCCCACTAGCATGGTCTACACCATCAGTGACTCTCGATTGGTCCTTACAGGTTAGCTTGACTCCTAGTCTAGCTCAAATTATTTTTTATTATACATTCTCAAAAAATCATGTAATCATAATCACCTCATCATCATCAATTCTTGATACTCTAATGGATCCTATAAATATTATATCCTCCACTCATAAAAATTCTAACACTTTAATGATTCCAACAATGATTACAATGCCTATTTAGGTTTCACTTAGGATTCTCCATTCAAGTTTAACAACATCATAGGCAAGATCTAATTAGAAGGTTGCTAAGTATACAAAGATAACTTCCCCTCAACCACCCCTATATCCTCTAATTTCACCTATATTTCCTTCTTGGTCACCCTTATCAATCACATTAGGTTCTTAAGGATTTTGATTTAACCAACCAATAGCTTTCTTAAGGTTGAACACAAAACTCTTAGGCATAATTGGTCCCCAAATATTCATGACCTCAGACCAATTAAGGTTTCATCTATGATCTTGGGATCTCCATTTGGTAGCTTCTCCCTTCACTCCCATTCCACCTTCCCCACTCTTCACTCCATTTTGACTCTCACCTTCATCCCTTCCTCCTCTACCCATGCTTCTACCTTCCACTTCAATTTCCCCCACCCCTATTGCTTAACTTTATACCACTTTGGGGACCATGGATGGACAAGGATGGATGGGTCTATTGAAACTTCAAGTTAACAAACATAAAAAATGGTCTATCATGGGGACCCAAACATCTGGATACAATTCAACATACTCGATCAGAATGAATAGGGTGCTCACATAGACTTTCACACAAGATAGGGACCCTATCATCTAGAGAAGAGAACAATACTTATTCTCCCTCATAAAGAAGAGGACTATTGCATAAGAGGATAATATTTTAGATGACCTGGTCTCTATGATCAAGTACACCAATGATCTCGTAGGTAAATTAATGAAAGACCTATGGGACTAAGTCAAGTCTCTTGAGTCCCATGTTAGGATCTCATTTTTAGTTATTTTGATCAACAAAGTTGAGAAGGGTCTAGTAAAATTATTTATAAATATTATGAATGTTAATGAGACTATTTCAAGTATAATTATACTATTCCAAAGAAAAAACATGATCTAAAGAGAATAATCAAAGTGGCCAATAAGTGCAAAAAAGCTAGAGGTGGTTATCAACAAGGGGATATTACTGGAGCTTAGACTCATGCCCTTCACTAATCTAAATTTATATCAAACCTTCATAGGAACCATGAGGACTTCACTCAAATATTACCTTAGGTAAATAAAGGACACCATTAAGCCCTTATAAAATATAAATGACTAAATCCTTTCATTCTTCAAAGAGGTCATCATCATATTCCTCTTCCACCCAAATGGTACATTACTCAATTTCAACATGTTTAGGGTCTACCTCAACTAGTTCAAGTAAATCATGAAGATAAAGGTGTCAAAATCCAAAATTTATGGATCCAAGTGATCTTAGATCTTACAACATAATATAAAACCATCATTAGATAGTTTAATAAGTTTAAAGTCTCACTGGAATCCCCCAATGAGTTTCATGATAGGTTGTTGACTCAGGTAGAGGTGCTCTTCTGTGAGCCACCTATCAATTTTTCAAAGCTAGATCAAGAGTGAAATTTGGTGGCACATGAATTATAAACTTACTAATAATTAACTAGTTTGAAGAGGCTTTATGTTAAGAGTAAATAGGCATTTAATATTGATTGGTAACACTCCATCTCTTGGATATCTATTTCAAATAGGCTATTTTATGGAACCTAATACCTACAAATTATGCCTTAGATTATTTAAATAACATTCCTAAAATGAGAGGATGAAAGTCCCCAATTTACCCCCATTATATATTAGTAAACATACCTTAATAAGTGTATATGACAACATGAAACCTTGGGCATAATAATAGTATAGAGTTATGAATTTCCAAGATAGATTCTTGGTCACTAATTTGTAAATAAAATTGTACCTTGATAGCTTACCAGGGAATCCAAACCATGGATTATTTTCAAAAGAGTTCATAGATTAACTTGATTCCTTTTTTCAAAATTTGAAAGATCCTTATCTTAGAAACAAGAGATAATGTTAATTCATAAAAAAATTAGCACAAGAGACCACCATAGCGAGTGGTAATTGAGGGAAACCTAATTATGAAACCATCTCCATCCCATATATATCTTTTGATAAGTTCCTAAGCCTTCCAAATAATATTAGAAATGAATGTGAAATCAATATCAATAATGACCTAAGTTATTATAAGAGTTTGGAGATTTAAATCTTTCTAGCCTCCATTTTCCCTTAGGCTTGCCTAGAGTGATGTAGTTTCAAAGAACTAATTTCTATGTTTCATATCCTTATAAGGCTTAGATTATCCATCTATTACACAATTAATGGAATTGGATTTTAATTTATAAGATACAAAGACCACCAAGATATCTTGGGTTATAACATATATCCCAAGCAACCCATTTAAAACCTTTGGTGCCTTCAAATTTTCCATTATAATTTCCTCAATATTATTTTAATTTTGGAGTAGGCAACATTGGAAGGAGTCCAACAAGAATAATAATAGACATGAGTATCAACCCATACCTTAGATCACATTTTATATTTTCATGCTTAAGACAGAGGTTTAAAAATTAAAAAATCCAACTTTTTTCTCTACCCATTGAACTATGTAACCCTAAATATTTGAGGGAGTGCCTTGAAAATAAAATCTGATGCCCAAAAATTTGAATTTTTGAGACAATTTAATCCAAAGCCACCTATATTGGATAATATAATTAAGGGAGATACATATTTCCTATAGAATTGGTTTTTTACCCATTGGATGGATGAGATAGATGTTAAAAAAAAATCTAAACATTTCATGGTATTGGAAACAAATATCTCTTGTTTATCAAGGGTGAAGAAAGATTCATTAAAAAAAGTCCCATTTGCTTATGAGATTTGGGGAGAAAAACACCCTTAACCAAAATTTTGGAAGTGTAGTTATCTAGAAGATAATTAAAACCACCAATAGTCAACACATAAAGGGAAGGGGATAAAGGGAAACCTTATTGAATAGAATGAAAGAGGCCAAACTATTTATATTAGATACCATTGATGATGATATATGCATCAACATCTTGGAAGAACATTTGAACTGTGATAAAAGTTTTAGAAAAAAAATCTAAGTACCTGAAGCATGGCCAAGATAAAAGGATAATTAATCATGAGGCCTTATGATGAAAATTTATACCCCATTCCATTACCTTGCAGATAACAATGATGTTATCCAAGATATATTTGTTATAGATAAAGTTGGTTTGTTTAGGATGAATGATGAGGGGTAACAAATATATGACACAAAGAGAAAGATCCTTATCAATGATCTTGTAGGATACATTAACAAGGGTAATGGGGCACCCATTAGTAATGATATTAGGATCCTCACTTTGGGAATTATATATCTAAATGAAATAACAAAAGTTATATATATATATATATATATATATATATATATATATATATATATATATATATATATATCAAATGAAATAATAAAAGTTAAAGATACTTATCTTGGGATGGACATGTCGAGTCTCAATATCCCCTTATCCAATGGTGCTTTACAAGAGATTATTATGGCTTTGTAAGGATCACACTAGTTAAAATCAGATCTAGGATAAAATATTCCTACTTTCATCCAATACTTCCCACACGAAAATTTATCTTTCCTCTAAGGCAAACCTTAAGCAATAACTCCTTCAAATGCAAATATAGTAGAATTATGAGATGTAATAATGCAAAAATGAATGTTCCTCTCTATTGGATAGAAGTGAAGGTTGTATTTACAACAATAGATAGGTCCCAACCATTTTAAAATTATAATCAACAAGGTTGACCTGCCATGACCTAGTTTTAAAAATTTATCTTTGGATTCAATACTAAGTTGACCTAGGCTAACCTAGTTGCATAATATGTATCGTAACTTTCACAACTAGGTCAACTAGGGCTGAGCTAGTAGTAAAAATAGGTTTTTTATTAATTAGGGGATATTTAGAGGATAATTGCTTATAGAGTTAGATAAGTGTAAATTTTAGTGGGTTTATTTATGATATATTCAATCAACAATAGTACAAAACACCAATGGTCTTCCCACCCCTTCCCCAATGCACCCTTTAAGGTGTGCAATGTGAGATATTGAAACTTGATAGGTTTTTGTAAGAGAGAAAGTGACAGTAAATAATAAAGTTTTAAAAACATTATGTGTATACATATGCCCCACTTAAATCTCATAACATGTCATGAAGGTGTAACATGGGATGGTACTTTGATAAATAACATAGCAACATGTAAAACATAGCCAACACATTGCACTATAAAGTAGAAAATAAATAATATTAAAATTATAAATGAATACCTTCACTTACCTTGTTGTTTTTAAATAAGAGATGCAGGAGAAGCAAATTAAAATAACATCTAGTGTACGAAACAAAATATGGACTTGAAAGATAAGAGGAAATTCAAAATTTTGCAAAATTATGTGGTTAAAACTAAAATATTATCTACTCTCTCAATATTTCAAAACTTTTTTTGTTCTTTCAAAAGAGCTTATGAAAAAAAGTTATAAACAAAACATGAAAAGTTTCAATAAATAATTAAAGATTTAGCATTTTTGAAATTTTACTATAAAAGGGAGAGTTTACTATTCATTTGTTCATTTTCTATTATTGAATATCAAAGCTTTGGGTATCCTATTTTAACGCACATAGAGATGATGGTTCAAGCTCAAGGAGGTCGATGAGTTGGAGGATAGATCCTAGTTATTTCTAGCATAGTTCAGGTATAGAATGTATTTAAAAGTTTATCATTTTGGGATTAAAATTAACTAGTTCAATAAATTTAGATGTCAGGGCAAATCTATGTAGTAAAATTTTCCATAAAAAATTATTAATAGGGTTAAAATTACCAAAAATAAGGGGTACGAGTCAAAAAGTTAAAAAAAATATGTAGGAAATTAATTACAAGCTAGTTAAAAATCATCACTCATTTCAAACACAGTTGGCCTAATTGATGTATTCAAATAGGGAAAGTTTGGGTAGGTGGTTGAATGCATAATATTTAGGAGATATAGTTGAATGGAAGAATGGTTGATGGAGTACAAGTTTGTTGACTATGTTGTAAAGGAGGAGGTCACCAAATATTTACCTACAGGTAGATGGTGTTAGGTATTTAGATTGACATTTAGTTTTAAAGCTGGTTGATATCGTAGTAAAGTGGATAATGGGATAACACATGGATGATGTAGTTAAGATAAGTGGTTGATGACATTATAATTGGCTAATATCATACCATCTAGTTGACATAGTTAATATAACTAGCCAATGACATTATACTTAGTAGAAAAAGGTCTGATCAATGTGGTAGGATACGTGGATGACTTAGTAAGATAAAAATAAGGTTAATGCAATGAAATACATGGATGACCTATTTAAGATTGATAGATAAAAAAATAGATTGATAAAGTAGTTAAGTGTATCAATTATTTGTGTTTTTAGTTTTTAAAGTATATTTAATTATCATTTGGATAGAGATATGAGAATTTATTTATTGTTTGGTATTTTTTAGAGGTGATGGAAGATATGAAGAATAGTAGATGCATTATGGATACCAGATCTACTAGATAATTTTCCTATAGTAGATCAAGCATAACTAATGTCCTTGGGATTTGGTATAATTATGGATCTATGGTATATTTTGCTAAGTGTTTATTTAGTCATCATGTTCATAGTAACATGGGAGTGATTGACTAACACTTATGATGGGTGGTGGTTGGGGATACAACTGAAATGGATATCACCCTATAGGATGTCTATTATTTGTTGAGACTTCTTATTATTAGCATATTTATGATGTGTGGCACACCAGAGATAGATGCTAAGAGGTAAGCTTAGCCTTATGAATGATTAGATCTATGAGGTATATCTAGGTAGACTTGTGAGTGCACCTATTTTATGTGTATGTGTTAGTCTTTCTAGATATCTAAAAGTCCATCATTGGACTTGTGATATCTCATGTAATCTATCACAAGTCAGATGGGAAGGTCCCATTGTATATTATTTTAGTGTGTCGATCTATGTTGGATTAGGGCATGTTATATGACTTGGGGTCTGTGATATGAGTGTAGTTAGTGCATGACTTTTATGGTATTTTATTATGGGGGTAGATAAAAATGGGGCTCATTATATTATTTAGTATTTATCTATGAGATATTACTCTTGTATTGGCCTACATGTTTGTAGCATGGAATGGATGATGTCTTTTCATATGTGTGAAGGTGGACACAATATCACATAGTACATGTTTTACTATATGCCCCAACTTTATATACTATCACATGAGGGTAGATTATTTTTTATCAATATCAGCACACAATAGATACTTTTTATCATGTCTAAGTAATTTTTAAGCTAGGACTGATTATGGATTACTGGACATTATTCATGGTGGGTGGAGCCACACCTATTAGCTCATGTACCAAGGAAGTTTGGATTAATATGTCTAATGGATCTTGTAGTAGTCCTAGAATATTATTCATGGTATGCGATATAGAAACATGGAAGAGGTGATGAAGTACTAGTAGAGGTTCTCATGATATGACCTCATTGAGCTAGGGTACCTAGATGCGGATGATGATGATATCAAAGAGATAGAGGATTAGTTATATCACAACAATATATACCATATCTGTTACCACAACCATAGAGATAAAGATAAGCTCTAGTGTAGCCATGGGTAGAGCCATAACCATATGGAGACCTAGTCATGAATCTTGTAGCGAGTTAGCCTATTGTGAGGTAGATTTGTAATGGAGCATGTCATGATATTATGATTCAACCTTGTAAGTATAGAGGTTTTACACCACCATAGATCCATGCATCATAGGAGGTACTTAATGGCCATGTAGATGGAGTGACTATTAGTGAGTAACATGTGGTGTCTTGAGATTATTTTGATTTTATATAGAGATTCATGATATATATATATGTATGTTTTTAGATATATGTGAGGAGATGATGTAATTTTTTGTTTTATTTTTGTGGATGTTGTAGTAAAGGAGACTAGATGAGAGGCCATGGTGAAGAGTTCCCATCATGATATATTAGATGGTATGCTACTTCAACATGATATTATGTAGATGGTTGATCCTATGGTGCCTTCAAAACCTACTTAAGTGAGTTAGTTTTGATTAGTTGGTGAGGTAGATCGAGAGCTACAAAGACTATTAAATGAAGCACATGTTACTTTACCAGTAGGATTGGGTCAAAGGAAGTTATAGGCATAAAAGGCATTAGCTCAGGAGATTCATTCACTCAGATATATCTAGATAGTTAACACATGTAGAGGGACATGTAAAGGGTTTACAATCATATATGTGTTTGATACAGTAAACTATTTAGAGAGGGCAGTCATAGGCCTCTATGGGTAGCATAGTATGTCTTCGTGATGGACCTCAGCCTTAGATCTATGTTTTGTACTATGATTGTATCATTTTGTATAGTATCAAAATTTAAGCTATATATAGAAAGATGTTATTGATGACTCATGGATATATTTATTTTCTTGCTAGCACATGTGTTGATTGTTATATATGTTATGATAAAATGTGTTTATGGATGTTTTTATTTTCTTTGTATCACATGTGTTGATTATTGTATATGATATGATAAAATGGTAGGATTTATGTGTTATTCCTTTCTAGAAAATGTGGACAAATGCATGGTAAAAAATAATGATAAAAAATGGGAAAAATTAAAATTTGAAACCAAAATTACATATAGATAACACTTTATAACATATTTCAAAAGTGAAAAAATGACAAATTAACTAAAAATGAGATAAATATAGATGATACATGAAAATGAAATAAATATAAATGTAAGATAAGAACAAAAACAAAGATATCAAAATGAATGAAATATCCATGTAAGATCACAAACATAGATATGTAAATGAAATAAATATCAATTTAGGATAAGAACACAAACAAAGATATGAAAATGAAATCAATATCAATGTAAGAGCACAAACAGAGATATGTACATCAAATAAATATAAATGTAAGATAAGAAAACAAATAAAGATGTATAAATTAAATAAATATCAATGTAAGAGATGTGAAAAATATAGATAACAAACCAAACTTCCAACTAATTTTAATGTAAGAGTATGGTTTTTATAGCAAAACAAGACATATATTTTGTATAAGAGACTTTAAGGGAATTTTGTGAGGAAGGTCTAGTCCTATCCAATTTATTATAATGTAACTCACAAAAGGAAAACCAAATATATGTAAAAATGGAGGATTTTTATAGTAAATAAGGGTATTTTTTGAGGAAGGTTCAGTCATATATGAGGCCTTATAATGAAAATCATAAAAGGTAAACCAAAGAGGTGTAAGAATGGAGTATGTTTATAGTAAATAAGGATATTTTTTGAGGAAGGCATATTCATATCTAAGGTGTTACATTACAACTCACAAGAGTCAAATAAATGAGATGTGGTCATCTATTAAATAATACTCATCAAGGTAAATTTTAGGGACAATATGATGAATAGAGTGTTGAACTTTTTAGTCACCATTATTTCCTTCATTGAGTATGTTTAACTTCATAAGGTATTTCAAGTTATTGTCATACTTTCACTAGTTTCAATATTCCTAGTGAAGTCACATTGAGATCATATTGAGATTTTCCCTTAGTCTATGATGCTAATTCCAAAAGTTAAACACTTACTGTGCCCTCTTAGTATGTTTTAAGACTCTTTTACAAAAGTTAAGGTATTTTTGACAAAATTAAGGTTGATTTTGTTTTAATATCTCTCATACATGTACACCATAGAGAGTATTAGTTAAGTTTTGGTCTTCATAACCAATTATTATTTGGCCATCTCAAAATTATAAGTGTGCCAAGGTGTGGGTGAAGGAAATCAAAGGAAAAATTTCAAGTTAATGAAGAATGGTGCATATGTGTAGGTTAATAATATATTTCATGCCTTGAATCAAGGATTTAGAGATGTTATGCATTCATCTATAGTAGTTTTGAAGATATTTTGGTACTCTAATGTATATACAAGGATGTATGGTAAATTTTCATGCATTTTCAAAGGCAAAATATTAGATTTTTATTGGTTTATAGGTGGGGAAAGGATGATGCATGGATTTCTTAACTTCATAGATGTTTCTCATACATACTCCAACTATTAGGGACTCAATATTGGAAGCACAATCACTGAGATTGGGGGTGAATTAGTGTACCAAAAAAATTCTTTCAATTATATCCAATCATTTATAAACTATGAAAGGAACATTAAGATCTAGCAATGCATAAAGACCATTCACATGAGTATAACACAAGAAAACACACATATGAGTGGAAAACACCAAAGGGGAAGAAAAACCACTATTATACATAAAAATTGACTATATTATTATAAAAAAATATCTAATTATGTTTATCACTACTCAAATTAGAACACCAACCTCAATATAGTCAAGCACCCACTTGACTAGGCTTTAGCAAGCACCTACTTGCAACGAAGCCCCAACTCCCTATGTGACTCAAAACCAAATCATCCACCTCATAAATTTTAACCACCACACCTTTGATCTAATGTTATGGTATCATCTTGATAGCTTCTTCTTCTCAACCATGAAATATTTTAGGAACCTATGTTGCATGCTCACAAAAAGGCCTAAACTGTGTTGTATATATACAAGTATCATAATCACACACCACTTAGTTAGAAACACACCTTAAACATATTGGTTAATATATAAAAAAGGTATTATAACATCTTATTAACATGATTAAAATGAACTTTAGACCCTTTTTGGTCTGCAACAACTCAATTAGGCCTCATTTTTCTTTTAGGTCTCATGGAGACCTAATTACAGTAAGTCTATCTTCTTAGTGTCAAATCTTGATCCTCTTGGGACAATATGGGATTACCAAATAATAAAAAACTATAAATTCACTTATATAATTGCCTATACTAACCTTTTAAATTCTTGGTTAGACCTATATCTTTTGATCATACCATGAAAGCTCTTTTAGGATAAATTGTCCTATTAGGCCTATGTACCTCAAAAGTCTATCTTGAAAAAATGAAGCTTAAACACCCTTAATATATTTAAATATGACAAAAAAATATGTATATAGATTATACATGACTTCATGTTCATCACCAAATTTTTGGAACACTTTCGCTAAGGAGATAAAGGCTCAAGAACATCTCTATAACTCACTCAGAACTACAAATTTACCTAAAAAAATGGTCATGATGACTTAGGCCTCCAACACCTATGTACACACTTTTCATGACTTATTATTCATTTAAATGGTCCTATGAGATCTCAAAACCATAATAATATAGAAATATCGTATCATCTAATGGTAAATATTGGTCTTGTAGACTAATTTATTGACCTTATATCACACAGTCTTATTTGAACTAGACAAGTCATATTGTGAGCAATTTTTTCACCATATTCACTAACCTCGAAAAATTCTTCAAATAATTAACATGACTTAAAATTCATAAATAAACTCTTCATGCACTTTTTTTCATCAATCTAACATGCTCAAACCCTCAAATCCATCTTCTAATCTTTGCCTAGGTTTTACACCATTAGGTTTGTTTGTGACTAGCTAACTTGGATGACTAAATTAGAACATTTTAAGGATATAATCTATACCAAAATTATCATATACATGAAAATGATTCTAAATATTCTCATCCCATCCATTTTTTTGTTTTTTACCAATACAAATTTTGATAGCTATAGCAATTTCTTGAAAAACAAGCATGTACCTATGCATTTTCTCTCTCATCTGACTAACCACCACCACATAGAGGTACCTGAGAGAGTTGAATACATGATCCAAGAATTTTTATATGCATTTTAATCAATTCTAAGACAATTTAAATAATATATTTTACATTAGGTCCTTATTAGGGTTTTAGGGAGGTTTAACATAGGTTTTGGTGTTAATGATTATTCATAAAACACTACCCCTTAAATCTAAAACCAATTCCTAGAGATATTATCTAGGACCCTTCCCCATATTTTCTTAATATATTAGGTTCCCATGCAGAGGTTACACATTCTAATGAGTATCTAAAAGTACTTCTCAAGTCTTTAGACTTCATTCTTTGAACTTGAGAATGCCTAAAACACTAATTCATGTAATTTCCTTCAAACCACAACCTTAAAATTTATGAACATGCCTAAAACAACCTATCTCACTTTTGTCCATTCTCACATATACATGCTTGTCTTGAAATCTGATATTCATACCTTATTAGGCCAGGAAGGGTCTAAGAGAAGTCTAGGTGTAGGCTTAGTCTAAAGGTCCTACCCCTATAGGTTTACCATGAAACTCTCATGAATTCTAGCCTAACATACATTCTCAAATAGTGACATACATACTTCACATGCCTATGTTCATTCATTTTCATGCACATACCTCTTCATGTTATGACTAGGATCATGACTAGGCTTCATATGCAACTTTGACATCATTGACCTATACCTTAATATAAACATAAGACATTAGTTGCCTTAAAATTCTCTCTTTCTCTTTCTCTAAAGACATCAATCTCTCAGTAAAACACTCTCTCAATACCCCTTATCACACACACACTACCAACTAGGCTTAGACACCTTTGACATCAACCTTCATAAGATGCACCTTTGATATAAATGATAATACTCAACAATATCCCCATTTTTCATTTATGGTAAACACTCTCAAAAAATTATCTCAACAAGTAACTTCTCCCTCATTCTAAACTTTTTTCCCCTTTGACATAAATGATAAAGACATGCTTGCAACTCCTTAGATCACACTTCTTACAACCAAAACACTCAACACATAGGATTATGAGTTTATGAAGCACCATATAAACATGTTCCCCCTATCTCTATGCATACCTTTTTATCACTACTCACCTTCTCTTGGAGCTAATAAGCCACCTAATTAGCTTCCCCTAAGAACTTTACTTCCTTATTGACTATTAGGGATAGGAATTACACCCAATTCTTATCCTAGATGTCTAAATATTGCCTTTGGAAGTGGCTTGGTCAAAATGTTTACAAACTAATTCTTTGTAGAAACATATTCAAGTTTAACACTTTATTCACTTACCTAATCTCTTAATAAATGATACTTGATGGTAATGTTTTTAGTTCTTGAGTGCATGATATAATTCTTTGAAATGATTATGGCACTTGTATTATCATAATAGATAGGTCTAGGACTATCATCCTCAATCATGTAGTCTTTTAAGTTATATCTCATCCATAGGACTTGAGTACAACATGAAGATGTTGCAATTTATTTAGCCTTACAAGTAGATAATTCCACTAATGTCTACTTCTTGTTTATCCATGATACTAGGTACTCTCCTAAGTAGAAGGCTCATCTAGTAGTGCTCTCCTTATCATCTAGACTCCTTGCCCAATATGCATTTGTATAAGCTACTAAATAAAAATACTTACTCCTTATATACCACAACTTAAAATCCATAATCCCCTTAAGATACCTAATTATCCTTTTAACTTCTTGGAAATTATTTTCCTCTAGGTCTTCCTGAAATCTTCCCATAAGACTTACTGCTTACATAATGTCAGGTCTAGAGGCAATAATATATAACAAACTTCCAATCATTAACCTTTATGATGTTTTATCAACCCTTGGAGATTCATATTCCTTGATCAAATTATACTCTATGATCATAGGTGTGTTAACTACCTTGTAATATTCCATTTCAAACTTATTCAACATCTCTCTTATGTACTTAGCTTATGAAATAAATATTCTTCTTTCTGATTGATTGATTTATAACCCAAAAAAGAATGATAGTCCTCCCAACATGGACATCTCAAAATCCATCATCACCTCTACAAAGGCCTTAGTCATATTCTCAATGTGTCCACCAAATATGATGTCATACACATAGACAACTACTATAAACTAATGGTCATCTTCTATATTTATGTACAAATTACTATCCACAAATCTTCCTTTGAATCCTTGGTCTAATAGATACCTATCCAATTTGGCATAATAAGCTTTGGGAGCTTGCTTTAGACCATAAAGAACCTTTTTAAATATACAAACATATTTTTTATTACCTGATAATGATAAACCCTCAAGTTTTTCTATGTACACCTTCTCTTCCAAGTTCTCATTCAGAAAAGTATATTTGACATTTGTCTTATACACCTTGAATCCTTTGAACCTTACATATTCTAAAAATAATCTAATGGCTTCCAATATTGATACTAGATCAAAGCTATCCTCAAACTCTACCCCTTCTACTTGGGTATACCCCTTGCATACCAATCTAGCCTTGTTCCTAGTGACTTATCCATCTTCATTCAACTTATTCCTAAACACCCATTTTATGTCAATAACATTCTTATCTTTAGGCCTAGCAACTAGTTCCCAAGTTTCATTATTTTCTCTTTAGTTTAACTCCTCATTCATATAACCTATCAAAAACTTGTATTTTATTGCTTATACAATGTTCTTAGGCTCAATCTTAGATAATAGAGAAACATTATCTTGATTTTGTTTACTTACCAACCTTCTTCTTGTTTGCATACCTGCATCCTTATTTTAAATGATTTTTGATTTAGGATGATCTATTTGAATCTATCTTGAGGGAATTTCTGAGTCTCATCTTTCCTCAACTTCTTTTTCTTCATTTATCTCTATTGGTTCTTTTCCATTCTTGAATTCCATATTCTTTGATTATCCTTTGACTGTGAATGTGACGTTTTAGAACTTGTCTCATCAACCTTCACATTAGTGATTTCCACTATCTTCTAAAACCACTTATTATAATATCTATAGGCTAATCTCACTGATGAGTATTCTAAGAATATTCCTTCATCAAACCTAGAATAAAACTTACCTAAGTCTTCCTCATCTCTTTTGATGAAGCATTTGCTTTCAAACACTCTAAAGTGTTCCACATTAGTATATCTACCTTTTTATAGTCCATAACGTGTCTTGTTACCATTAGTCCTTATCTATCATCTATTAAAAATATATATTGTAGTGCTTACTACCTCTCTCTATTATCTATCAGATAATCTTGACTCATTTATAATAGTTCTTACCATCTCTTGAACTATCATATTCTTTCTTTCGACTACCCCATTCTACTGAAATGTTCTATCTATTGAGAACTATCTCCTTATTCTATAAACCTCACATAAGTCATAAAACTCATCGGACTAAAACTCTCCTCCTCTATCAGATCTTAGGTACTTAATCTTCCCATTATTCTCATTATTCTCAACAAGAGCCTTGAATGCCTTGAAATTGTCAAGAGCTCCTGACTTTTCTTTCAAGAAGGCTACACAAGTCATTCTTGTGTAGTAATCTATGATTAACATGAAGTATCTATCTATGATTTTTATATGCCCACATAGATCAGTGTGTATTAACTTTAAAGGTCTTATAGTAGAGTTTTTCTTGGACTTGAACCTTCTTATAGTCTACTTACCATGTTGACATGCCTTGTAAAGTGTGTTTTTAGGTTTGGTGATTTTAGGCATGTTCTTCATAGACTTATTTGAGCTCATCTTGACCATATTGTCAAATTTTAGGTGGCCCAATCTTTTATGCCATACCTAAAATTTATCCATCTTATCCTTCTTGATCTCATTCAATACATACAGATTATTCTCAGTCCTCATAGCATTAGAAATTAGTCTTCCTAATTTATCTCTCCTTATATCACACCCTCTATCATGAAAGGTTAGTGTGTATCCTTAGTTTTACATTTGACTTACACTAAGCAGGTTATGTTTTAAACCTTCCACATACAACACATTCTCTATCTTGGTCTTCACATTTTCCAAACTCAAGGCACCCTTACCAACTATATTGGTAGTTGTGTTATCTCCAAATCTCATTGATCATGTAACATTTTTCTTCAATGAGATGAACTTGTTCTTGTCCCCTATCATGTGGCTTGAGCAACTACTATCTATATAGAATTTCATGCCTTCATTTTGAATGTGAAAGGTAGTTTGAACTAGCATAGTTTGTTTTCCTTTAGTCTTATACTTCTCCTTCACCTTGTCTACAAGGTCTAATTTAGTGATCCACTTCTTAGTGGTATAACCATATAGCCTTTTGTCTTGACTGATCTTCCTTATATTACTTATCTTGAAATCCCCTGTAATATTTTATCTTTGATCATAATTATAACATAGAATTTTACTTCTACTATAGAGATGTGTATTTATCCTATTCTTCCATGAGGAATTGATTATAGCATGATGTCTATAGTATACATCCCTATGTTAATATTAATTGCATGCAAAATAATAACCATTAAAATGATTCCCATACCTTATCTATCTGATGTTGAATGATGCATTTATACCTTTATTTATCTCTTGAAGGAGTCAAGTTCTTCTTGACTTATTGAGGATCAACTTGAGTCTCAAATCTGAGAGTTTTTTTCATAGGTCTTTACTTTGTTAGTACCATCATTTCTTGATGATCCATTGTTATTTGAGGTTTGACTATTCTTATTTTCCTTTTGGTCTTGTTTTAACCCAAGACCCATCTTATCATGTGGAGACCTTTGATTATTAAAAATATCCCCAAGGTCTTTAGTACTACTTTCAAAATTTTGACATGTCTTCAACTTGATTGTTTCCTAATCCAATTTTAACTTCAAAGACTCCATTTCTATTCCAAACTTGATACATTCTTCCTCCTTGGTCTTAAGACTTGAAATGATAATTTTAATATGATTTTCCAACTGTTTGATGATCTTTTCATGTTCATTGGTGTTGTTTATTGGTTTTTCTTTAAAGATATTGATTTGTTCCTCATAAATCCTAACCAATGATCTTAGTTTCTAATTCATCCATCTTTGGAACTTCAACTCCTCTAGATCATTGACTAAATATACCTCAAGGTTCACTTTAACCTCTTCTTCATCTGATTCTTCATCATCCATAATTATTTTACCTTTTGAATAACCCTCATTGTAAATTTTTATAGCCATGAATAAGGTTTCATTGTTATCATGATCATTACAATCATCATCATTATTAGATGTACTTATGTCACTTACATTAGATGAACTACTATCTTATTTGGTATAGAAACTTCTCTTGTTCTTAAATGACCCTTTCTTGTCTTCATACTTTTTGAAACCCTTTTTGTTCTTGTAAGGCTTATAAACATTCTTATCATCACCATGATGTTCATAATTTTCTCCATCATTCTCATTATTATCCTTGTTAGGACATTTATATGCAAAATGACCAATCTTACCATAGTTAAAACACTTGAATAGAAACTTGCCCTTATCCTTACCTGATCCTTTCCTTAGTTTTTTGATAAACATTGCTTCTATCTTGTCATCATCAATGTTTATGTAAACATCATCCTTGGCCCTTTTAACTTATGATTTTTTCTCATCTTTGAATGCAAATTCTTTTTTGAAAGGTCTTCCATCACTTGTTCTCATTTCATAGGTAGTCGAGATGCCATGGAGATCATCCATCTATAGTATGTTAAGATATTTGATCTCCATAAAAAACACCTTTGAATCAAACTTAGATGTCAAGGATTTCAATATAGTTTTTACTACTATTGATTCTTCTAACTTCTCTTCTAGATATAAGATGACATTTACCACTTTATCTATTTTTAATAGATAAGATGCAATGTTTTCATCCTCCTTCATTCTTAGACTTTCAAAATGCCTTTAGTGGGTCTGAAACTTTGCCAACTTAACTTTAGTGTCTCCTTCATAGATGGTCTGAAATATTTCCCAAATCCCTTTGGCTATATCATAATGCATGACCTTTACAAATTATACCTCTAAAAGACCACATAAGATGGAATTCATTGCCTCAAATTTGTTCTCACTTGCCTTCTTGCTTGTTGCATTAGTTGGTGGTATACAAGGAAGAGTGAATCCATAAATAATGGATTACCATATATCATAACCTAAGGACATTAGATAGTTATTCATTTTGATGCTCCAAAATGAATATTTAGTCCCACTAAATAGAGGAGACTTATTGGTTAAGAAACCTCCTTTTACTTAATGACCAGACATGCTTGTGCTTTTAGGATCTCTTTTAAGCTATTAGACCTACTTCAAAGGACCAAAATATGATAAAAATTATTGGAATAATAATAATTGATAGGGGGAGGGGTGAATAATTGTACCAAAAACTTTCTCTCAATTATATCCAATCATTCATGAACTATGAAATCAATATTAAGATCTAACAATACATAAAGACCATTCACATGAGCATAACATAATAAAACACACATATGAGTGGGAAAACATCAGGGAGAATAAAAACCATGGTGATACCTAAAAATGGAATACATTCCTATAAAATAAAATATCAAATTATGATGATCACCAACCCAACTTGGAGTATCAACCCCAATACAATCAAACACCCACTTGAGTAGGTTTTAACAAGCACCTAATTGTAAGGGAACACCAAATCCCTAAGTGAATTAACACCAAATCATCCACCTTATCAATTTTACACTAAAAATATAATATAATGTTATAGTATCAATTAAATACCTCATTCTACTCAACTATGCAAGGTTTTATTTGCTTATGTTACATGCTCACAAATAAGCCTAAACTACCTATTATATATACAAGTCTCATGGTCACACACCTCTTAGTTATACACACACTTTTAACCTCTTATTTAAGCCATATAATAGGTTTTATAACATATTATTAACATGATTCAAATGAAATTTGGACCCCTTTTAGTTTGAAATAACTCAATTAGTCCTCATTTCTCTTTTAGGTCTCATGGAGACCTAATTACATTAGGTCTATCTTCTTAACATCAAAGCTTGATCCTCTTGGGCCTAGATGGACTTATCAAATAATAAAAAAGTATTAAATAGCTTATACAATTACCTATAATTAATTTTTTAATGCTTCTTTAAACTTGTATCCTTTGTTCATACCATGAAAGCTCTTTAGGACAAACTATCCTATTAGGTCTGTATACCTCAAAAGTTTGTCTTACAAAAATAAAGATTAAACACCCTTAAGATATTGAAATATGACAAAAAAATATGTATATAAATTATAAATTAAATAAATTCCATCAAAAAATTCTTGTAACACTTTCACTAAGGAGATAAAGGCTCAAGAACATCTCTATAATTCACTTACTTAGAATTGCCAATTTACCTCAAAAACTAGTCATGGTGACTCAGGCCTCCAACACTTATGTATAAAATTATGATGAATTATGATGAATGAAAATGGTATTATGACATATCCAAACCATCATAATATATAAATATAATATGATATAATGACAAATATTAGTCTTGCAGACTAATTCTTTGGCCTTATATCACACAGTCTTATCTAAACCAGACAGGTCATTTTGTGAGCAATTTTTTCATCATATTCACTAACCTCCAAAAATTATTCCAAGAATAAACATGAATTAAAAGTCATAAATAAGCTCTTAATGCACTTTTTTCATCAATTTAACATTTTTAGACCCTCAAATCCATTTTTTCATCTCTGCTTAGGTTTTGCATTATTTGCACCATTAGGTTTGTCTGCAACTAGCTAACTTGAATGACCAAATTAGAATATTTGAGGGATATAACCTATCCATAAATAATGGACATGAAAAATGAGTCTTAAAATTATTTTCCCATCCATTTTATTTTCTTGACCAATACAAATTTTGAGAGCTACAGTAATTTTTTGAAAAATAAGCTTGTATATGTCTATTTTCTTTCTCATCTGACTAACCACCACTACCTAAAGGTACTTGAGAGAGTTTTATACATTATCCAATAGATTTTCTAGGAATTTGAATCCATTTTGAGCTAGTTTAAAAAAGATATTTCACATCAGGTCCTTATTAGGGTTTTAAGGAGGTTTAACATAAGTTTTGGTGTTAATGATTATTTATAAAGGACTACCCCTTAAATCTAAAACCTATGCCTATAAATCTTATCTAAGCCCTTAAAAATATATACTTAAAATATTAGGTTCCCATGCATAGGTTACATGTTCCAATGAATGTTTGAAAGCTTTTCTTGAGTCTTGAGACCTCATTTTGTGAACTCGAGAAGGCCTAAAACATTGATTCATATAATTTCCTTCAAAACATGACCTAAAACTTTGTGAACATGCCTAAAAAAACATATATCACCTCTCTCAATACTCACATGTGCATAATTTACTTGAAATCTAATCTTCATACCTTATTAGGCTAGGCAGAGTCTAAGAGAGGTCTAGGTGTAGGCTTAGTCTGAAGGTCCCACCCCTATGGGTTCACCCTAAAACTCTCATGAATGATTAAATTCTTCACATAAATGATCAAAAAATTCCATAAAACCTTCACATGCCTATGTTCATTCATTTTCATGCACATACCTCTTCATGTTATGACTAGGCTTATGACAAGGCTTCCTATGAAACTTTGACATCAATGACCTATACCATCATACAAAAATAAGATATTAGTTACCTTCAAATTATCTATTTATCTTTATATAAATAAATAAATCTCTAATAAAAACACTCTCTTAATTCCCCTTGTCACATCACACACTGCCAACTAGGCTTAGACACCTTTGACATCATCCTTCACAAGGTGCACCTTTGACATTAATTACAATACTCAACACTCAAACTATGTTACATATGGATTTTTACTCTAGATTTACTAATATATTTATTATTTATTCTATTTTTATTTATTTATTTACTTGATGTGTTAAGTAACTAGATTAGTCATATGCTGATTATGGATAGTATTTATTACTTGTGATCATGATGGTTAATTAATAATTAGCTATTTATATTCTATTATGATACATTTTAATCATGATTATACAATATATAATTTTAAATCAATTTATTATGATTTTTACATGATATGATCTAACTACTATTAATTTATACTAAGTTGGATGCAAGATGGATTTCACCATCTTGACTATGAATGAGGGAGGGTATCATCAGAGAGGATAGTGCATATGGAGACAAGTGGGGGAGGAGAGAATGAGATGAGAACATTACACACACCAATTAAATTATATGTTTTTTTGTCATGTGTTAATTGGTATTTATTTATTATATACAACATGCATTTAGTTACTAATGTATTTTATGAATTTGGATGTGTTTTATTATTTTTGCATATTGCTTTAACCCTAGTAGTGTGTTTGCATTTATGAGATCATATGATGATAGAGATTATTATATGTTTATCTTACTCTATTGCCTACAAATATGTATCATGTGGGTTGAATGAGTGTGGAATGTGTTTTTAGAGGTAAATTAGAATGTTTTTTGTTAGCTTGTATTATGTATTTATATTCAACATAACTTGTGCTCTAAAGTCCTGGAATGATCTTATTGTGATACAAATTCTAATTCTATTATCTTGACAATGGTTGTAATTTGTTTTGGTAATATTTATTTAAAACATCATAATAGTATAACATTTAGAGTAATTAATATGTTTTTATAAATAGTATTTCTTTAGTATAGGGTTTTTGAATAAACCTTATGACATATTTGATTTAAAATAAATTCACTATTATTAAAAATAGACTTGAATTGTTTTATTAGTTCAATGATTTTAACTTTAAGCCATATTGACTTTTGTAAAGGTATTGAATATTAAATCATGGCATATTAATTATAGTAAGGTCAAATTCATAGTTTGAAGATGTGAATAAAGGCATGATTATAGGTTAAGTCAAAAGCCTTTCAAACTATGCCATTTTGCATGGTAAATAATTGATATTTATTAAGTCAAGGACCATCATTCAGTTTATAATGTTTAAATGATTATTAAACATGGAATATTTGGGAATATAGGGTTATGAATCATTTATTTTATAGATTCTTTTGTCATAATCTGATGCTTGGTAGACAATTTTGTTTGCATGATTTTGTCATTATGATTCTTCAATTGGTTAACTAGATTGTTGAGAAATTGGAGGAGGTGACTATGCTAGAATTTTGGCATGCACTTTGGAAAATTTCAAAGATAAATTGGAGTTGGGGGTTATGGATTAGAGGAGGTGTAAAAATAAAGAGCAAGGAGATCACTGAATGAGGAGAAATACTTGCAAAGAAGATTCTTTAAATTTGCTTTTTGCCTAGAATTTGAGGTAGGGTCTATTTTTAAATTAATTATAGTTTTCTCTATTGAAACTACTATGTGACTATAATATGGATGTCATTGGTTAAATTTTATTGGGTTTTGGAGATTTTGTATGTGTGTGTGTGTGTGATGGGTTTTATGTGGTCAACCCTATGGATGGGTATGACCCATCCAGATGGATGAGCATATAATAAACCCCATCTATTTGATTTTGACTATGTATGTATTTTAATTATGGTTATAATGTTGGAAGAAACATTAATAAAAAACTAGGGTTTTAAAGAATTCTATGGATTATTGTGTGTGAATAGTTTATAAATATAGAAAATATAGAAGGGTTCAACCTTAGAATTATTTTAGATGTTTTTGAAATAATTTAAGTTATTTTAATAACTAAAATTCATTAGTTTAGAATAGTTTTTGTAGTTATTATGGTTCTATCCCTTCAACAGGGTCATCCTTACCAAACTATGCACAAATATTAAACATTGTGTTTATTTTGGTTTTAGTTTTTTTAAGGTAATGAAATTAGTAACTAAGGTCATTCATAACTGACCCTAGGTATGGTCTCAAGCCATCCATAGGGTTGAGAATTAATGAACCCTAAATCCTTGTCTCTTTTTTATCAAATGATTGAGTGAATTAATAGTGTGCATATAAATTGGAAGGCATATTTAGTTTACTAGTTAAATATTTAGATACTGAATTAGTATTTTTATTTTAGTTTATTCATATAAGTATATGGATATGATTTATGAGTTACAGTTGTTATGGAATGACTGAATTGGTTAATGTTGAACAAGGGTTTTGATTTTTATTGATTCTAATAGAAGTAAATAGACTGAGTGTTGATTTGGATATTATGTTAAGATTCAAATTTATTATTTTAGTCTCTGATTATAGGTAAGAATTGAACCCAATATATGTTTTATTATATTGCATTACCTAGTCTTCAGATTATCGACATATGGATATTATGAAGAAGTTTAAACTATGCATTTATATATATGGTGCAAATATGTAAAAAGGATTTCTTGGTTTCAATACTTGTGAATACATTGGTGTTTTAGGTAGTTAAAGGATTGAATATTGATAGTTGATCATATAGCTGTTAGGTAGATCATGGTTATATGGAAATTACATTTTGTGTTGTGAAATAGTATCAAACTAGTTATTTTTATATGGTAGTAACTTGAATAAAAATATTAAAATAAGAATGTTTGCATATCATATATATATATATGCAGTGGCTATTCATTGTAAAATGTATTATCTGGTATGTTGTACACACACACACACAAGTATGCAACTGAGTCTTATATGAAAATTAGGTGACTATTCATTGTCAAATTCATTATCTGGTATGTTATATCTATTATCATGTTTCAAATGAAATTATCTAAAATACAAACTTGGGTTTTATTTCTCTTAATTTAAACATGAGACATACTTGAATCAAAACACTTTTGAAATTTTGGGAATTAATAAATGATTACTTATTAGTAATTTTGTTTGGACTTATAAAAAGAAATACCTAGGGTTTATATGACTATCATGGGGATAAGGATTTCTTTATATTTGAGACTAAGAGATAATATAAATCTGAACCTAAGTGAAAAATGGTTTACAAGTAAATAATCAATGAATATTTGGTAGAGAATCAAATGATTACTATCATTGTTATTTTAGTTGTTAAAATAATATGAAGTTATTTAAATGTTTATTAGTTGAATATGGTATTTAGATGATAATATTAAAGTACAAGAAAGATTATGATTCATACATGTTATAACATTCATTATGCAAATATTTATATGATTAAAATCTATGTATTTTAGCATTATTATGCTTATCTGGTATTATTAACATTAAATAAGTAGGTGTAACATAATTCACATACTTACTTAGTGCCATTAATAGGTAGATTGGAGTTGTTCTAATGATTTGTGTCTATGAATTTGACTGATCTTGAAATATATAAAACTATATTAAAACTTTGGCCAAAGTAATGTTTATGATTTGAACATTGTCATTTCATTTATTTGATTTACTTTTCATGATATTATGTTAGAAAATATTTATTTCTAGTATGATACATGTAATTATTATATTATAACACATGGGTTTATAGTTTACTTTCTTGATATCTACACTATCACTATCTACCCATCTATGAAGGGAGGGATATTCCATTATTTGGAGATTGTGTAGGGGATCGATGGTCTATGGTTGGTGTAGAAAAACACTTAGATGATACTCTCCCTCCCCTTCCAGAAGTTAAATAGTAGAGGCTTTATTCAAGACTATTTTTGGTTAATAACAAGTTATTTGAGACTCGTATGTTCTATAACACATTATATAACTATAATTTATTATTCAGATATGTAATATTATATATTTGTACTATTGGATGTAAATTGTGAATTTTAGTAGTTGGCTATAATATATATGTACCTACTTTACTATTTAATTAGTAGTGGTTGAAATATATATCTTAGATTATTTTTTACATTATATTATTGAGTTATAAAAGTAAATCAACATATGTTATATAGATCATTAATTAAATGAATCAAATAATTAACCTATTAGTTAATAAAATAGCTTATCTTAAATGATGCATTCAGTTAAGGATCTTTACTGATGAGTTCATTCTATAATTGAGTTTTGAAAGAAAAAATTACATAATTCTAGTTAACCCTGAGGGGTTGTTATATTGTGGTATCAAATTTGAAACTCAAACTCTTAGCCATAATGAGACCATTAATATATTCTTATTATTTTATTTTTAGAAAGAAGAATGTCACATAGAAGGCTAGCTAGTGAGGGTACATCAAATCTTAATAATGCTAACCCTCCATTTGACCTAAATCAATTTGATACTAATAAGCTACAAAGATTAATCATATTATCGTAGCCATGAATTAGACTAGGGACTATATAACTATCCTTAAATAGGAAGTTCATAGCCATGTTGAGGAAAACAATCAGAATGAGCTTGAAAAACATCATAATGAGCAATAATTTCCTTAAGAACCTAGATAAGAAGATGTAATTCAATAGGTGAGATCACATGTAGCTTTTGAACTTGTATGTGACATGAAGAAGGTTAATCCACCCAAGTTTAATGGAATCATTATGGGAGATGGAGATGAAGCGTGGCTAACTGAGATGAAAAAGTATTTTGAGATTCAAAATTATTTTAAAGTTACAAAGGTAGTTTAAGGACCTTACTAGTTGGATGGTGAAGTAATTACGTGGTGGATAAATAATAAATTAAAGATGAACCTTGACTATAATACCACTATGTGGGAACAATTTGTGACCTTATTCAGATCATGATGGTTTTCCCAACTTTATTTTGATCAAAATTTGATAGATTTTTAGAATTTGGATTAGGCAAACATTTTAGTGAATGAGTACTAGGATAAATTTACTAATATATTAAAATAAATTAATAAATATCATGTAGATATGATATTTCACATCAAGAAATTCATTATGGGATTAAACCCCAAATTGGATGCAAAGTGGATGTACATGGGCCATATATTATGGATCGAGTCTTCAAAAAGGTGGTAAAGAAAGAGTAAAAATTGAAGTCACTTGTTCAAGTCAGAGATAAATTCAAGAATAAGTTTGGAGGTCCCAAAATTATTTTCAAAAAAAATAATTGGAAGATGAGTGAAAACTCTAAAAACTAGTTCAAGAATCAGAATGCCAAGATTAACAGTGATTCAAGAAATAGGAAACTAGGTAATGGTTTCAAATGAGATTTTAGAGGAATCAATAATTTGATAGGAAAGGACCACCTAGTGGATGCTTCATCTATAGAGGTGATCATTATATTACGGAATCCACTTGAGGAAAATCAAATGATAAAAATAAGGGTTTCACTCTGTAGCAGGGATATTTTTAATAGAGAATTCACATAGTTGTTGATAATCATCAAGCTAAGTTTTAGGCTTCTCCTATTGAGCTATCATGTAATTTATTTGGTCAACCAAATTTGTTTTAGATTAAAACTAGAGCTTATAAATGTTTTTTTGCTTCTAGTATGCTTAAAAAGTTATCTAGAATAACTGAAATTGTGGAAAATGCATGCTCAGTTCAATACAGAAATGAATCTAAGGTCAAGGTAGATAAATATTTTTTTGAAGCTAAGATAAAAATATTTAAATTAACTATGGTAGTTGATTTATTTGTATATATATTGGGTTCATATGATGTGATCCTATGAGTAAACTAGTTAGCTTAACATAAAGCCAAGCTAGATTGTCTACTCAAAGGATTTGAATGTCTGGATGATTTACATAATCAGACCTAAATTTAGGAAGCAAAGAGAGATCTTAAGATTAGATAAATTTATAAAATTTAGTTAAAAAATTTTAGAGAAAAAAGTGTCAAACATTTATTATAAAAATAAATGAGATGGAGGAATCAAAAGAGCCTTTTATCAAAGATTATCCTTTTTGTAATATTTTTGAGATGTTTTTCCTAAAAAATTATCGAGTTTACCCCTATTTATTAATTGACATAATTACATGGTATTAATCACAGTCTAAATCACCCTACATAATGATGACAACCAAATTAGTTGAGTTAAAGGCTCAAATTCAAGAGTTGTTATCCAAAGGGTTAATATGACCAAGTGTGTTACCATGGGGTGCACCAATTGTGTTCGTTAAGAATAAGGATATAAACCTTTGCCTGTATTTTGATTATAGGATGTTGAATAAGGAAAAAATTAAAAATAGGTATCTTTTACCTTGTATTGATGAGCTTTTTGATCAAATATGTGGAGCATCACTTTTTTTGAAGTTTGATCTTCAAGTAGGATATCATCCATTCAAGATTCATGAAGAAGACATTCTAAAAATAGCCTTCAAAACTCAATACAAGAATTATGAGTTCATAGTTATTCCTTTTAGACTAATAAATGTGCTAACAACATTTATGAATCTCATGAACAGTGTGTTCAGGGATTATCTAGATCATCTTGTGTTAGTCTTTTAGATGATATCCTCATCAATCTCAATCTGAAGAAGAACATTTAGAACATTTTAATTTGGTTCTACAACATTTGTGGAAGTATAAACTTTTTGGAAAGTTGTTGAAGTGTGATTTTTTAAGAAAAAGGTATAATACCTTAGGCACATTATATTTACAAAAGGAATATTCATGGATCCTTCAAAGATTAAAGCCATTATGGAGTGTCCAACACCTAAAAATGATCATGAAGTAAAGATTTTATGGGTTTGGTGGGATATTACATGAATTTTGTTCCAATTTTTTTAAATATATCCAATCTAATTACTCATCTTCAAACAAAAAAATCATAAGTTTGTGTGGTCAACGAAGTATGAGGAAACTTTTTAGGCGCTGAAAAGAAGACCTACCTCAGCATCAGTGTTGAGATTTTTCAATTCAAAGGGACTATTTCACATAATTTGGACTTATATTTAGATTAATTGAAAAATAAATATCAATAATACACCTACATTATTTAAAATTTTATAATTTTAAAATTATCTCCAATATAATAAATGGAGAATATATTCAAATTATTACCATACTCTTTGTGTGCAACTTGCATAGAACGCAAAAACTATTCATTTTCAAATATTGTCTCCCATCTAATTTAAGGACATAAGTATAGATTATCTAAAATATTCCTTCCAAATGGTCAATTATCAATAATAATTGATGATTTAAGAGATGTAATTAGAGTTCTCATATAATATGGTTTTTTTTATAGCTTATGAGTCTATAAATTTAAAATTGTACAAGGCAAATTATGCCACGTATGATCTAGAATTGGTTGCAATTGTTCATGCTTTGCAGGTTTGGAGGCATTATCTATTGGGAAAACTATTTGAGATCAATACTAATAACTTGGGACTCAATTATATCTTCACCCAACCTAACCTAAATGTACATCAGAGGTGATGGGTAGAGTTCTTGTCATATTATGATTTTGACAGTAACTACATTAAAGACAAAGAAAATAGGGTTATAGATACCCTTAGTTGTCAAAGTTATATCATAGCTTTGGATACTATTAGGAGTATGTTTCATGATCAAGTTATGAAATTCTCTCTAAGAGATAAATTTTATAAATAAGTAAAGTTAGCATTAGCTCAAAATGCTCAAGATCTTAAGTATGAAGTATTTAATTTTAAAGATAATGATTTGTTGAGGTACAAAAGAAGGATTTATGTACTGGATAAGGATAATTTGAGGATTTTAGTACTCAAAGAGATACAAAATGATCCTTATTTATGGCATACAAGTATGACTAAGATCATATTAGAGTTGAGATTGTTATATTTCTAGAAAGGAACTAAAAAAGATGTAGCTGGTTTTGTTTCATGATGTTAAGAATGTTAGTGAGTAAAGGTTAAGCATGTGCATCTTTTTGGGTTGTTATACCTGCATACCGTATCAAAATAAAAATATTAGGTCATTAGTATAGACTTTGTCTAATAGTTTTTAATATCTCAAAATTAACATGACATAATTTTGGTGGTTGTTGATAAACTCATCGAGGTAGCTCACTTTATTCCTAGTAATATTTTAGATGATGCACCTATGCTTGTGAAAAGATTTATAAAATAAGTGTATATATTACATGGGTTTTTGAAAAATATTATTTTAAATAAGGATCTTAACATGATTTCTAGATTTTGGTTGACTCTCAATTCGATTTAGTTACTTGATTGAACTTCATTACAACATACCATTTGGAAATAGATGGACTAATAGAGAGGATAAATCATGTTTTATAATATCTTCTAAGGATGTAATGCATGGATCAATAGTACAAGTGGGAAGAATATCTTTCATTAATTGAGTTTACCTACAACAACTCATACCAAATAGAATTCAAAATGGCTCCATTTGAGGCATTGTATGGAAAAAAGTTTAAAACACTAATCAAGTAGGATAAATTGAAAGATAGGGTAGTCTTTGGTCTAGATATGCTTTTTGAAATAAAAAAATAGGTTAAGTTAATAATACAAAGGTTGGTTGAATCTAATGATAGACAAAAGAGCTATGATGATCTAAAAAGAATAACAAGGTAGATTTCACTTGGATACAAGGTATTTTTGTAGGTTAAACCTCAAAAAATCTTGATCAAATTAGGAAAATCAGCAAAATTATCTCCCAGATATGTGGAACCTTTCAAGGTCTTCAAAGTTATCAATCCTATGGTGTACAGACTTACTTTGTCACCAAATTTAACACTCATGCATAATGTTTTCCATGTGTCATATCTTAAAAATTATGTTGTTGATCCTTCTCATATGTTTTATGGGAACATTTTATAGGTTTTGAATCCTAGGGTGGTCATAGTAGAACTAGTTAGAATAATTGACACTCACAAACTCAGTTTACGTAATAAAAGTGTCATAGTACAAGGTCTAGTGGGAACAATATTCTAAAGATAGTGCTACTCAGAAAAATTATAAAGAGTTTCATCAGTTATTTCCTCATTTATTTTTTTAGTAATTTGTTAGATATTAAACACTATTTTATTTTAAATTTTTTGTTGAAATAAGTGTCATCAGGATGATGACCAGCTTTAGGGGGAAGGATGTTACATCTTGATTTTTCCTCTAGACTTACTAATCTATTTATCATTAATTATATGGTTAGTAATTAATTTATTTGATGTGCTAGGTAATTGGATTAGTTGTATGCTAATTATGGATAGTGTTTATTACTTGTGATCATGATGGTTAACTAATAATTATCTATTTATATTCTATTATGATACATTTTAATCATGATTATATAGTATATTCTATTATAGTAGTTTATTATGAATTTTACATGATATGGTCTAACTAATATTCATTTGTACTAAGGTGGATGTAGGATGGATTCCACCCACCTGACTATGATTGAGGGAGGGTATCATCAAAGAGGATGGTGCATATGGAGACAATCAAGAGAGGAGAGAATGAGGTGAGAACCCTGCACACACCACATAGATTAGATGTCTATTTTTTATGTATTAATTGATAGATATTTATTGTTTGCCGCATGTATTTAGTTATTAATGTATTAATTGCATTTGTATGTGTTTGATTATCTTTTGCATATTGATTTAACCCTTGTGTGTTTTTATTTATGAAATCATACAATGGCTGAGATTCTTGTATGTTTATCTTATTCCATTGTCTATGATTATGTACCATGTGGGTCGAATGAGTGTGGCATGTGTTTTTAGAGATAAATTAAAATGTTTTGCTTATATTACATTATTATATTCATCATAACTTATGCGTTGAAGTCCTTTAATGATATTTTTTGTGATGTGAAGTCTAATTCTATTATCTTGACAATAGTTGTAATTATTTTTGGTAATATATGTTTTTAACATCATAATAACATTACATGTAGAGTAATTAATATGTTTTTATAAAGAAAATTTCTTTAGTACAGGGTTTTCGAATAAACTTTAGGATATGTTTGATTTAAAATAAATTCATTGTTATTAAAAAAGGACTTGAATTATTTTGTTGATTCAATTGTTTTAACCTTAGGCCATTTAAAGTTTGTAAAAGGTATTGAATAGTAAATCATGGAATATTACTTGTGGTAAGGTTGAAGGCATATTTTGAAGTTGTGAATAAAGGAATGATTGATAGGTTAAGTCAAAATCCTTTCAAGCTATGTCAATTTGAATGGTAAATAATTGGCATTTCTTAAGTCAAGGACCATCATTTGATTTCAAAATGTTTAAATGATTATCAAACTTGGAATATTTAGGAATGTAGGGTTATGAATCATTGAGTTTCTAGACTCTTGGAATCATAATGTGAAGCTTGGTAGACTATTTTGTTTGCATGGTTTTGTCATGATGAGTCTTCAATTGGTTAATTAGACTATTGAGAAATTGGAGAATATTACTATGGAAATTTTTTGGCATGCACATTAAAAAATTTTGGAGATAAATGAGAGATGAGGGTTATGAAGTAGAGGATAGTGGAAAAATAGAGATAAAGGAGAACATAAAATGAGGATAAATATAGGCAAAGAAGATTCTTGGACTTTACTTTTTACCTAAAATTTGAAGTAGGGTTTATTTTTAAATTACTTCTAGTTTTCTTTATTGAAACTATTATGTGACTGTAATGTGAATGTCATTGGTTACGCGCGCGCGCGCACACACACACACACACACACACACACACATGTATATATATATATATGTATATATATATATACACACACACATACATATATATATATGTATATATATATGTATATGTGTGTATATATATATATGTGTGTGTGTGTGTGTGTGTGTGTGTGTGTGTGTGTGTGTGTGTGTGTGTAATGTGTTCAACCTTATGGATGGGTATGAACCATCCAAAGGGTTGAGCACATAATAAACCCCCTCCATTTGATTTAGGATGTGTATGCATTTTGATTATGGTTATAAAGTTAAAATAACCCCTGATAAAGAACTAGATTTATAAATAATTATATGGATTATTGTGTGTGAATAGTTTATAAATCCAAAAAATATAGTAGGGTTAAACCCTAAAATTTGAAGTAGGGTCTAATTTTAAATTACTTCTAGTTTTATTTGTTGAAACTATTATGTGGCTGTAATGTGAATGTCATTAGTTGTGTGTGTGTGTGTGTTCAACCCTATGGATGGGTATGCACCATCCAAAGGGTTGAGCACATAATAAACCCCCTCCATTTGATTTTGGATGTGTATGCATTTTGATTATGGTTATAATTTTAAAATAACCCCTGATAAAGAACTAGGGTTATAAATAATTATATGGATTATTTTGTGTGAATAGTTTATAAATCCAAAAGATATAGTGGGGTTCAACCCTAGAATTGTTTTAGATATTTTTGAAATAACTTAAGTTGTTTGAAGGACTAAAATTCATCAGTTTAGAATAGTTATAATTGTTGTGGTTCGAACCCTTAAAGAGGGTCATCCTTACCAAAATATACACAAAGATTAAAATGTTGTGTTTATTTTGGTTTGAGTTTTTTTTAACGATAATGAAACTAGTAACCATGGTCATTTGTAACTGACCCTATGGATGGTCTCGACCCATCCATAAGGTCAAAAATGAATGAACCCTAAATCCTTGTCTCTTTTTTGTTAAACAATAGAGTGAATTGGTAGTTGTGTCTATTAATTTGAAGGCATATCTAATTAACCAGTTTAATATTTAGATATTGAACAAGGATTTTAGTCCATTTATAGAAGTATACAAATAGGATTTATGAGTTACAATTATTATGGAATGACTAGACTAGTTAATGTTGAACAAGGGTTTTGATTTTTGTTAATTTTGATAGAAGTAAATAGAATGAGTGTTGATTTAGATATCCCATTAAGATTTAAATATATTATTTTAGTCTCTAGTTATAGGGAAAAATTAAACCCAATCTATTCTTTATTATATTTTATTACCTAGTCTTTAGATTGTAGATGTATGGGTATTATGAAAAAGTTTAAACAATGCATTTAGATATATGGTGCGAATATGTAAAAAGGATTTATTGGTTTCAATAGTTTTGAATGCTTTAGTGTTTTAGATAGCTAAATGACTGACTATTGATAGTTGATATAGCTATTAGGTAGATCATGGTTATATGGAAATTACATTTTATGTTGTGAAATAGTATCGAACTAGTTATTTTTATATGGTAATAACTTGAATAAAAATATTAAAATAGTAATGTTTACATATTATATATAGGTGTATATATAGATATATGTGTGTATGTGTGTATATACACACACCTAGATATGTGTGTGTGTATGTATATATATGTATGCATGTATGTATGTACCATATAACATTCAAGATGGTAGTAACTTGAATAAAAATATAAAAATAATAATGTATGTCTATTATGTATGTGTGTGTGTGTGTGTGTGTGTGTGTGTGTGTGTGTGTGTGTGTGCGTGCGTGTGTGTGCATGCGTGTGCGTGTGTGTGTGTGTACATATGAATGTTGTATGGTATATATGTATAAATACATACATATATACATACATACATACATACATACATATATACATACATACATATATAAGTATGCACCTGAGTCTTATATGAAAATAAAGTGACTGTTCATTGTCAACTGCATTATCTGGTATGTTATATAATGCATTGACAATGAATATCAGTTCATTTTCATATAAGACTCATTTGCATATACGAGTCTTCTATGAAAATGAACTGACTATTCATTGTCAATGCATTATATAACATACCAGATAATGCATTTGACAATGAACAGTCACTTTATTTTCATATAAGACTCAGGTGCATACTTATATATGTATATATATCAATGTCTATGTATTTATACATATATACCATACAACATTCATGTCTACACACACACACACACACACACACACACACACACACACACACACACACACACACACACACACACACACACACACACACAAAATACACATACATTATTATTTTTATCCAAGTTACTACCATCTTGAATGTTATATGGTACATACATAGATGCATACATATACACACACACACACAATATATATATATATATATATATATATATATATATATATATATATATATATATATATATATATATGCAAATGAGTCTTATATGAAAATGAAGTGACTATTCATTGTCAATGCATTATATAGTATATTGTATATATTATCATGTTTCAAATGAACTTATCTAAAATCCAAACTTGGGTTTTATTTCTCTCAATTTAAACATGAGACAAACTTGAATCAAAACACTGTTAACATTTCAAGAATTAATAAATGATTACTTATTAATAATTTTGTTTGGATTTATAAACATAAAAACCAAGAGTTTATATGTTTGTCATGGGGACAAGGGTTTATGTATGTTTGAGACTATTAGCTAATATAAATATGAACCTAAGTGAAAAAATTACAAGTAAATAATCATTAAATTTTTGGTAGAGAATTAAATGATTACTACTATTGTTTATTTTAGATATTAAAATAAAATAAGGTTATTAAAATATTTATTAGATAAATATGGTATTTAGATGAGAATACTAAAGTATATGAAATATTATGGTCTGTACATGTTATAACATTCATTATGCAAATTTTTATGTGATTAAAATCTATGGATTTTAGCATTGATATATTTATCTAGTATTATTGACATTAAATAAGTAAGTGTAAAAGAATTCATGTTCTTACTTAGTGTCATTAATAGGTAGATTGGAGTTGTTCTAATGAGTTATGTGTGTGAATTTGAATGATATTGAGATCTAAAAAACTATATTAAAACTTTGACCAAAGTAATGTTTATGGTTTAAATATTATCAATTTACCTATTTGATTTAATTTGCAGGTATTGCATGATATCATATTATAACATATTTATTTATGATATGATGCATGTGATAGTTATCTTACAACACATGAGTTTATATTTGAATTTCTTAATCCTTTCATTATCACTATCTGCCCATCCGTGAAGGGAGGGCCATTCCCTTGTTGGGAGATTGTGTGAGGGATCAATGGTCTATGATTGGTGTGTAAAAGCACTCGGATGATACTCTAGCTCCCTTTCTAGTAGTCAAATAATATAGGATTTAATCAAAAAATATATATTTAATAATGAGTTCTTTGAGACTCATATGTTATTTGAAACATTATATAATTGTAATTTGTTAATTAGATATGTAATATTGTATACTTATTCTATTAGATGTAAATTATAAACAATAACAGTTGGTTGTAATATATATGTACCTACTTAATTATTTAATCAGTATTTGGTGAAATATATATCTTGGATTATTTTTTACATTATATTTTTGAGTTATAAAATTAAATTAGCATATGAAATATAGATCATTAGCTAAATGAATTAAACACTTAACCTCTTGGTTAATAACATAGTTTATCTTAAATGATGCATTTAGTTATGTATATTTATTTTTGAGTTAATTATATATTTGAGTTTGAAAAGATAATTACCTAATTCTACTTAACTCTGAGGTTTTGTTATAAACTATGATTGAAATATGCTAAGATAGCTCAAATCTTTCTCAAAATTAATCTATAAGTTTAAAATTACCCCAAATCAAATATGATATCTTGGTGAAGAGGTTAAATGGGTCATAATTATTGATATGATATTTTAATAGGTTTATTTACTCCCATCTCATGGTGTTTTTTCTCAATAGGAAGGCTGAAACTTTATGGATAGTTGTTAATAAGTAAGATTGATCTAAAACCCTTCAAAACCCTATCTAAAGAGCATGAACATTATAAATTTTAAGTATTTTAAAGAGTTATAAAGCATTAATAATTATATTTATTCCATATACATGATATCAATAAATATTAAACCAAGTTACAATCATCATCAAATGTTTTATACCTAAAAAATGGACCTAGATGATTCACTATGCAAGAGCAATGACCACATATAGGCCTGTAGACCTAAAAATGCATTTTTAGATTTTTTTTCAAATTGAACATGCACTTTAAATGAAATAAATATGTATATGTGGTCTATATAATCATTGAAAAAATTAATGATATCTTGATAACATGTATATCTCAAAATATAAAAAATTTACTAAACTGACATTTTTTCTACCCCGAGAGATCCTAGGTGCACAAAAAGGAGCATAATTTGAGTTCTATTGATCCAAAACCTACTGAATTTGAACTAAATGTTAGGGAAGGGAATATTTTAAAACTTTTTGTGATGTTATAATGTCTACAAAGTACCATAGGAGAGATAAAATTTAAAATTACATACCTATACATGTAAAAGTGTTGAAAACTAATTCTAAGGAAGGCTAAAAATACTAAAACTCAAGTTCTATTGATCTAAATGCCTTGAAGCTTTGTTTAGAGGTGACACAAGGTTATGTAAGGTTTAAGCATACCTTGTTGAGAATCCTAGTTGGGCTATCATGGAGATCATCTTGAGAATGCCAATCTATTGAGTTTGCATATAAGTTAATAAACCTTGTTTTAGACCATTGGGAGATTGATAACATGGATAATAAAAGAATTTAATAAGATATATATCTCAATCAATGGATTATCAAGAATTAATTAATCTCATACCTATAAATTTTAACTAAGTCATCTTCAAGAGCCATGAACGACATTGTGAGAGGCCTCAAAGTAGCTGATATCAAGTATATATTTCATGATATAACTTTTAATTAGATTTTTTCATGTTTTAAAGCATGTTCATGGAAATTTTAAATCAATATAAGAGGGTGAACATAGTCAAGAATATCATCAAATGAGGAGATGAAATTGTGCATTATCAATGCATATGCCATCATAATTGCCATTCAATAGAAGACCTTAACAACCTCAAGGACATTACTACTCTAATTATATGCCATTACGAGGAGTTATGATCAATTTAATGTAGTTTTAAGAAAGATTCAAAGTTGGAAGGATTCTTAAATCATATTACTAAGACCATATATTCCATTTACACCAAAATAAAGGAAAAAAATTCAAATCAAACAAATAATTTTATGCCCCCTCACAAGCTGAAGTTTCATCATGCAAGCTTGGAGGAATTGGTTGAGGGCTAAGTTAAGATTTAAATTATAACAAACAAATCTCCTCCAAAATAGGTCAACATTTATTTATCTTTGAAAACTTCAATCCTCTAACAAGGACTTATACACCTCCCTCCCAACTTGAAGACTTCAAATAAAGTGTTAGTATATTTGAAAATAGAATAAGATGACTCTTGAAGTTAAAATTTTATTATGTTTCAATTTTAAGCCTTAATGAGGGAATTGATGACAAGATTGCATGTTATTCCACTCAATAAAGGCTCATTTCACTATACGTATTTTTTTCTAAATAATTTGATATACCTCTAGGTAGTTATGTCTTAGCCTTGCCAAATTTTAGACTTGTAAACACCTTTTTGAGTAATAAAAAAACTGATTTTCCTTCTGATATGTTTGTTATTATATGAAATTGATGAATTATTGATGTAATATTATGACAATTACATATTATACCTAATTAATATCTATTTTTTTGTATTTTATATATTAATCTTGATCTTATATAGATTATAGTTTGTGTCTCTTAGATTTTATGCAATTTATAGTTGTGATAAATGCCATTTGAGCTTCCTAAGATAAGTTGTCATCCTTCTAGGTACTATTATAAGTTTAATACTTTTTAAAAAATACTTATGTTCAAGATTAATTAGTGAATTATGAATTATATATGTGTGAGTTCTCTTTTAGTTCATTTTGTGTGTCAAAACAAGTTGAGGTATTCAATTTTGTCACCCCATAGTTCATCATAGAAGTATCAAAGTAGTTGTGTGTGTCTTTCTCTCTCTTCATTGTCAATAAGTAGTTTAGGTGAGGATCAAGGTGATTCATCAAGAAAACCATCTCTATCTAAAGGTTTTCTTCCATTATAGGTCACCCACAACTTGGAAGTGATCACATTGTGTCAATTGGATGAGGAAGATTAAAGACCTTCCTCAAAGGTACAACTCAAATTTAACAATAGAGAGGGAATGGAAAATTTTACATAGGTATTTATATCAATATTTAGTATGAATGAGGCAAACTTAAATAAATGTGACCTTATTAATAACTAATGATCAATAAATACCTAAGATACTCTAACTTGTATATGCAAATCTTGGGCTAACAAGTAAATTACATTAATCATCCAATGGAGATTATATATGAAATAACAACAAAATGGACCTAGATTCCCCTAATGTGTTCCCTGTTCTTTAGGACCCCTTATAAAGTCATGAATCTACTATGAATATTGGGTAATTATGTGAGAAAATAGTTATCTCTATATAATTTTGAGAGTATGAGACATCCTACCCTAATACATTAGCCTATTTCACCCTAATAAACCTTGGATCTACCATAAGGTTGACTGTGGGGTTTGATAATCAACTAGGATATGAGATGTACCAAATAATAATAATGTTTTTTGGAGTTATATTGACTTTTGAATTATAATTACCTCTTGATCATTTATTTTATGATTTTGATTTTAAATTTTTATGGATTTTAAAGTTATTCCTCCATATGGATTTAGAAAATCGATCATGAGTGATATAATTAATAGATTAATAAACCTTTCATATTGATTACAAGAGAGAAGTAATTAAATACTATGTCATCCAAAATACTCTTAAACTTACCCAAAAGTAAGTGTACAATCTCACGATTAACCTGATGTGTGTTTTTAAATGAGAAGATTATATGGGATAAATGAATATCATAAAATATCTATATATAATAAGTGGTATAATGATGAATATGATTTGTATCTAATCATAAGTAAAATAGGATAGTGTTGGTTATAATATGATATTTATGTCATTATTGAACCCTAAAATGTAGATATGGGGAATCTAGTGTGAAAGGGGTAAGAGATAGCCTATGGCACAAGGATAATACTATCTCTAAAGTAGGACAATTGTTTGAAAAACTTAAATAAAACATATACTAAATTTATAATGTTATGATAGTAAAGATATGAAGTATAACCATGATAAATATTAAAATGATAATGAAAACAAGATACTCAGCTAGTTTTGATGTTAATATATATCTAGATCTAGAGTAGGTATAAAGTAGACTAGATCTAGATTCTATATTAATCAACTGATTTTAGAAATTGTACCTTTGTAGCTTCAGACACTTACATCAACCTAGGATAGTTGATTTAACACTACTATCTAACTTGGACATATGTGTAATAATAAATACTTACTAAAACTAGATGCTACCACTTAGATGCTTTTGGGTTATGTCTCACCTTTGCTCTAGTGTATTCAGATCTGGGTCATGGATGGTCATTCTTTATCAAATAGAAAAAACTTAATTTTTCATCTTCATAGTGGTTGTTGGAAATAGTGGTTAGTGGGAACATGGAATTGAGCTTCCCTAAATACCCCTCTATCAATTAGCACTACCTATGTATCCAATACTCTGAAGAGGTCTCAGACTTATGTAGTTCTACCCTATGTGTTGGCTTGTGTGAATCATGTAATGTTTGATAAGCAAGTATAATAGTGACCTAGATTGTAACTTGGAAAATATAAATCTTGCATTGTCCTTCAATAATTCATATCTATATATGTTTTTTTCCCTACAATTGATATAGAAACAAGATAAAATAAGGAAGATTTGCTTACTTAAGTGCTTGATAAAATGATTTTAATAAAATTCTTTGTGAGTTGTTAGATTTTTCTAGGTGAGGAATGAATGAGGGTTTATATTATATTTATACCAACCCCTTTAGGGAATATCTACCATTAAATAACTTAGGATAACCTTTAGGATACATTTCATTTTTAAATTGGATGACTTTAGGGAACTGAAAACTTGTGTTATAATAAGACACTTACATTGACATAGGTGTATGACTAGGATGCAAGTGTATGGGTAGTTATAAAATAGGTGCAGGTCTAGAATTTGTAGTTATGGATCATAAGTAAGTTATATCATTTTGGGCAAGATATAAGGCCTGAGTCATTAGAATAACATTGGTTAGACTAAGAGATAAGTAATTAAGCACAAAGAGATAGTGCATGTGAGCTTTTTGGTAGTGGGAAATGTCTAGAAGATGAAATTATATCCATGATATGCATTTTACAAGTTGACAAGACTAAGGTGATATATAATTTATAATTAGTGTCTATATTTCCCCTATTTGATCTAGTAATGAAAGTTTTAGTTTAAATAAAAATGAATGTGTACCTAGGTGTGTATAACACACTTTGTCTTTTTTTTAGTCTACCTTAAGTGATTTGTTGGTGACTAACCTGCAACCAATATCATATTAAAGTATATAGTTAGTGCATATAATATAAAATTTAAAGTATTTAAATAATTAAAATTAAAAGAGATCAAGGTTTAAGAGTACACCTATGTATTGATGCAAAAATATTGCCTTTTAGCAATTTTATTTGAAATATGTATCATTATAAATCATTAAAACTCATATTATGATAAATATAAATATAGAAAATGCATGTATATAAATATATATAGAGAGAGAGAGATTGGAGGACACAATCCCCCAACCTTGGAGAAAAGGTGAATTTACACCTAGTAGGTAATATTAGCTCAATCGTGTGACCCAATCATACTTATAATCTAGTGCGCGTGAGTGAACCAAGTCAACTCACACTATAAAATTGGTGAGGCAAGATGATTGAATCAAGTCCAACCTATAAAATTATCAAGATTGAGTGATTTAATCACCTCAACCATACCAAAAAATAAACCAACTACTACATTAAATTGGCTCAATATAATTCATAAAAATTCAACATGGTGGGTAATGATAATTATCAAAACTTTTTAAAATATGAAACTAATTTGATTTTAAAATATTGGGCGCACATTTCATGACATATTCACCTTAGATATGTCTCATGTTGAATTTTAAAATATTGGGTGCACATTTCATGACATATTCACCTTAGATATGTCTCATGTTGAAACTATGTATAACAATGGTACACATGTATATAATTCTACCACAAATGTGTATCTGAATCATATAACAATGAATTTTGGCTAGTTTAAAATTATGTAAGTGTGGAGAAAATGTTTCTAAAACATGCCTCCGCTATAATTTTAAACTAAAAAAATGGTGTAAGTGTAGAGAAAATATTTCAAAAATATTCCCCTACTAAAATTTGAATTTGAGAACTGGTGTAAGTGTCAATATGGAGGACATGTTTCCAAAACATACCTCCATTATAATATGGGTATGTTGCATATTGAGTAAATGTGGAAAACACATTTTCAAAACATGCCCCCACTACATCTAAAACTATGAAAAATGTGGAGTACATATTTTTAAAACATGCCCCCACTGTAATCTAAATTTGTAAAGTAATCTAGAATTCATGCCTCCATGGCATGCCCCTACTAATATCCCCATTTTGAGATGAAGGAAATTAGAAATTGGTAGTTACTTAAATCAAAATGATAAGATAACCATGGAAATTATGAACATACCATATAGCATGTAGAGGAACATGTCTAAGTAGATATATCATTGAAACACAAAGACTATTATCACACCAAATCCTAAGATGTATGATGCAGATCATGGTAATTTATAAATATTAATAGTAAAAGATCAATAAGTAATCAATAATACACACAATATCACTCAAAATTAAATAAAAAAATAATGGTTCAAGGATACCTCAAATAAGGGGCATGTTTAAATGTCTCACAATCAAAGGAACGTGACTTAGTCAAATGTCCATAAAGTGAGAAATGATATTCAAATGTCAACATACAATAAATAATGATATATTTAAATGTAAAAGAGGAAAAATTGGCATGGAGACTAAAAATAATGGATCATATTCAAATTATTAAACAAACAAGGTAATAGCAAGGCAAGATAGTCAAAGAAGTACATAAATGAAATCATAATAAGCTAGCATATATATATCATACTAACCTTTGGATATATGTGTTAGTAAAAAATATTAAGTACATAATATATCAAGTACATTATAAAATATATAAGTATGGATAAATGCATGTGTAAGTACATATATGATCTAAAACATGATAATGTAAAGTGACTATAGAATGATATAACCTAGATGTATCATGATTATAGAGGTGGATTCACCCAAAATGTTTGTCATGTGAGTAGAGTGAAAACCCAACATTTAAAAGTGTATAAATCATGTATCTATGTATGCCAGAATCACACTCAAAATATGGGTGAAACACATGCGTATATAAGAAAAACTTATATTCCATATACCAACATGAACAAACAACATATATGCCAAGGATGTAATAGGATATGTAAATGTTAGACATATTTTTGGATGTTTAATTTTTGAAATATATGGGATTTATGAAAGGAAAATACTATCCTAAGATCTCATTCAAAGGATTCTCATAAATAAATCCCCACCATGAACTTGGTGTAATAAACTAGTGATGATGCCAAGGAGTGTGCATAAGTTTAATGTTTGACATTATATGATCTATTATGTTATATGTATGTATAATATGACTTTATGGTCATGAAACATAAAAAGTAAAGTAGGGTTTTTTTGAACCCATCACTAAATGGTTTGAGGTTTTTTGGAACAACATTAATAGTAGCATGTGTAGGTGCTCTGGATATCTAAATATGGTGTGTAGTAGATAATGATTCTATGGAAACCACTATGGATCTCTAATGTAATGGTATTTCAAGTACTAGCCACCTGGTAAAGGGAATTTATTGTTACACTTTTATAGAAGATTAACCTTATGAGGTTTGATAATTAGCTTCCTAAGTATAATTTCTGTTGATCAAGAGGATGTTCATATGGAATTATAGAAACTATAATTACCCAATTGACATGAATGTATTTGACACACCCATGCATTGTAGAAGGTGATTATATAAGTGTATGTATCCAAGGTCATCCCAATAATATATCAAAGACACCCTTGAAAAGTATAATTGAGAAGGTAGTAACCATATGAATGGAACCCACTTGTAAAGGTAAGTCAATCTCATCAAGAACCTATTTTGGGGTCCCATCAAATGCTCTAATTGATCTAGTCAACTTAGTTATGTAGGAAGGAAAATAAAACAATTTGTAAAATACTAGGTCAATTAAGTTGACTTAGTTTTACAGAAAGAAAAATATAATAGTCTATAAAAGACTAGGTCAAACATGTCAATGTAGTTATGTAGGAAGGAAAATATAATAGTATATAAAAGACTAGGTCAATTAGGTCAACTTAGTTTTATTGGAAGAAAAATAGAACTATTTGTAAAAGACTTGGTCAAGCATGTCGACTTAGTTCTATAAGAAGGAAAACATAATAGTCTATAAAAGACTGGGTCGAGCAGGTCAAACTAGTTCTATAGGAAGGAAAATAGAATAGTTTATAAAAAAATAAGTTGATCAGGTTGACTTAGTTCTATATGAAGAAAAATATATTAGTCTATAAAATATTGGGCCAAGCAAGTTGACTTAGTTTTATAGGAAGGAAAACATAACAGTCTGTAAAATACTGGGTCAAGTAGGTTGACTTAGTTCTTTAGGAAGGAAAATAGAATAGTCTATATAATATTGGGTTGATCAGGTTGACTTAGTTATATATGAAGGAATGTTTTTAAATGGTTTGAGTCGAGACAATTTAGTTTTAGTTATATAAAAGAGAACTAAATACACAAGAAACTAGGTCAAGCTGGTCAATCTAATTGCAACTCACAACATAAACCTTATATCAATGTTGGTTAATATAAGTTTGTAATATAAAATAGAATACAAAATAACAAGCAACAATAGTGAAATTTAGAATATAATTAATTAATTACTCAAAAATATTATTAAGAAGTTGTACTAAAGGTTTTGATTAAAAGTGTAAGCTCTCAAAGATACTTGTTTGTTAGAAAGTGTCAGCCTAATATTTTAGAGCATTGACTATGGAGGAAGTACCATTCTTATAGCCCACTAAACTTGGTTTCAAGGGTCAATGAGAAGTAACTAATTATAACTAACTACTAATCAATGTACCACACACATAAATAGATGGTTGGTTTCCTAAGGTTTAATAAAGAGGGAGATCCTAGGCATTTCCAAAATACCATGAGGTAGGAAGAAACTAAAGACCATGTTTAGCTCTGTACTATGGATACAGTATTGAGGCAAGCCACTCATGTCAAGATATCTATAATCAATATACAAGGACTATAGATAGAGTATCGATTATCCATTCATGATGGATCTAAGTAGTTTAAAAACTACTAGTACATAATTTTTAGGGAAAACCAAACAAAGTAAAAAATAAGAGTGAAAATCAAAGTTTCAAAACTTATTTTTTAGGTTTTAAGAAGTATATAAATAGGAAGCCAAATGAAAAGTAAGGTGATTTTAAGTACTATCCATGTAGGCTAATTCCCTTTTCTTGAACTAGAAGAAAAATAAATAAAACAAAGTCAAGCTGGTTGACTTAGTTATACAAACAAAATAAAACATAGTCAAGATGATCGACTCAATTTATTAAAGATAGTCCAAAAAGAACACAATCAAGCTACTTGACTTAGTTTTATAGATAGAAAGTAGATACATAACTAAATTAAACTAGTTGACTTAGTTAACTATAAAGGTATAGTTTTATAGAACTAAAAAACTAATAAAAACAATATTGGAATTTAAAATTTTAAAAATAATAAGAAAATAAAATTACTGAAAATTTGATAGAAATAAATTACTGAATTGGTTAGAGTGAACCTATAAATTATACAGAGCTGACAAAGTCAATGTAGTAGTTTTCCTAAATATCTTGAGTTGTTTTGAATTATGTTGTGCAGATGGAATTTTAAACATATAAAGGTACATACAAATTATTTAGATGGAGTTGAGTTGGTCAACTAAGTATAAATAAAAATGGTAAAAGATCAAATAGATAGAACTATGTTGATCAGATCAACCTAGTTATTTAAAAGGAAAATGTATAAAATAAAATATTTGAGTAGATCAATTTATTTGAATGTGAAAAATTGAAAAAATAAGCTATATTGATTGGATCAATCTAATTTTCTAATACTATAAATTCTACATAGAGAAATCTAAACAAAATTAATAGCCTAGTTTTAGTTGGAAAACCTACAAAAAGATGCCCTATCTAAGTCGACCAGGTCGATGAAGTTATAAAAACCTACCCATAGATCTGAATGAAGTTTATAGTGTTGACTGAGTATAAAAACTTATGCACAAAGTGTTAAATTGGGTTAAAAAGGTTGATATAGTTATCTATAGAGAAAAATTAGAAATATTCAAGGGTTAGATTCACATCATGTTCACCAAAATGTATGTAAGTGAAACTATATAGTTCTATAACTTATCCTACTCAATAATATTCATGATTAGAGAAGGTAATAAAATAACAAGCTTAGGAATACGTTTAAATCAAGTTCATGATCAATAATGGATCTGCTAAACCTACACTAAGAGATCTCTTATCACACTATGGTAAAGGAGAGGTTTTCAAGGCCTCTGGTAAAATGCCATTTTGTGATAACCCTATCTAGGTCTTATAATTGTAAATAATATTAAGCAGGATAATTTACTAAACAACTATGCAAGATAATATAGTAAATCCATATGCAAGTTAATCTAGTGCTCACCAAAGATTTTGGCATAAATGGGGAAGATAATAAACATGCAAAGATAAATCTATCTATAACATATAAATGATATACACAAAAAGAGATATAATTTAATATTTATTAACTCTACAACATCTACCTATCAAAATATGAAGGGATAAATAGATACTTACATTATTGAAGTGAACACATCATACCTCAATCTCTCCCTTGACTAATGGTGATTTGAAAGAGGTTGTTATGGGATTCTAAGGATCACAAGGACAATCAGATCTAGGCTAAAAGACTTATCCTATGAATCCAAGACTTCCTCAAGATAAGTACTACTTCTCCCAGTAAAAAACCTAAGTAATGAAAACTCCTATTGATTGTATAAGTATCTTTATAAGTAGTAATGATATGTAATTGATTGATCCTGTATTAGAAATGAAATGAAAGGGGGTATATATAGCCATGGATTGACCCTAAACCTTCCTAAAAATTTAACTAATACAGTTAGTCCAGTCAACCTCATTAGGTGATAAATAGAGTCATTAGGTCTCGAGCTATGTCAAATTAATCTGATATAGTTTTGTAACATGGGCTAAACCCAGAACGGGGTCAACCCGATTGACCTAGTAGGAAGCATGGTAAAAAAGGGGGTTTTGAGATACTTAGGGAAATGGATAAGAGTAGCTTGTATTGGTTTTAAGTGGTGGTATATGGGATAACAATCCTATGAAACACCAAAGGTCTACCAACCCATTTCTAAGTGCACCCTTTAAGGTGTACACTGAGATATATTGAGATTAGATGGTTTCTTGTAAGATATAAATCATTAGTAACTAAAAAATTTTAAAAATATTATGTGTATACACTATACACCTTAAATTTTTTTAAAATTCTCAACCCTCCATCAAGCCCAAATCTGATCCTCAATATTTTCCACAACCCTAATAATAGCTCATTTATTTGTATTAAGGCATATTTCAAAGTTTTTTTGTCTTTAAAATATTTTATCTCATTGCATTGCTTAATAATTTTAATATTTAGCTTGTTTTTCAGGTGTTAAATTTTCCCTACATAAAATCTATGCTTAGACATCTCTTGAAACAAAAGTCCCAGAGTCCTACCTAGCTTTCCTAAAGCCCTTTTGGAAAATAAGTAAGCATAAATTTGATTATGAATCACTTTAGACTGATATATTTATTTGTTTATTTTTTTATAGGTCTTAGAGGTGTTAGGACTATCAAAGCCCCATAAAACTTGAACCAATGAGGAGGTGACATGTGTCCCTATATACCTAGAGGTGTCAAAGCCCTAGTTGACCTGAACTAATGAGGAGGTACCATATGTCCCCATACACCCAAAGGTGTCAAAAATTTTAGATCCCTATGAGACTTGAACCAATAAGGATGCACCATGTGTCTTAGTGCACCCATAGGTGCCAAAGCTGTCAGAACCCTATGAAGCCTAAACCAATGAGGAAGCATCAGTGTCCCTATGTACCCATAGGTGTCAAAGATAATATATCCATGAGAGGCCAAAATTAATGAGGAATTGTCATGTGTCCCCATGCACTGATAGATCTTAGATTTATTAGATCCCCTAAGTCCTGAACAAGTAAGACAAAATCACATTTACCATGTATGTCCATGTGGAAAATAGTTACAAGATGCATTGAAGAAGTCAAAAAAGGTATAGATCATACCCAAACCCAATCATAGAGTACCACATGTATTTTTTACAATCAAATGACCAACTCATACAAGCATAACTATAAAAAAAGGGCTCCCTACCATGCCTAGTTGGCATAGTACTCATAAATACCACTACTCTCCAATCGACACATGGATAGCCTAGGGTAAGTTCACAATGAAATGATGACTAAAATAGGTGAATTTCTATCATGTTCCTCATGTTTATTATCTCTATTTGGTGAAATCATGATCTAACAACTAGAGGAGTCCCATCGTCATCAATAAATATAAATGGGACTTGTTTTCATAATTTTGAATTAATGCCAAATTGGGAAATGGATAAATTAAGATCATTCCCACCAACTCAAAGTTTAATTCACATGATGAGAGCCTCTAAGTCCATAAATATATAAATTATAACAAAGCTCTATAATATCCTATCTAGTTTGAGAACATAATTATCTATTATTTGTGTTTCACAATCATTCCAAGTTTTTGCCTTGATTTCCCCCATATCCAAGAATACACCTTGATAGATTATATACATGAAGAAGAATAAATTTATATATGGATGCCTATACTTCTAATCATAGACTAGATCTAGAGTTCTGAGATGCCACATTCCTACATAGAATCACAAGGTATAAGTAGTATAATTAGATCCTCAAAACCATTGAAGTTATATAGTTGCCCAATAGTGATGATGAACTATAGGATGATGATGTGGAGTTCACCATTGATTTTATATCCCTCAAGTCTAATGTCCTACACAAAGGGGATGCTAAGATATAATTCTTCATGTGTGTAAACCTCTTTGGTAACCTATTGTTCTCTTCCATGTGCCATATGGATATTATGTACTCAATGAACACCAAGTTCAATATTTTAAATATCTCTTGACCTACATTAAAATAGTATTACAACCTATTAGAATACAAATTCACCTATGATAATTATCTTTTGGACACCTGGGTTAAGACTCACAACATCCATAAATTCCTCAAAGACTAGGCTAAGGACACTAACAAGTGGGTTAACAAAGAAGACATTGATGCATACACTATCAATATGTTTTGGGAGTTAGTATGCACTAATATGTTATTTTTGAATTGATTTTATGGGAAAAGTGACATGGTGCACATCAATAAATTCTAGGTTCCCATCCTCAACATCATTATGAAAAGAGAAGAAGTCCCAAATTTTGGAAGCATCATCACATTCAATCCCACTTGACAAGTGAAAATATCCCATGTTGGAGGTAATTTATACATGATGTCCTAAATTTTGGTTGCTATTTATGATACCATATAATTCAAACACATAGGTTTACCTTCATGGGTCCCAACAAGGCCTATGATGCTTGTAGTTTTTTACAAATTCTACATTCACCACTTCTAGAATCACATCTGGGATAGTTATGACCATTTCTACACCATTATGTATTTTTCATCAATGAGAGGCTAGTGTCAAGTCTCTTAGAGAATATTAAATATTCACTTGAACCCATCAGATATTATGAATACTAAAAATATAATACCATAATCATGGTGGAAGGCATTCTAGGGGGCTCTTTTGCTTCCTTATATAGTTCCAGTCTGCTTGGCAAAGTAAGAAATAGTTTGGAAATTGAGCAATGGAATCTTAGATTTATATGTCATTATAAGAAAAAATCCCTACCCAATGCTCTAAATGGTCATTGGTCATCATGAATATAAACATTTTTAGGAACTTCAGGTGATGGCCCAGCATAGAGACTCATTCAACTTGGGTAAGACTGAGGATAGACATTGGGATCCTCAAGTTATAGTTCATGTTCATATAGAGAGGTACCCATCATGCCTCAACATTGCATATCACCATGATTTTCATGAAGACAATGTAATCCACCTCAATCCAATAAATGATGTAGATGTAATTATGAAGTTATACATCACCACACATTAGAAGGCATAGGCTTAATCTCAACACGTGCTCAAATAAAGGCTAGATATTGCATAGAAATCCCATCCATATCAAACCCCAAAAAGGCATGTTGTTTAAAGCATAGATACTAATAAAAGGATCAACAATCAATTCCTATAAGGAGTATCATCTACTAGCCTCTATAATAAGTCCACCCATATCAGTCCTTCAAGTAAGACACCCCTAGGCTACCTATTCCCTTCACTTTAAAACTAGTATAGAATATAGTCTAATTAGGTAATAACCTATGGATTCCACCAAGGTTCCCTCTCAAACTTTTGGTGTCTTTTAGTTTCCATTTAAACCCCCTAGGTTTCCCTAATCCTACACAGCCTTATTTGACACATGTCATGCTTCCCTTTGCCTTTGTGGTGAGAAGTGTCCATTTATCTTCCTTTCCTATAGATTTAATAATGTTTGGTATTATTATTTTCTTAGTTCCTCTTATTCATAATTCAACCTAATTGTGGCCTATTTCAACCCACTAGCATGCTTTTCACCATCAATAACTCTCAACTAGTCCTTGCAGGTTAGCTTAAATCTTTGTCTATCTCAAATTACTTTTTCTCTTACATTCTCAATAGATATTGTAGTCATAATCATCCCATTACCATTATTTCTTCCTTCTCTAGTGGATCTTATGACTACTATATCGTCTATTCCTATAACTTTTAGTACTTCAATGATTCTAATAATAATTGAAATGCCTTCTCAGGTTCCACTCATGACTCTCCCTTTGAGTTCAATGACACCACATATGATATCAAAGTATAAGGATCTTACGTAACCAAGTCTAATTTACCTTCAAATACCTTCATTTCCTCTAATTTCACCTACATCTATTTAATAATCCCCCTCATTAATCACACTATGCTCTCAAGGATTTTTCTATAACCAACCAATAGCTTCATGTTGAACACAAAGCTCCCCATTGTAATTGTTCCCAAAATATTCATAAATTTGGAATAATTAAGGTATCACCTGTTTCCCTATGTTCCCCATTTGGTATATCCTCCCTTCACTAATGACACTTCTCCCACTCTTCACTCCATTTCTCCCTTTACCTTCATCCTTACCTCCTCCACCCATGCCTCCACCTTCTACTTCAGTTTCCACCATCCTTACTGCCTCATATTATACAATATTGGGGAACATGGTTAGGAAAGGATGGATGGGTCCATTTTAGCTCCAAATTAACAAAGCCCAAAAATAACACATCATGAGGACTCAGACATTTAGCTGTAATTCGATAGAGACTCATTCTCTAATGAAAAGGGTGCTCACATAGACCTTCACACAAGATGGGGACCCTATCATCTAGAGAATAAATAAAGACATGTTCTCCCTTACAAATAAGATAATTACTATAAAATATGAGAATATTGTAGAGGACCCCATCTCTATGATAAATGCCACTAATGAGCTCATAAAGAATTTAATGAAAGACCTCTAAGACCAAGTTAAGAATGTAAAGTCCTAGTTAGTATCTCATTTCTAAGTGGTTTGATTAACAAAGTTTAGGAGGCTTTGGTATAATTATTTGAATATATTAAAAAGGTGAGTCAAGGATATTTCAAAGATAAATTTACTCCTATAAATAACACAAAGTGCATTATTAAAATTACACTGCATGCAAAAGTGAAGTTAAAATTTTGCACTACTTGAATGGCCTAATACTGCTTTGGTGATTTTACACCACTTGAAATGTATAAAAAAATCAAAATTACATGACTTGAGACTTACAAAGTTGATACAGTGCATTTTCATTAATTACATTTGTGAGGTTACACCTACAAAATTTATAACTAGAAATTTCAAAATGTTTTTTGTAGATTGTTCAAGATAGAATAATAACCTTGCAGACATCTAGAAGAAAATGGATAAATTATCTGATTACAAGGTGTATATAAAAATTAGTGCATCTATTATTTACACATAAAGAGTCCAATAAACATATAATTTATCAACCCCATTGTCATCATCCTCATCATTTTCCTTAATTATTCCAACATTAAGCAGGGGTATTTCCTATGTAAGGAGATTACAACCATTTAATGTGACATGGCATGTTGGCATCCATAATGATTGCATTAATTCATATCGGTCTAGCCTTAATTGAAGTGTGTCATCCCCAAATGGACTATCCCTTATCTCAAGATTGCAAAAATTTAGGTAACCTTTCAACAAATATTGCATACCCTTATTGCTACTTTCAATAAAGACCATAAATAAAGTTTGTAATTTCATTGCAAAATGGCCAGGATATTAAAAAGTCTTATTAGAAATCCAACTTGATAATGATAAGCACTATAAATTCTTACAATTCCTTATAATATCTCCAAAATATTCATCCATGGGCTCATTTTTCAAGTGGTTGGACTGATGGGGATCCATGATTCAAAGATAGAAATAGGTCAACATGGGATAATTTAGAGTTACAGTGATAATTGAAGTGTTTGTCATTATCCTGTAGAAATATAAAACATAATTAAGATTAGGATATACCTTAGAGATTGCAACAATGCCCTTTTTGGTATTTGAACTTGCCCAGAAGGATTTGATAAGAAAACCTAGAGTTCTCTCAAATAATTACAACTCGAAGACATAGTTTTAAGTCCCTTGTCTTCTATAGTATCTAGAATCCATAGTCATTGAAAATGAGAGAAACTAATAACAAGTCTCCTTAGCTCCTAGATTTATAGAGTGGAATAAATAAAGTTCAAAAAATTTAGATTTATACACATGGAATAAATGGTATGAATATATAGGGATGACACTTCCAATAAACCTTATAATATTCTCAGATCCCTATTATTATTGAAAGCAGTTTTCAACTCTAAAAATTATCATTATTTAAGCTCTTGAGAGTAATAACATGTACTTGGTTTAATTAGTTAAGGAATTTTCACAAGAAGATGTTCTAATTATTTTAATGTCACATTCTTATTATGTTTTAAAATTTTCAAAAATTTGCACCTAGCTACAAGCCTCTCAATGGCATCAAAATTCACATCACTATTAAGACAAGAAAAACACAATGACACCAATGATGAATAACTCTATAGAAAATAATTCAATTGGTAACCTCCTCGATCATCAATATCATTCTCATATAAATCCATCTCTATAAGATTCCAACTTGAATGAACTAAGAAACCATTGAAGGATGTAAATATTCATGTAGATAATGATGGGAATGTATCTAGTTGAAAGAAATTAAATAAGTTGTACATCTCACTTATATTATTTTGAAATGGGGGACCAATTGAGAGTACAGGGTGAGGGGAGAATAAAAGCAAATTACATGGTCAGTGAAAAATAAATATTGTGTACATGACAGTAGAAGGGAAGATTTTAATTGCACATTTCAAGGAAGCGTCAAGACTCATTTTCATAATGTGGGGAAGTATCTATATAAATTTTAAGGCAATGGGAAGAATAAAAAGAGAATATATTTTAATTAAAATATTAAAAAAATATTTTAATTAATTTTATTATCTTTTTAGTTTTGTAATTGCACTGCATGTAATGATAGAAATACAAAATCTCATGACTTGAAAAAGTGTTTTAGCAATTTATCACAAGTGGGGAAAAATATAAAGCACTTGTACAACTTGAAAAGATTTATTGAGAATTTTGCACATTTATGATAGATGTTAAAGGATTTTTACATGACATGGGAAATTCAAAGCACATTTTCATAGTTTGATAAATAAGATGTTTTTCTCACAACTTTTATATCTAATTAAATTAATTAATTAATAAAAATTAATCAATTAATTTCCAATTTTTTAAAATAGAAAAATTTGGACCCAAACCAAAGTTAGCTAAAAATTAATTTAATTTTCACTCATTTTTTAAATTCTAAAAGTTGTGACAAAAAGATGGATACCTCTAATTTTAATCCTAGACTATAGATAGAGTTCTACGACACTACATTCCTACAAGGAATCATAAGGCACAAGTAATATAATTAGATCCTCAAAACCATGGAAGATATATAATTTCCCAATAGTGATGATGAACCAAAGTATGATGATGTGGAGTTCACCATTGACTTGATATCCCTTAGGTTCTTGGGCCTACACAAAAGGTCTACCAAGCTATAAGTCTTCATGCGGGCAAACTTTTTCATCAACCTACAACTCTCTTCCATGTATGGTATGGATATTATGTACTCATTGAAAATTAAGTTCAATATTTTAGATATCTTTGGGCCTACATTCAAAAAGTATTGAAAGCTCTCAAATACAAAATCACCTATGATAAGGATGTCATGAACAACTAGATGAATACATCTATGAAATCCTCAAAGATTAGGCTGAGGAAACTGACAAGTGGGTTAGCAAGACATTGATGCATACATGATCAAGATGTTATAGGAGGGAGTGTACTCTAGTATGTTATTATTTAATTGATTGTATGGGGAAAGTGATATTGTGAACATAAATAAATTTTAGGTTCCCATCCTTAACATCATTATGAAAGGATAGGAAGTCCTAAATTTTAGAAGCATCATCACATTCAATCCCACATTGGAGGCAATTTCTATATGATGTCCTACATCATGGTTACTATTTTTGATACCCTAGAATTTAAACACAATGTTCCCTCCATGTGTCCCAACAGGGTCCGTGATGCATGTAGTGTTTTATAAATTCTACATTCACCACTTCTAGAATCACATTTGGGATAGTTGTGACCGCTTTTACCCTATTGTGTATTTTTCATCAACAAGAGGCCGATGCTAATGCTCTTAGAGGAGATACAAGATTCAATCCAACCCCTCAAATCTTACTAATACTAGAAATATCATACCATAATCATGTTGGAAGGCATTCTATTTGGGTTCTCTTGCTTCCTTAAATAGTCCTAGACCATCTAGTAGAGCAAGAAATAACTTATAAATTAACCAATGGCATCTTGGGTTTATGCATCAGTATAATAAAAAATCCCTACCTAGTTCTCTTAATGGTCATTGGTCATAATGAGTATTAAAATATGTGGTCATGGGAAGTAATGACCTAGCACAAAGATTCATTCAAATTGGGTAAGACTAAGGATAGATATTAGGATCCTCATGGTATAATGTATGTTCACATGGAGAGGTACCCAACATGCATCAAAAATTCCTACCACTATGATCTCCATGTAGACAATGTAATTCACCTCAATACATAAAATTATGTAAAGGTAACTATGAAGTTCGAGGTCATCACCCATATAAGGCCTAGGTTTAAGCTCAACCCATGATTAGAGAAAGGATAGCTCCTCCATAACAAGCCCCTCTACATCAATCCCCATAAAGACAAATTATCTAAATCATAGATACTATAAATAGGCTCACCTATCAAATCCTATAAGGAGTCCCACCTACATCCACTATGCCACTAGCCATTACATTAGTTCTACCTGTATCAATCCCTCATGCAAGATACCCTTAGGCTGCTTTTGTCTTTCACTTTGAAAGTAGTTTATAATATAGTCTCATTAGGGAACAACCTATGACTTCCCTTAAGTTTACCTCCCAAATTTATAGTGTCTCTTAGTTTCCATTTGAAACTCCCTTAGGTTTCCTCATTCCCACATAGAATTATTTGACCCATGTCATGCTTCCCTTTGCCTTTGTGGTAACAAGTGTCAATTTATAATAAATTCAATCATGTTTCATATTATTAGTTCCTTGATTCCTCTTGTGCATAATTTAACCTAATCATGGCCTTATTCAACCCCATTAGCATGGTTTTCACCATCAGTTACTCTCAACTAGTCTTTGTAGGTTATCTCAACTCTTTGTCTATCTCAAATTCCTTTTTTGCTTACATGATCAATATCTCTTATAGTCATAATCACCCCATAACCATAATTTCCTCCTAATCTAGTGTCTCCTATGACTAATATATCCTATATTCCTATAAATTTTAATACTTCAACAATTCTAACAATGATTGAAATGCCTACTTAGGTTCTAATTGATACTCTCCCTTTGAGTTAAATGACACCACATATGATATCTAAGTAGAAGCATCCTAAATAACCAAGTCTGAATACCTTTCAACCACTCTCATAACCTTAAATTTCAATTACAACTCTTTATTAGTCCCCCCTCATCAATCACATCAAGATCTCAAAGAGTTTTTTATAACTAGACAATGATTCCATGTTAAACACACAACTCATAGGTTTAATTGGTCCACAAATATTCATAATATTGGACCAATTAAGGTCTCTCTTATTCCTTTGGGTTCCCTATTTGGCATATCCTACCTTCACTCCCATGCCACCTCTCCCATTCTTCACTCCATTTCTCCCTTCACCTTAATCCCTTCATCCTCCACCCATTCCTCCACCTTTCACTTTAGTTACCACCACCTTTACTACCTCATCTCATACCATCTTGGGGAATATGGTTTGTAAAGGATGGATGGGTCCCATTTAAGTTCCAAGTTAAAAAATACCATAAATGGTTTATCATGGAAACCTAGATATCTAGTTGTAATTCAACAGAGACTCAGTCAAAATTAAGATGGTACTCACACAAAACTTCATAGAAGATAGGGACCATATCATCTAGAGAACAAAACAATACCTCTTCTCCCTCACAAAGAAGAGGATTTTTAAAGGAGAGGATAATATTTTAGTGAAACCCATCTATATGATTAATTCCACTAATGAGATCATAAATAATTTAATAAAACACCTCCAAGACCAAGTCAAGACTCTAAAGTCTTAGGTCAATATCTCATTTCTAGTCAGTTTGATCAATAAAGTTGAGGAGGCTTTAGTAAAATTGTTTGAATCTCTTAGGAAGGTGACTAAGGCTCTTTCAAAGAGAAACTTACTCCTACAATATAAAAAAATATCTGTAGAGAATCATAAGAGTGGACATAATAAGTGTTTAAATATGGTGGTGCTTATTAATAAGGGAATTTTCTCAAATCTCAAACTCATTCCCCTCACTGATATGAATTTGTATCAAACCTTTACAAGAACCATGAGGGTGTCACTCAAATATTGGCTTAGGGACATTAAGACCAACATTAGGTCCTTAAATAAGAGTAAGGACCAAATATTTTCATACTTCAAAGAGGTTAGCATTGCATTACTCTTCAACTTGGATGACACTTTACTCATCTTTGATGAGTTTGGTGTCCATCTCAGCCACTTCAAGGCAATAATGAAGAGAAATGTGGAAAAATCCAACATGGATGGAGCCAAAGTGATCATGGATCTTTCCATGTAATTGACAACTAAATTTCCACCAATTCAATAAGGTGAAAGTCACATTAGAATCCCCCTTGAACTTCATGATAAAATACTAACTCAATGAGAGGTGCTCTTCTATGAGCCACCTATCAATTTACTAAAGCAAGATCAGGTGGGAAACTTGGTTTTGCAGGTGCTAGAAACTCAACAATACATCCTAAAGCATTTGGGTATTGGTCCCCCATTAAACTTAATTTTAAGACCCTTGTGGTCCCAATTATGGGTATGTTGTCAAGACCTGAGGTCCTTTCTATCTTCCATGCCTTTTTATATGGGTGTTAGTGCAATGATTGAGTTTGTCACTATTCTCGGCCATGATGGATAGATATGGATCTCATTCCCTTTGGATACGATCCCATATTTTTTTCTATATTTTCTACTAAGCATATCATTGTAAAGTTAACAATTTTGTAAATGAACATTGAAAGATTTTTGCATATTTTTTTCATCTCACAGTGTTTTATTTCATGAATGCCTTTTAATTTTCTATGTTGTAATGTATGATATTGATGCTAGAATCTCAATTAAATTTATATATACTGTATATGTGATATATATAATGAGTAACATGTTATTTTAACTGGTTTCTTTACTCTTTCCATTTCATTTAGGTCCCTACAAATTTATGTGTAATTATCAATAGTTTTATAGGTGCTTATCCTAAAAAAAAGTTAATAAAATTAAGAATATATACTTTTCCATTAACTCATTTCCGTATGTGGTTGAATTATGAGTTCATGTGAAAATTTTAATACAATGGTAAAACTATATCTAGGCACATATTCGAGTATCAAGCATTGATGTTCTTTGGATTTCTCATAAACCATCATTTTATATCTTACCCTTATCTCTTTTATAATGTTTATTTATTACATGTGTTTCTTTAGTTCTTTTATAAATTTTGAAGCAAAGTTTCTATAGATAAACTCATCAGATTGAATTAACTAGTTTGAAGAGGCTTTGTGTTAAGGGGAAATAAAAATTGAATATTTGGTGGTAGCACTGTATTTCTTGAATATATATTTAAATTAGGCTATTTCATTTAGCCCAATATCTTCAACTCATGCCCTAAATTGTTTCATCATAAATTTTGAAACAAGAGGATGAAAGTCCCCATTTGTATCCCAAGCTCACTCATTTCACCTAGCTTAATAGGTGTATTTGAGAGCATGAAACCTTGGGTAAAATAGTAATTATCACTAGAAGGAGGGAACCTGATACCCATTTGGTAAAAAATCCTTAGAATACTAGTTGATATAAGATCAATCCAAATCCTTCTAAAAAAATCACTAGATCCAGGTCTATTCCTAGCTAGTTATTAATCTTACCCTTATTTTTTCACAAAAAGACTAGGATCAATAGAGGGAGACCAAGACCCCCAATTGACCCATCTAGTTCATACACCCAGGGAAATCCAAATAAGCACATCTGTATGGATGCACCCATGGCATGGGTAGTTGGGCCTACCATTAATGTCCTTGGATCTGTTCATGACCTAACTAGGAACCCAAAGAGGTACCTCCCTTAGTCCACACCCAATGGAGGATAAACTATTGAGGAACATGTGACTTCCTGTAAGACAAACCTTAGACTCTTGGATGTTGAGACCAAACATATGGATTGTATACTATTCCCTTTCACTTTTATGAATGTAGATTATAACTAGTTTCTAAATTTACTTGAAGATTTCATCATAGGATGAGAAGAGTTTTGTAATACCTTTTTATCTTAGTTTAGGAAATTCATTGACTCCAGTGTTCTATATCAAAAAAAATTATCATTAAGAGAGAATTAAATGAGCCCTTTAGGTGATTTAATGCTATATTCCATAAGATGTGTATCAGGGTTACTTCACTATACAAACCCAATGCCCAACTAGCTCTAAAAAGGTATAAGAATGCCCTGGGTCCCTAACTATAATGTTCCTATGTAGAGATCCCCTCATTATGGATTTTACACTATAATATGTTGTGGACACAAAAATAGATATAAAGTTAAACCAGTTATTCTAAATGGTGTCATCTATCTTAAATATATCACCAAATCTTCATGCCTTAAACCTTATTTTCAATATTAACTAGAATGTGTCGATGCCATAGCCTATGCCCATGACAAGCCAACTTTCTTTTATTCATTCTACATCTAATCAACATTTTTGATTCCTTAACATATTTAATAATGAATTAGTTCCTCAATCTCATAGTCAAACACTGATCCTTGCCATGAATAATGTACAAAGCATACCCCAAGAATCTATCAAGAATTATTTGGATGCCATACAATGTATGGTATAAAATATTAATAATGATTTCTAGGGCCTCTGAAGTTAGGTTATAAATAATGGTGGAGAGAATTATACAATTAATTTCATGTAACCACCCCTATAACCATTTTATTAGCTAACTAGAGACCTCACCAAATAGGCTACCCAAGATTAACATTTTTGAGTTGGGACTACCAAATTGGTATCATGTGCATAAAACAACCCAACATGGGAGTTTTAACTATATTTATTTATTTAGTGCATTTTATATCTTCGAAATAGAAATTGATGAATACAAGGTAGTCCCAAGCCACCCCAATGTGATTAATCATCCTAATCTACCTAGTTATTCAATATCCCCAAGCATTGCTTTGGTATTAGAGACATTTGAGTTCCATATCCAAGAGGATAATGATCCTAAAGAAACCACCAATGAGGTGTACACTTTTTAACATCACTAGAGAAAAAATATCCCATTAGTATTTGGAAATAGTAGCAACCCCTTATTACATCCACTCCTCCTAAAAATGGTGTCACTCCTCTTGATCCTAGATCAATAAATGATCCTCCACATCTATAATTTAATAACCCCAATCTCTCTAAAGAGTTCCATCCCATTCAAATCAAGACTAGGTATAACATAATATAATATATAAAGAAAATCAAGTAAAATATCATGTTACACCAACTTGCCTAAATCACTTAACAAAGAGACCTCCTCCTAAAGTCTTTGACAGATAAACAAGCTAAACCCAATCCTAAAACTACACATGCCAATGTGTCCATACATAATAACAAGGTATAAACTCATCCTTTCCTCCTTGAAGTTAGGTTATTTGTAAAGAACTTACATAACTTTCTATTTGAATTAGGAGCTGAAAAAAATGTCATGCCTAGTATAATTTATCAAGGATTATAATTAACACCTATTAAATTAGATAAGATAGTGGTCCAAATTGAAAAATATAAGTTCAAGATAGTGTGTGAACTCCTAAATGTCCATATGTGATTAGAATCTAAACCTAGATTCTAATAGTTTATAGACATTCAAGTGGTGGAAATATTGTAAGCTTATATGATGTTTTTTAGTAGGGATTCTTCCAAAACCTTTAGTGGATATATGGATATGGAATTCTACCATATGTGGCTACCTTATAGAGGCATGGACAATCAAATATGATGATAGATAGATAATGATGAAACATATGATCAAGGAATACTATGTGTCAATGAAAATATAAATATAGTATCTATTGGCAGAGGCATTTATACCCTATCTATAGAAAGGGAAAGAAATGAAGCTATAAAGATTATTTAGTTTTTAGGATTGTGGTATATATACTTTTATGGAGTCCATTCTAAACAATATTTTAGTGTTGGGTTCCTATTAATTGACCCATAAGGGAAGTTACATTTATCTATCGACAAGTTACAATTCCCTTTCATAAATAACCTTACAAAGCATAAAGCCTTGATCCTAGGTCTGCAGTTAGCACTAAAACATAATGTCAAAGAGATAAAGGTAATTGGGGATTCATAATTAGTATTTAATTAGGATTTTATAGTGATGTTTTATGCATTCAACATCATTCCTATCCCTAAAAAAGAGAATAAGGTTGCATATTTCTAGCATCTTTGACTACAAATTTAGCTCCTTTAGGTGACTCAAAACTACAACACTTTTCCATAGAGATTTTACCCTACCCATTAGTCCCAGACAACATTTATAACTTCTAATTTTTCAATTATGATCACCATATACTATATTACTTAAATAGCTTTGGGGTATTTAATGCTCATATCATAGATGAAAAACATAGAGATAGCCTCCTCTATAAAGAATGTGATGAAGATGGTGTTATGAACTTGAGTTAAAATATCTTACCAAAAGTCATGATTTCATTATAGAGGGTGTTTGACATGGATAAATATTCTTACACACCAAAAGAGACCAACTTGTGCTAACTAGCATTCACTCACCATTAACTTGGATTCGATTGACTAACCTAGAACTGTCTATATCATTCTCGACTATACTCTGAGTTAAATATAACACCTGAAGAGACTAATTATATAGTAAAAATATGTCATTTGTTTTACATAAAAATACATCAAGGTATTTGAGCCTAGTGTAATAACACACACTATTCCACTCACGCAAGGACAAGATCCATACAATTAGATATAGTGACATGTGAACTTGATTTTAGAGCCCCTCATCCACATTGAGGTTTATAAGCTTCTCTTGAATATGATTATATTCCTAGTCCATAATTATACATAGGTGGATAACCTTGTGCCTATTCATAAAAAGAGGAGAAATTTTATTGTGTCAATTTTTGAAACCTAAATTAATATTCAGACAAAGACAACTATCCCCTACTCTAATTAGTCAAAGTGATTTAGATGGTAATAAAATTCTATATTATGTTCTTATTATATGTATTCCCTATATATAACTAGATCCTATTAAACCCTAAAGGAAGAGTAAAAATTATGTTACTAATAAATTGGGGCACCTTTTCTTATAAAAGGATGTCATTTAGTCTCGTTAATATAGGATCCAATTTTAAAAGAGCCATAGACTTTGCCTTTGAGGGTCCAATCATTAAATACATAATTATTTATTTAGATGACTTGATTATTTTCTCAAAGTGTAGATTTATTCACGTTCACCACCTAAAAAATATATTCAAGAGATGTATAAGGTATGGTATTTCCATTAAGTTGAATAAAATAACACTTGGCCTCATAAAAGGTAGGTTCCTCAGTCACATTATCTCCAAGGAATGTGTTTTTATAGATCCTAAATATGCTAACATAATTTTTAGAATACCTCTTCCTAACATCAAAAAATAATTAAAGTCATTCTTAGAAAAATTAACTTTTTGTGCAAGTTTATATCTAGTTTTGTTGAGATTGTTAAGCCATTGAATGCAATGTAAAAATAAGATAAAAAGGTGGAGTGGACTCATATAGCTAGGAAATACTTCCTATATATAAAGTATAAAATTAGTCAAGCACCATTATTGATCATCCCAGACTATATCAAGGACTTTTAAATTTACTCCTTTGCTTTAAAATGTACCATAGTCATGGTACTCACTCATAAACTAGATGAATATGAGCACTTGATAGCATTCATGAGTAAAAACTTGAAGGATAAATATTTGAAGTACTCCACATTGGATAAAAATCCATATGATTTGGCAAAGTCTATGAATAAGTTTTGACATTACATCCTTAGCAAAAAGGTGTATACCATTGTTATAGACCTAGTCACAAAGTTTATGTTTGGTTAGAACAAGTTAGGAGCGTGAAGAGGTCAATGGATGGCTAAGTTATAAGAGTATGACATGAAAATCAAGATGACCAAGTTGGTCATAGGCTAAGGTATCACTTAGATAGTTAATGAAATTGATCCAAAGATTACTATGGTGTAATTAGACTAGTCATAAATAGTCTATTAGGACTGGTATTATCCAATTATCCATTATCTTCTTATGAGAGTCCTCTTCCATAATTGAAACATACATAAAAGAGATCACTCAAGATAAAGGCATCCCATTACATTATCAGTAAAGGAGTGATCTAAAAGAATAATTATGAAGGTAAATACCTCAGGTGCCTATCATAAGAAGAAGAAAAATAATTCATGAATAAATTTCATGAGACACTAAGTAGTGACCACCTTGTGGGAACAACAACACATGATATCCTATGAGCTAGATATTACTATCCTACCATTTTTAGGGATGTTAATGATCATGTTAACACCTACCATGAGTGAAAAACCTTTTACAAGAAATATTTTTATGCAACAATGCCCCTTCAGCCTGTAATAAAATAATATTTTTTTTCTCAATAAGGACTTGACTTCATAGGAGTCATCAACCAAAATTATTAGTGGTCCATAATTTTATGCTCATAGACAATAATTATTACAATAGATAGATGGAATCAATAACAAATAATGATAACATAGTTACATAAGTGATGAATATGCTCGAAGATAAATATAACTATGAGGTTTGGTACCAAAGCCTCACAGGGCTGTGACAATGGTATCCCATTTGATTTAGCCAAACTCACTAAATGGGATTATGAGAATGGAATCAAATTGAAATTATAATTTAACTACTACTTAAAAAGGAATGGATTAGCTAAGTTGACCAATAATAACTTGATATATGAAATAAATAATCTAGAGATAAATGACCTAGGGATTGGTACTCATTATTTTGATATGCACTCTAGATTGATCGAACTAGATATAAGAAATATATCAAGAGTTCACATTTTATTTTGGTATATGGTTTGGAAATAATATTTCCAATGACTCTCAATATTCCCACATATAATTTCATGTAATAATACCTAGACGATGATGAGAAGACAAGATCAATTTTGTTGGACATTATTCAAATAGAATACATATGAGAAGAAGTCTTATAGAGCATTAGTAAACACTAGGACACTATAAAAATATGGTTTTATAAGAACAAAAATTTGATATCATTTTTGATATTAGACTAGTCCTTTTTTGGGATCAATAACATGAGAATAAATGCAAACATTCCAACCTAGACCCACTCTAGATTCACCCTTACCAAATTTTTAGGTTGCTTAAATAGAATGCTTTTAGACTATAAGACCTCCAAGGAAAGTACCTCTCGTTACACATGAATGGATGGTTATTTAAGCACTAATTATTTATTGTTACAACCACTAATATCTTAGAATATCCCCCATGGTGAAGGCTAGTAATGTAAATATATATTAGAGTTAGTTTAGTTTTGTGTGTTTTATTTGATTTGGTGTTTTCTTCTACCATGTATTTGCTGATATCACATGTTTGTTTCTTTATTGTTATCATTTTTTGCTTTAGTTGTATTCGTTTTCTCCCCCTGTGTTTTCATTTTATTCTAATCCCCCATAGTAGTTTATTCCTAGAGCCCCAAAAGTGAAAACTTGTTCCCACAATAAGATCAATAATAAAAATTAGTGCTATAAAAAAGATAATATTGGTGCCAAGCATTGGCCCTTATATCCTTAGATTTATCCCTTTTAAAGGTAGTCCATCCATTGAATACATAGTTCATAGAGTAGAGACATGGAAAGTGACCTTCCATTATTTAACAATCCAATGCACAGGGAAAATTATTCCATAATATCTAGTAAGAACGAGGCTATAAATTCTAAACTTAGCACATGAATTGATAAAATTTCTTTTCATAAAAAGAGATCATAACTGCACTTTTAAAAACATCAAAAGGTCACTATGAATTCATTGAATGAGCAAATAGTTATATATATTATTGAGGAAGCCACTAGACCAACCATTTACCTTGGCTACATTGGTTCCCAACCCTCATGGATTAGAAATAAAGAAAACATTAGAAGTGAAGGAAGTCTATAATGTAAAGAAAATATCAAAGCCTCTTCATAATAAAGGGTGATTTATGTAACCTCCATCACATGTTTTCTAACTTGGTTGGCCATGGATCAAGGCCCATAGTGGAATCAAAGGTATCTCTTTTTAGATATATATGCTTGGTTGGTAGTAGAGTAATGTTTGATCCTTCCCTTCCTCGATCATTTTATGAAAAATATAAATTTATTTTCAAGACATCTACACACTTAAGCCACCTCTAAGATAAATCATGGATTCATAATGAAACAAAAGGAAATAAACAACTCCTCACATAATATTATCTCTTGGAGGAATTAGAGCCCAATCTATTATGTGTTTAAGTAGGCTTAAGTGTTCCTTTCTCTTCAAGTTCTATTGAAAGAAGTTTGATCCATTTATCTACTTATTCAATAATGGAGGCACACATTTTGGGTTATAAAAACAAGGTAGTGTTTTCCCCGCATAGTCACCATTTGTGTTGGCTAACACGTCTCTTTTTATAGAAGAAAATGGGACCATTACACCTTAAATTTGTTTAAAATTATCAACACTCTATCAAGCCTAGTCTAATCATCAAGATTTTATACAACCCTAATAATAGATCTTTTTTTTAAAGCTTATTTCATGGTTGTTTACATTTAAAGGATTTGTTCACATTGAATTCTTTAATTGTTTTCATACTTAGTTCATGTTTAAGAGATAACTATTTCCTACATAAAATCCATGTGTAGACATGTCCTAGATTCTCATTACTAGAACATCAATCTTGGAGTCCTAGTTGGATTTATTAGAGTCCTTTTGGTAGAAAGTTAAGGGTCAGTTTGATTATGAATCAATTTGAACTAACTTAAATTTTTGATCATTTTTTGCATGTCTTGGAGGTGTCAAAGTTGTTAGAACCTTAAGAGGCTCAAACCAATGAGGAAGTATCACATGTCCCTATGCACCTAGAGAGGTCATATATATAAAAATATTAGGAATTTTGAACCAATGAGGAGGTTCCATGTGTCCATGTGTGCCTAAAGGTGTCAGAGTTTTTATAGCCCTGATAGGCCTAAACCACTTAGGAAGAACCATGTGTCCATGTGCACCATAAATGTTAGATCTATTAGAGCCTAAAGAGGCCCAAACTAATGAGGAAGTGCCACATGTAAATTTGAACCTGAAGGTGTTAGAGTTATTAGAAACTTTGGAGGATTGAATTAATGAGGAAGTTGCATGTCTCCCCATGCACCTAGATCTGTCAGAGGTGTTATAACTATCAAAGCCGTATGAAGCCTAAATGAGTAATAAAAATCCACATGTACCCTCATACATTCAAGTGAAAGATAATCGTAGGAGGCCCCAAAAGTCAAAAAATGTACAATCATACCTAGACCCAATTAGAGGGCCACATGTACTTTTTACACTTAAGAAACCAACTCATACTAGAATAACTATTAAAACAAATGGATCCACATCACACCTAATTTACACAGTACTCATAAATACCACCACTCTTTAATTGACACATGGCTAGCCCTAGGGAAGTTAATAGTGCCATGAGGGATAAAATAGGTGTGTACCTACCATGCTCCTTGCATTTATTATTTTAATTTAGGTAAATTGTGATCCAATAGGTAGAGGATTCCCATCATTACCAACTAATCTAAAGGGGGCTTGTTTTTTAAATTTTGATTTAATTATAAATTAATAAATTTATAAATTAAGATCAAACCTATCAAATAAGAGTATAATTCATAGTACATGAACCTTAAAGGCAATAACTACATAAAATATCATAAATATCTATAATATCATGTTTGAATTAAGCACACCATTATTTTTCATTTGCACATATAAATCATTCTAAGATTTTTACCTTGATTTCCCCCTAGAGCCCAAATATGCCCCTAACATATTTTGTACATGAAGAATAATAAATATAGAGATGGTCACCTTTAACTCTAATCCCAAACTAGATTCAGATTTTTGGGACACCACAATCATATAGGGAATTATAAGGTGCAAACATGATAATGAGATATTCAAAACCATTAAATACATACCAAAGGATGATGATGTGGATTTCATCATTGAATTGATATCCCTTAAGGACTCAAGCCTACAAAAAGTGGCTACCAAGATATAAGTCTTCCCATGTGCATACCTATTTAGCAACCTACTACACTCTTCCTGGTGCAATATGGTTATTGCGTACTCATTGAACAATAAGTTTAAGACTAAAAATTTATCTAGGCCTAAATTCAAATAATATTAAAACATAATAGAATACAAAGTAACCTATGACAAGGATCTCATGGACACCTAGGTGGATACTCACAACATCCATGAAGTTCTTAAGGATTGGGTTGAGGACACTGACATGTGGGGTAAAAGGAAAGACATTGATGTATACACGATAAAGATGTTTTTAGAGGGAGTATGTACCAGTATGATGTTGTTAAATTTATTATATGGGAAATGTGACATGGTTAATTTTAATAAGTTATGGGCTTCCCTTCTTGGCATTATTATGAAAGGAGAAGAATTCTTAGATTTGGGGAGCATCATCACATTCAATCTCATCCAAAAAGTGAATGAATCCCACACTAAAAGAAATTTTTGCATGATGTCCTACATCATGGATGTTGTCTATAATACCCTAGAATTCAAATCCAAAATCTTCCCTTTATCAATACTAATGGGGTTTATGGTACATGTAGTGTTTTATATACTCTGCATTCATCACTTTTAAAATTGTATCTAGGACATTTGTGACCACTTATACGCCATTGTGTGTTAAACCATTAATAAGAGTCTGATTTTAAGGATATCAAAGGAGATGAGATATTTAATCCATCCCATCATACCTTACTTGTACTATAAAATCATACCATAATCAGGGTGGAAGACATTATAGGGGGCCCTCTCTTATTTCCTTACATAGTCCTAAACTACCTAGTAGAATAATAAACAACCTAAAAATTGGCCAATGAAATATTGGGTTTCTACATTTTTATAAGACAAAATACCTACCTAATTCTCCTAGTGATCATCAGTCATCATGAATACAAAATCTTATAGGTGTTTCAAGTGATTGCCTAGCACAAAGACATATTCAACCTAGGCAAGGTTGAGGATAGATAGTGGGATCCTGAAGGTACAATGCATGCTCACATGAAGACATATTAGGCATGCCTCAACACCACATGTCATCATGAGGGTAATGTAAATGATATAATTCAACTCAACTTGGAAAATGCTTCATAGGTAATTATGAAGTTAGAAGCCTCCACCTGTCATAAGGCCTAGTCTCAAGATCAACTCATGTTAAAAAAAGGCCAAATCCTCCATAACCATCCTATTTATAGTAAGCCCCATAATGGCCTATTACCTATTGTCACAAAATATTTCACTCTAGAAGAGGTTTTTTAGGCATCTTCCATATTTGGGTAACATGGGAACATTTCTAGGTATGTGTGTGTACCTATATTAGAAATGAGCCTCTAGGTTTAAGGGCTAGCTCCCTGAATATATCATGCAATGTTTATCACTTAAGATATTGATTATTTATGGGGGAAAAGAGTTAGAAAATTCATAAATTGAACCTAATTTGAAGAAAGTGATGCACCAAGAATATCTTCCACATGACCATCATATTTTCTACCATAATGAAACAAAGTATACAAGCTAGTCTCTAAGTCTCAATGGGTTCTAACATGAGTATTTCAATATAGAGATGAGGTGTGAATAGAAATATAAGGAAAATGAGCTAGAGGGTAGATTTCATACTCTAATAAAAACATACATTTGAAGAGACTTTGCACGCTAGAATACACTCTTTATAACCTATTAGATTAATAACTCTTGTTATACATGAAAGGATAAGGGAATGAAGGATAGAGGGTTATCACTTCTCATCACTATACATCACTTTTAGACTTAGAAAATTGTTCAAAGCTAAGAGAAAACACTTGTATTAATGTTCAAATGGAAAATATAACATTCGTCTAGTAGGGCTTTGCCATATATGGTGTGTAAATTATTTACAATATCTCAAGAGCTATACTTATAAAAGAAAAGCCATAAGAGAAAGGGGGCCTTGGCACTCAAAAACGGAATCAATCAGTTTAAATATTTGAATTGAAATTTTAATTACCTCTACAAATATGCTAATTTAGACCATTTGATTGATTGAGGTCACCTTAAGTGGTTGCACAATTACATCATTCTCCCCTTGATGCTCCCTGATGGTTGTAATGGTAGGATCGAGTGGTTAGAGATTTGTCCTAATGCTAAACCACCCATGACTAATTTTTTGATGTGTACCAAAGTGGAGAGAAGGGTTTTTTCATGTAATTGGTCTTGGATATGAGACTATTGGGGCCTATGTGTATGCCTTCATGGAACCCATTAGAATGTTAGCTCTCACTTCACCCAGATCATGCTCAAACTAGTTCTTCTATTCATGGGTCCACTAAGATGGAAAACTAATCTCAAACTATTGGTTTTCTTATAGTCATTATATTATTTTAGGATTTGAGGGTTTAATATATGCATGGACCCTTATTTTATAATGGTGAACATAGTCACCAGACAATGCAACTTAAAAGATGGACCTTGTATGTAATAAATCTATGAACCAAAGGTTCATGTTGCTCTCCAGTGGCATCCCTAATGCTTTGTACCTGATTGTATCATATTGACCACTCTATGAAATTTGAATGAGCTTTAATGGTATCAAGAAGACCTTGAAAAACCTTATTGTCCATGGTCAAAAATAGCTTTTTGACCTCTGTCAAAAACCCTAGGCTAACATTCACTTTAATTAGGTAACAAAATGTGACTTGGCTTATTGACACATTAACCAGCTCACTCTGTTGATCTGCCTATGCATGGATGCCCATGAGTCATAAAATATTCTTTTAAATGTCAATATTGTCTCTACTTACTCCATGTGGTAGTCTCTCATTCATCCTTAGGATACATAGACTCTTTAACCCATCTCATGTTGTTGGATTGATATGTATGAGTGAGCGAGGACCATTGATCTTATTAGGACCCATTATTTGAAAGCCAATAACTAGTCCATAGTCTTAAACTTGATAGTCTATGGGACATATTTTGATGTTCACATGACTGTTGTTGATGATCACATGACCATCACATTTAAGCTCAAAAGGATTGTCTTGCCCTGTCTTTAAATTTGATGTTTACATAACCATCATTCATCATTTTGTAGAACATGATTGACATCCCATGGACCATCAAATTTAAACATAGGCAGATTTTTGCTCAAGATTCAAATTGACATTAGTTTGAACATCTTATTTTTTTGACCAACTTTGAAAGCTTGGATCTTGAAGTGAGACAAACATGAAGGTCCCAAATTTGTAGGAGATGCTCTTTTTTCTAAGAAGGATGAACCCATTTGATGCAATGGTCCTAAGAGATTCTCAAGTGAATATTTTTGAATTTCAAGAATTATGGTTCATAACTACTTCTATGTGACATCCCATGATGGCTAAGATCAAACAATGAAGTATGGGGAACTTAGCAAAATACCTAGGAGCCCAACTTTGCACATGTATAACTTCATTTACACTTTGATGAAGGACCTGAGACTTAGCACATAAAAACTCGGGACCAAAATGAACAAAACCATGTGACCATCCTCCCCTATAACTTTTACATGTGTGAGATATATCTTCATGAAGATGCTCACTTAGCTCTACTTAAACCTTTGGAGAAAATGGCTAAGTGTGAATAAACATGTAGAAAGTGGCTGAGAAGCCAATTTTAGATTTTCATAACTTTGGATATAGTTAGGTGGAGGAATTGAGATTTGGTGTATATGATATTGGCATAAAAGTGAATAGACCCATATGATCAATTCTCTATAAGTCATCCTCATATGGAAATTATAACATCAGCAAAGCCTTACTCAAAATTCTACCACTAGACCTAAGATGTCTAGATGAATATAATGAAGAACTAGATGAAAACCATGATCTTCTTAAGTCATTCCAAGTATTCTTAGCATCCCATAGGGTCTCTACAACACTCTCTATCTACTTATCCATTAGCAACTTGATCACCATGAAGACACACCACTTGTATAAAATGACTCTAAAATGGCCCCTTAAACACCAAATGACATAAGGACCAAACTAGACTATGACCCACTTAAAATGGCATATGACATGACATCAAATAAAGCCAAAAAATATCTTATGACATTATAAAAAGACCCTATATAAGATTTTTCCTATAAGGGGGTTGACCCATTTTGGGTTGTGGGAAAAAATGGTCAACATCTTTAGTGATTTCTTAGGGGTGGTATGCTTTCTATGCCATGACCAGTTACCTAATCATGTCCATTGGGATATGGAGTCATAATTATATAGGTTAGACATATAAACTGATTTTAATAATGCATGAAACATAGAAAACATTAGGGATAAAACATAAATCAAGGAACTAAACAAAACACATTGTGCTTCAAAGCACTTATTGGGACACAACAGAACAAGAAAATAAAACACACAAATAACCTAATATTTACAAGATATACCTTCAACTCTTAATGATAGGGTTTCAAGTATATCCCATTCATAGGGATAGGCAATTCTTCTCCATTCATCCTTACTAACTAAATGGAGTTGCTTTGCTTTCACTTGGTAATGACATACGGTCCACTCTATAAGGCATCAAACTTAGTAATCCTACCTAGCTTTGCTTTATCTTCATCCCATTTCAAGACTATGTCACCTTCTTAAAATGGTCTTAGAGTTACCTTCTTGTCAAAAGACCTTTTCATCAGTACCTGGTGATGCTCTATGGATTGATAAGCCTTACTTCTAGTCTCTTGAAACTCTATTAGTTCTATCAATCTCATGTCCATGGGAGTGTTAAAAATAAACTCTAGTTGGAGTGCTAATTCTAAGGTTGACTACTCTTGAGATATGCACAGTGTGGCTTCCCTTCCATAGACAAACACAAGAGGAAAATTCCATATTGTTCTCTTAGGAGTTATCCTATTAGCCCATAAGGTTGTATTTAGTTTGGTATACCAAGATCTTTTATTATTATATAGGTTTCTCTTAATGATTTTGATCAGGTTCTTATTGGCAGATTTTACCAACCCATTACCTTGAGGGTAATAGTTGGATGAAGTGATAAAAAATATGCCATTGTTATTTACCTAGTAAATTATTTTAGCACCCATAAAATTAAGAGCATTATCTAAAATGATAGTATAAAGGGTGCAAAACCTCATTATGATGCTCTCATATAACTCCAAGATGGTACTCTCATTAGCCTCCTACAATGCTACTACCTCAACCCATCTGGTAAAATAGTCAGTTGTTGTGAGTATCCATTTGTGACCAACACTTGATGGGGGGTTTATCATGCTAATCAAGTCAAGACCCCATTGCATGAAAGGTTGGTCCACTTGGATAGGATTTAGAGGAAGAGCTACAAGCTTCTCCTTTCCTATAAATAAGGTACATTGTCCACACCTCACCCAAGCATGGAAAACCTTAAAGAGGTTGGGCCAATAATAGCCAACTCTCATGATCTTAGTAGTTGTGGTGCTTAGAGAGAAATGGTATCCTATTGTCCCATCATGGAACTTCTCAAGAAACACTCCAAACTAGTTGTTTTCAATGCATCTCAATAATATACCATTGATGTATCTCATAAACAACATGTCATCCACAAGACAAAAGGGTATATATTTCAATCTAAAATACCTCCTTTATGATCTATTCATATTATCGAGGTACTCACCATTTTGTAAAAATTTGATCATGTCCCATGTCAAATTTTTTAGAGGTAATGGACCAGTTGGTTGGGGACACTCATGATTGATTGGAGCTTCCTCTTTTGATTCATGAAGATATAAAGTTAGATGATCACATAGGCCTCTTCCCCTTACTAGTTTTGTCACTTTGATATCAACATCATACTCCATCACCCTAGTGATCCACCCCACCCTCTTTTCACTGAGATCCCTACTAAAAAGAAACTCCTTGGTGTTGGGATGAGAGATCATAACTTGAATATTGTTATTTGAAACCATATGTATGAACTTATTTAGTCCTCTTATAATAACAAGGACCTATTTCTCCACAAAGGTGTATTTGACTCTGTAATCTAAACCTTGACTGAAGAATGCATTTGGTTGCTTCACACCCTCATTATTCTTCTACATCATCATGGATGAGATAGTATCAAGGTTAGAAAATGAATATAACATGTAGTATTTAGTAAAATATAGATTCAAAAGGGTAGGACCTTTTATAATTTATTTCTTTATCACTTCAAAATTGCTCTTACCCTCTTTGGTCCAAGAGAAAACCTAGTTCTTCTTGAGCATATTTGTGATAGGCTTTACTAAAGATGTGAAACAAGGTATGAATCTTCTTATAAAATTTATTTCCCCAAGACACTTTGAAGACCTTTATTATGTAAGGGCAATGATAAACCTATGATAGCCTCCATTCTCTTAGGATCAATAGTCAAACCATTCTTAGAAATAATATGTCACAAGAGCTTACCTTCATGAATAGTAAAGATGCACTTTTTTGGGTTAAAGGATACCCCATATTGATCACATCTTTCAAACACTTAACTTAAATGTTGCATGTGTTCATTTGCATCCTTATAAAATACCATTATATCATCTAGATAAACCAATACCAACTCATGGATTAAAACTTTAAAGGTCATATCCATTACTCTCTAAAAAGTGGCATTGACATTGGACAGACCAAAAGGCATCTTCCTATAAGTAAAGGTTCCCCATTTGGTAGTGAAGGCTATATTAAACCGATCATCTTCATTGACTAAAATTTGATTGTAGATTGAATAGCCATATAGCAGAGAGAAGTGCTAAGAACCTAAAACCATCTACATAATCTATTCCATTGAGGGTAGAGGATAGTGATATTTGAGTGACACTTGATTAAGATATATAAATCCTACACAAAGCCTTATATCCCCACTCTTATTTATAATAGGCACAAGGTAGCCACCCATGTTTAATGCATAATGGGAAATATTATCTTAGATTCAAGGAACTTGGTGAGCTCCATCCTCATGAGTTTCTCAACCTTGGGGTTGATGGGTCTTTACTTTTGTCTAATCAGTTTAACTCCTAGTTCCAAATCAATGGTATGGTGTAATAGGCTAGGATAAAATCCCATGATGTACTTATATTCCAAATAAAATATATCATGAAACTCTCTACATATTTCAATGAATGCTTTCTTTTCTAATGTAGAACATACGTTTCTAGTTTGAAGAATTTGTCCTTGAAGATCAAGACCCTTTATTAATTCTCCTCCTTTGTAGATACACTCACTTTCTCATTCCTCTTTTGATAATTCTCATTAAATATACTTTCTAAGGTCACCAAACCCTTAGGTATATTATTGGTCTTTAGTTACACAATCTGGTCACCCAACTATTCTTGGAGTCTCCCCTGATTTCTTGAAGAAAACTCAACCTCATTTTGTAAAAAGCATGTAATGTGTTTATTACTATCAAAAACTTTCCAAGATACTTCATTATTAGGTACAAAATATTTGATAATAATCTTTACATGAGACTTCTTTCCTTCCTCCTTTATGGTAGTTAGAGTGTCAAATTGGGATCTTATAATAGCTAATCTATTAGCATGACTATTTTGCTCCCTTAGGACTGATTGAATGTTGAATGTATTGAAGCATTCAAGAATATCCCATACCTAATGCCTATATGACTTAAGAAAATCATTATTATCATCAACCACCTTCCTCACCTAGTACATAACCAATTCCCTATCTCCATACATTTACAGATTCTTGACTCCTTTTCTCCTTACTCATTGAAGGCCATGAATCAAACCTTCATACTCAGCCGCATTTCAAGTGCAATTGAAATGAAATATTTATGAAGCATAATATTGTTTTTTGGATGGAGAGACCAACATAACACTAGCCCTTACACCAACTTTACTTCTTGAACTATTGAAAAACATCTTCCACAGTTCATCATCTTCACCCTCTTCCTTGGTGACTAGAGGTCTCTATATTCCTTCTTCATGTATATAATATGTCCCTAGATCAGTTTCCTTGATAAGAGCATAAGGATTATACTCATAATTATTAGTACCATATTCATCAAGAAATAAATTTTCAATGCCCTTAAGTTTGTAAGAAGTGCTATCATCTGGAATAGAATCCTTTTATTCATGAATAACATAGTTTAAATTAGAACTTATCTTGATGTAAGGTTTGATATGAAACTATTGTCACTTGTATTTTCACCCTTTGATGAATTTTCTTATCTCTCCTCATCCAAGTGGCATAATTGAAACACCTCTAAGCTTGTGGGTAGTCTAAGGATGAGGTGAATCTCTAGATAGGGATAAATCTCTTGATGTACCACTTTGGATTACTAATACACCTAAAATTTATAAGGGAAAAGGTAGAGATAAAATTTAAATAAAACTATCCTAAGGGATGTGATACACCAAATAATTTTATGACTTCCAACTAACAACATATTACACATGAGAACAAAGGACTAATCAAACACACACATTTTAAATCTAAGTCTTCTCACATCAATATTTCATTATGAGGTTATGGGTGAATGTTTAAGGCTAGGAGGACTAAACAAGAGGCCTTGAATGAAACTAATTAATATGATAACTCACTCAACCTTGACATTTCCTAGAACACTTCACATGACCTACAAGAAAAGCTACAAATAGGTGAGAAAATGAGACAACATGATAAGAATCCATAGTCTTCACTAAGCAATATCCATCATCTAAGTAAAAAAACTATGAAAAGTTATGGAAGAGGTAAAAATTAGTATTATTTATTAATAAAATGGTATGTAAATGAGTAGGGCTTCACCATACTTAGATGGAGCATAAGTGACAATGGCCAAAATGGCTAGTTCTTATAAAACTTGAGAGAGAGAGAGGAGACGAGAGAATTACAAGGGTCACAAGTAAACTTGTCAAGATCAAAAAATGAGTTAATTATGAATGATAATAGGATATGGGATGAACCATGAAAGGTTAAAAGATACAAGTGGCCATACAAGGCATGATACTCTTGCAAAGTGGCATAAAACTCCTTATTTTGGCTCAAAAAAATATCTTCATAATTTAGACCTATTTGGACATCTCAAAAATAACTAGGGATAGGTATGATTATTGGAATAAATGGGAATAATTTTGGACATGCCTCTCCATATATTTTTTGTATTCTTGGTCATCTAGAATCATCTGGGAATGAGCCATCATCATTTGTAATCTAAAAAACTCTTCCTTCATGGACCCTACACACTTGTCCTCCAAAAAGGCATTAGTTTTTCATGAAAATAAATGGGAAGGAGTGAATTAAAGACCATCCATGGCTTTATAATCATTAGGCACACCTTAAAATCACTTCCACTTGGATTTTTCACACTTCCCACTAGTTTGGTCACTATGCCAGTTTTGACTAGTTGAAATGGAGCAACTATTTGAGGCACTTAAGATTTTTAACAAGGAATTAAATTTACATAGAGAGTTATATTAAGTCCTAATATTTTACACAAACTTTATTTCATCTTTAGACTCCTTTGAGAATTTGAAAAACACATAAAACAGTCAAGAAAACCCTATTTAACACCCTGTTAGTATAGTTTTGTACAAATCAAAAGGGTGGGGAGGATTTTGAGAGATTCCTATATAATTTCCAATAACTTTCATGATAAAACTATTCCATTATAATTCATCTCTAGCTTCATTTCTCCAATTGGGTCCTTCCAAGGGTTTTAGCTTGTTTACCCTCTTAAGCTTTATTCATGTAGGTTTCACATTTAAATTCCAAACCAATGACAAAAAATGTTTCCTATGACCCTATATAAATCCTCTTATCTTATTTTACCTCCATTAAAATCCTCAAAAGAGATATGAGCTTTCAAAATTAGCCTACCAAGCTTGCTTTTCCATTTGCACAAGCCAAACATTGGTCCCAAGCCAAAATTGGCTCTCCTTGTGGTTTTTATACATAATAAGAGTTTTAAAATATATTTAATGATCCAAAAATCATGTGAAAATTAATTATAATACATATCCAAAGCTAAAAGTATGAGTGACTTCCCACTTGGACACTAGGCCTAAATCCTACCTAACAGGCTGATTATAACCTTGAGGGTCTAGAAAATTATATTTATTTTATGCCCTCTATGATATGTTTCTATGTTTTCCATAGGTTTAATTCATATTTATAAACCTCCTTTAAATGTTAAAATAACTCCTAGTCTCACCTTATCACTCATCTCTCAAACCTGCAAGCTTATACACAAGGGGAAGTACCCTCTATCTGAGACAAAATAGAGGGTACTTCCCCTAGTTAATTAGACCATTTGGATATTTTATATGGTTATCCAAGTTTTAAGGATGTACTCCACCAAATTTTATCCCTTGATAACATCATTTTACCTTCTAACTCCCTTAAAACCTAAAACTGACTGTGCAAGAGATAAACTGTGTGCAAGGTTTCTTATTATGGACTCTGTGTACTTGCTTAGATTCCTTTGTTGGATTTATTTACACTAAAAAGATCCAATATATGTCATAATTATCCCAATAAATATTTCATAGGTATAATCACCATATAAACTTTCCATACATACTTTAAACTACTTAACCTTCCATTTCACTATCTTAGACTACTGGCTATACTTCTTATTTTGGAGGGTGCCTATAGGTATTCCTAGCTTGAGTTTAAATTTGAAAAATTGATTAATCATTTCTTGACTCTTCCCATGGTCATTTATAATCTATTTGACCTATGTATTTATGTTTGGACTAAGTTCACTTCAAGCATTCTAACATTCTTGCTCTCTGCCCCTCACAATCAACTATAATTGACTGTGAGAGGGCTTGTATGTGTCTACTTGCTCTGTTAGGCTTGAGACAATGTTAGAATAACCTTATTAAATAATCCATATTCATTTAAAAATTATTTTAATCATTACTTGATGTTTTAACCACACCAAAACTTAGAAACATCACCTTCATTACTCACTGCCAACACAATCATACATAGTCAATTGTGTTTGAAAAAGGGAAACCTTAGTATGAAGACTCTTATTTGGAGATATTTCATATAAATTTTTATTTTATGGACCATTTATAACTTCTTCCATAATACCAATTTAATATTCCCATGCTTAATCCTCCATCATGGACTATGTAGGAGTTTGACCCCTATTGCAGGTGCATATTTTTAGAGGGAAGGACACTTGTAGGTGTTTATGGGACCTAAAACACTATATATCACCCTATCTTGATGATATCTATGTCAATTTGTGTATATTTCACTCAAAAATTCAATTTATAATAAGTAAATATGCCTCATCATCACCTTAAAGTTTTAAGGTCACCTTGTACCTTCAAAACATGTAGATATTACTGCCTAAACTCAATGCATAAATGTGCATATTGGAGCTCTTTAACAATTATCCTCCAATAGTCCTCTACCTTCTAATTTTTTCCAAGTATTTATCCTATGTATAATATATATAATTAATTAAATATTATTAATCAAAATTTAGTATGGCATTGTTAAAAATCTCTCCAAAATAGCTAGGTGCTCTATTTTACATGTTTAGGGAATGGATCCTTGAATTCCATAGTCATTACCTTTATAAGGTTCCTCCACTATAATTTACCAATTTAACCTTAAATAAGATATTATATGATAAAACCATACAATATAAATTCAAATAAGTCTTTGTCATGTTCCAACTTCCTCCATTTAGAGTTCCTTGTCCTCTGTTAGGACCACATATAGGTGGGCATTCTAGTATACAGGTAGTAAGGCACCTTTGAGTAGTAAGCATGATCTTGTGATTTTAAAAAGTTATTGGACCTTTTACAAGAGTTTAAAATAGAAATTTTCCATTTAAAAAACCTTTATTATATTAAAAATCTCCTTTTAACATATTTGGCTTCCATAGAGGCACATGTAGGTGCATATTGGGTTGTATGTAAGTAGTGAATCATGAAATATGAACCATACTCATAGAATATGCCTTTATAGTTAGTTTATTCCCATTAATGTATACGAATGAATCATTATGATGTTGTAGATATTTAATCAATATTACACTCCTCATGATAATGTTTACTTTCTTTTAGGTAGTTGTAGTTGCAATTAATGGTAGAAGGTGGTGTGAGCGATTGCATTGGCTAACTGCCACAGTCCCTTGCTCACTTGGAAAATTAGTACACTACCTCATGATACAAGAAGATGTTTCATAGATTTTTAAACTTCCTCATTCACTTGTGAACATGTTATATAATTTCCATACACGTGCTTCATCATGAGCAAGTAAATAGTGAGCAAACGTTGACTATATGGTGTCCATGACTACACCCTCATAGAACATTGCCTTGAAGATGAGATTGAAAGATAAAGGGGGATAAATATAAATTTTATAACATGGAAATATACCTATAAAAACCCTCTTAATCCATTGTTAAATCATGAAGATTCAAAAATGGTGAAAACAAGCATGTCATCCCAAATGAGAGCAGTCTATAAACTTGAGATAATTTTCTCATAAAAACACCTTGAAACATAAAACAAAGCATATTAATAATTATATAATGAATCCAAAATCATATATAATCAACCTTATCAACTAGTTTGTATGGAATTTTCTAAAATGGAGCAAAACCTATAGGGTTCACAAATTAGCAGGCAAAAAAACATAGTCAACTTGCAAAGGATGGTTCATAAAACATGGTTGAAAAATATTAGAAATATTGTTATGGAAATGGATCTATCTAAGTTTAATACTACCTCTCAAATTTTTTTTAACTGGAACCTCTTCTACTGACTGTACCAAGCATGAACCTGTAGATCACTTTTGCGTGTCTAAAAGGGCAAAAAAGGAGCAAAATGGTTTTGATATTTTTTTAGCACTTTAAAATAATGTAAAAAACTAATATGAGTTTGAATAATATGAAGGTATGCTCCATGACCTTATCCCATGTGTCACCTTCTCCCATGGGCTATATAAGTGCCAAATTCTTCTCTTTTCTTAAGAAAACTACCCTTTCTTCTGAAGAACCTACCAAATTTTAGTTATGATAGTTTATTAAGACATATTAGGATACATGGGATGTGAAATCACCTTTTATAACCTTCACATTTCCCAAGGAGGCCATATAACCTATTAAATGTTCTCTTTATGACCCAAAAATGACTTAAAATGATAAAAAGACTAAAATGACTAATGACCAAGGCTAATATAACATGAAATCACACTAAATGACATATAATACACCTTAAGATATATATTATATACCCCTTAAACACTTAAAAATAATTTTTTTACCTATAGGCATACCAATTTAACCTGAAGGGTCAAATTTGGTCAACAAAAACCTTGCAAGAGGTTGTGTCCTAATTATAACCTTGGTCCCATACCTCATCATAAAGGTTAAGAAGGACCAATTAGATGAAATATATCCACAAATATTATCAGTAAAATCCCTTGATAGGTAGATTTCAAAGTGGGTTGGGAGATCAACAGCAACTATGTCTTGCAAGATAGGAAAGCTGGGACAGTTATATAGGAAAACCTTCAAGATTTTGATCAGTCTTATGGTTTTGGTAGGGATACCATATATTTGGAGAAATTCTTTACTATGAGGCTCATACTTCAAACCCAATTTTTTTGCTACTTGAAGCTCCACTATCCACTATGTAATTATGGACCAACTTGTCACCTAATATGAGAGTGAGATATAATGGTGGAGGTTTGTCAGCGCTAGTGGATGGTTTAACAATGGTACTAGGGACACTTACAAGGACAAAATGGCTTTGAATTTGATTTGAGGGTGAGACACTAGTAGGGATAGTAGATAACTACTTTTGGAGGAGTTCCTTATGACTAGGCATATGGAAAACATCCCAAAGGGAAATGGATGTTTTAGTACTCTTCAAAGAATATAAAATGTTTAAAGAAGATATACCTACTTTCTCTTGGGATCTTGTAGGTAGATAAATACTTGTAACTTGAGGGATAGGGGTAGACCTTACCACATTTTGATTTGTTAGAGGTGTAAAATCCTTTGGAACTATCACAAAAGCCTTTGGAATGGTCATACTTATAGTTGTGTCCTATTTACTTGTAGGAGGATTAGATGAGACTATAGGACTACTAATACCACCCCTTAGAGACCTCTTCTTGGCCCTAGTATTATCTATAATAGAGGCTCCTTGATTTAGCACAAAAGTGTCTTCAGATGGAAAGTTAGTGAAGACCTCTCCTTGAGTTTACCAATCCTTGTTAGCTTGCATCATCACCTCATCTTCATTTGATAAGAGGGGAGTAACTATCCATTGAGACACCAAAGCTTGATTTACATTTTGATTGGAATCCATGAATTGGTCTTTCTACCAATCTTCTCCCTACACCAAATTGCTATAAACTGGTACCATCTCCTTTGCATTGGTGGTAGAGCTACAATTGTATGTATTAACATGCCTATTGGGATTAGGTTACCATTGGCCTCTCCCTCTTCCATATTGTTTCTGATATGGGTAAGGGTTTTGATAGGCACCTTTTTTCACATTATCTTGTTTAAGTTGAGCTCTTAGCCTTTGAATTTCTGCACTTTGTCTATGCCATTATCCTCGTTCTTAAGAGTAGCTCTAGGCTTGGTATTGACATTAGGAGTTTGAGCCACATTTAAAGAATCAACAAAAGCATGAGATAATGTAGGCATAAAAACTTTAGTTAAAAATCTTCCATCTTAGATGAGACTATTCTTAGATTTGATAACAAGCTCATATGCTTCAGATAGGGTAGAATCACCCATATATTGAAGCATGACAACAATTTTAGTCCCAATGGATTTCAAGTAAGTAGGGAACATAAAATTAGTAGGTGGTCTCATAGGAGGAGGCAACCTATGCCAAGTCTTCTAGAACCTTTCATTGAAGTCATGCATTATCTCATTGGGCCCTCTTTTTATCACATTGAGATGATGAATGAGAGAGGCATGGTCACTTTCATTCCCAAATATAGAAGTCAACAACACCCCAAACTCATCCCATGTTGTGATGAATCCACATTATAGATTCCTATACCAATCAAGAGCCTTCCCTTTAAGGGACATGGAAAGGAGTCTAACCTAAATGTTCTCTAGAATAATATTATAGAAACTGCAAAAGTTAGAGACATCTCTAATGTGCTCACTAGATGTGATATGGATCTCACCATTGAATGTGGGCACATATTTTATGGCATTGGGAGGGATGGTGTTGGGCCCCCTTTTCTACCAACTACATAGACCATACCAACTCAACATATGTCAACATGAAGAAATCTTTAGTGTGATTTCTCCTTTTTTTACCTTTTAGCACTAACTGGAGGAATCCTCAAGGATCTCACACTAGGTAGCAGGCAGTTGCATGGCACCGACCTTCAAAGGACATCCTTGTAGGAACTTGTACATGATAGATTGAGAAGCATAGGTGTCAGAATAGTGGATTAGGTGGGACAGTGACCCCTAATGATAGTTTAACATACAATATACACTCATCCAACCTAGGTAGTGTAGTTGAGCTAGTAGAATAACAACACTAGTGATAACTCATCACTTAGCATGCACCCATCTGACTTGGTAAGAAGATGTCCATTTACCTATAAAAGAAGGCTTGTATCTAAAGAAGGGGAGATAGGTGATTAACATAGAAAATCTTTGATAAAATCAAGAGCCACCATTAAGTATTTTTATTCTATATAAAATAGGTTAGGCACTCTAAATGTATATCCCAAGCTTGCCTATGATATGATAGGCTTGAGTAAGGTTAAATACAATTACTTGATTTGTTTTGTGTCTTAAACTTTGTATATTAAACTATGAGTCAATGAAGTATGCTATTAAAGCAATGAAGTGTTGATTCTTTCATTATAATTTGCATTTGGTATGTTTTGATGTAGATTTATGTGAGAAATGCTATAGTTTCCTTCTTTTAAATGTATTGTGGTATTATGGTTTGTCCTTAGTCATCAATGGTATCCTTATTCCATCTAGTGACTTTGGCATACCTATAAAATAGACTAAGTGTTTAAACTAACATGTATTAAATCCCCAATACCTATACCTAGAGTGCTAATCTAAGGAAGGTGCACTTGAATCCAAGCCATTCCCATGACTCGATTAAGTGCCTGAATGGTCCTTGCTCACCATCCCCATGGCTTTCACCATTAAGAATTATATCTGGTAGATATGAACCTGGACATAATATTTTTTCCCTAAAAAAGGCTCTTGCCTGTTGAACTTTCCTACAATAGCTAATCATTGATAGGTTTCATGATCCCATCATATCAATGACTAAGTCCCTCTTAACCCAAAGTTGTGCCATGTTTCAACTAGCCCAATACAGGCTTAGTTCCTTCGTTATTGCAGTTTAGGTGAGTGCACAAGGTTTGTGCCTTATGTTAAACTAATGCTAATGTAGTAGTGTGTTAAATATTGTGTATCAGACCCTAGGATGCTCATGCCTAGCTATACCAAGCATGGATCTAACTTGGCATGACTTTTAAGCATATGACCAAGCACAAAAGCTAATCTAATGAACTTTAAAAAAAATTGGTTTCCTTACCAAGACACATGTTGAATTTTATTGTTATAATGGTGAAATAGAGTGGCGATCAAATTATCACTCAAGAATATCAAGCACTAGCTAGAATAAGTGGAAGATAGTTCCATGTAGAAGCATTCTACATGCAAAGGATAAGATCTAAAAAAATGGGTAAAAGCCAACTTATACGATGCTCTGTATGAGGTGTTCTTTTGTGAGCTACATAAGCATGTGTACTAGTGGTTGGTTGCCTATAGTACCTGTAAAAGGTGAATCTATGGCCAACACATTAAATGGATAATAAAATTCATAGAGATTATTGAGAGCTTAGATGAAGTTTGGATGCACATTGTAGATAAGTGGTGGAGTGATGCATTGAACAATTACATGTTAGAGTTCGTAGTGTCAACCTTCTCATGCCTAAAATAAGTAGAGTATGAGTTTCTTCATGAACCAAGGGGTGCATTCATAAGAGGACTCAATACTAAACTAAAGAAGCTTTTAGTGGATTATGGTATAGAAACTATAATAATTGAAGGTTAAAATCCTTGTGTGTATAAGCAAGCATAGAAGGTGAGAAGGGGAAGTATAGATGAGGCATGATGGAAGAAGATGAGAAACCTAACACTCAAGAGATCTAGAGGTTGAGCTATAACAAGTGAAGGAATAGATTGATGGAGGATATAGAACTTAGAAGTGTTGAGAGGACCCATAGTGAGTGGGAAGGGCATGGGGAAGGATCCCTTGAAATACAACACAAAAAAAGAGAGAAAGAAGTGAAAGACTGAGCTCAACAGTTCGGTGTAAGGTATAGTGGGTTCCTACAAGATGTGGTGATTGAGGATGTACTATAAGCACCTATCCCCTTTGAACTTGAAGTGTATGCTCATGTATTATATTCTCCATTAGAATATAGAATAATGATAACTAACCTTATTATTGATGTTGACTTTGATAGGATTCAAGATTTGAATCAAGACTTTGTGATTGAGCATGTGATTACCTATGAAGAATTAAGTGAGGAAATGATGAATCCAACAAATTCCAACCAAGAAACCTTGAACATAGGCCTAAACATCCTCATGTAGAGGATGTCAGCTACATTAACTAGGTAATAGCTTATAAGAAGTGGTATGGTACCATAAGTGAGTGGTCCTATGTCAACAAGTTCAATAGTGTAGTTAATAATGACAGGGTCAATGTCACACCCTACAATTGGAGGTTTTGGAGGGCCATCTCCAACATATATGTAAGGGGGATAAGAACCTCAAAAACTCAACACCACCCCCTCAACAAGTCTACTATGAGATGGTAGTGCACTTGCTCGAGTATCACAGTGTAGAGATTACCACAAAGCATGTGCTTAAATGTGAGCTATAATGGCACACTCAAGGCATCACTCAATCTAAGTGCAAGGAAAATTAGTTTATGACCACCTTGATGGATCATTCCCATACCTGGTATTATAAATTTTATCTAAACCAAGCTATGGTTGATTATGATATGTTGAAGGAAGCCTTATTGAAAGAGTTTGATATCCCTGAGTTTGAGAAACAGAGCATCATGGTGCTCAATGAAATAAACCAAAGATTATTTGAGAGCATTTACTTATATGATGCATAGTTTAAGACTCTACTCTCTAAGCTTTTATATGGCATCCACTTGTCCCAACACACATAATGGTTTGTTGGAGGCCTGTTAGTACCCTTTAGATGAGTACTATCTATGAATACCTTCATAAACCTCCATGAATCACTTGAAGTTATGCTCTAAAATGAGGTAATATGTAGTGCTGATATTGGGATTAGCCCATTCATAGAGGCATTTATTGCATTAATGACCTCCTAGCTATAGAATCTGACTGCTAGTTCAACACATGACACTCATAGTAAGTTATGGTACACCAACTATGAGATGGAGGGGCATAACAAGAATAATTTCCCACAAAGAAATGTTCACACCCTTCTTCTCAAATGTGAAGTTTGTCATGGGTTGCATGACTCTTGAAACTATCATCTATTACAACACACTAGTCAAGTAAACACTACCATTTATTGTAAGATGTGTGATGCTTATATACACTCCATAGTGGACTATTAGGTCATCGATGTGATGTGATAAAAAATGGAAAGAGGCATGTGTAAGGAAATAACATTAGCCAATAGTCAAGTAGGTCAAAGAACTAAGGGATATGGCTAACATAATATGGGTTATGAGAACTAACAAGGCATACACAGGTGAGAAGGAGGACATGGTGGGTAAATATTCCCACCATGATCATGTTATAAATGTGGGTCATCTAAGAATTATCAGTGTGACTACCCCATGCACCCAATGTATGGGTATTATTGAGGAGCACATGCAATCAAGGAATGCCTAGACTTGTATAAAAAGTTGACTCAAGGTCAGTCTAACATAGACAAGGGTGCCATAATGTTTAGGCATGAATCTAAAGAGGAAAGGTGGGCTCCAAACCACAATATAGTCACAAGGAGATACTTAGAGTTTAGGATAAAACCTAGTGGGTTCACCACTTAGTCAACCACTGTGCTGACCCAAAAACTATGATCGAAGTATGAAAAATAAAACTACATTGAGTACATAGCATGATGTGAGCTAAAAGATGTACCCTATCCTAACCCTTTATGATAGAAGGATGTCCTAAAATAAGTCATGAGTGTGATACATAATTTATAAGGAAAACTCCAACTAGCTAGAGATCTAGAGGCATAGGCCACTGCTTCATGCAGAAGACAAGACAGCTAAGAGGCTAAAGTATAGGAGTTGATTGAGATCTTCCACCTCTTACAAACTAAAGGGATGTTTCCCCTACTAAAATATTTGTTGTTGAAGCATGCAAGGAAGAAACTATAAGAAGAGGTTGTGCCTCAAATGATTGAATTTTTTGCACTGCATATGGAGTGAGCACATAAATTAAGGCATACTCAAAACATAGAGTATGACCAAGAGTTATTGATAGATGCCACTATTAATGGATGGTTGTATTGTGAAGTACTTTTAGACATGGGCATGGAGGTTAATATTCTAACTAAAACTACTCAGGAGAAGATGGGATGGCTACCATTGAGGCCCTCACCTCACATGTTGTTCATGGATAATAAAACCTAAGCATAACCTATCAGGATATTGAAGGGTACCATTGTAGATATCATGGGTACCAAGTTCTAAGCTGAATTTGAGTTCATTGAGTTAGAAAAGTAGGACAACCATCTAGTGCTCTTGGGTAAGCCATGGTGATACTGAATAACACAGACATGTACTTTAAAAAATGCTACATGACTTTTGAAAACAATAAAGACAGGGTGGTGATCCCTCTATCAAGTGATCAAGGGCCCCATATGTGGAAAGCATTAATCTTGAGGACAAGATCAACCACATTTACAACATCATAGTGCAGGGTGTCAAGAAGCTCAACCCTAGTGATCAAGGCATGCTTAAATGGGAGGATGGATAATCAACCTCTGATATAACTGACATAGCCTATGAAATATGGTTATAAGATGCATAAGAGGTCACTAGTTGCAGGTGTTTCCTGGTGTGCACAACCAAGCCAAGGCTAGATAGAATGGGATTGGTTAGGATTGAGTGTAATTAGAAAATATGGGTTCCCTATGCTAGAAAGGCTAGAAAAGGGTGTTCTAGCTAAGTAAATGGAATCTTGCATCACTCCAAAATTATGAAATGAGCCAACCTACAGAGAGGTATGACCATGACATTAAATCTTGCATTTCCAAGGAAATAAATATAATGGGTGCACTAGTTTATACCTTGAAGTGCATTGTTGCTTGTTGGTGGGTAGTGCAAAGACCTAACTTGCCAACATGGGAAGATGTAAAGGCAAAAATATGAACTAGGTTTGGTAAGAGTAATGAGGACTTGGGCATACCCACTTACTCAGGTGATTTCTACCAATCATGCATGTGCAGTTGTGTGAATAAACCTAAACTATCTATGATGAGAATGTGCCAAAAGGCCTGTGGGTTCATGCCTTATACATAACTTTGAAAACATGGGCATGAGTGTGGTACATTATAAGTGAGACATGCCATGAGATATGAAAATGGGAGATACTCAAGGAGAGGTTCGTTCACACCTTCTCCTTTTCTTTGTAAAACTTAAAACTACTGAAGCCACTACACGTCATTTGTAGGGTAATGTTTAAGGATACCACCATCTTAGAAGAGTGCCTTAGTAAAATTTTTGGGGAGAAAGGACTAGCACCCCTAACATTCTTTGAAGAGTGGGTGCTCAATAGTGACTCTAGTAAGGAAGATGATGAGACCTAGAAAGAGTGCAATTGGAAGGCTCTAATAGGAAGACAAAAAATTGTGTGACTTATGGATGATAATGCCCCAGATGGAGAAGATTTTATTCATCTTTGAATTGAAACAACTAAGGGGACAAGGCAAGTTGAAGAATCTCATCAAGATAATGATGAGCCCTACCATGCACCATGCAAGACCACTAAAGTAGAAATCAACACAGAAGGTGAGCTAAATATTTCCACTATAGGCACTTACTAGTCTGAGGTAGAGATGGTATGAATCATAAACATCCTAAAAAAAAATTAGGACTTATTCCCACATAGCTATAGGATATGAAGGGTACTCACCTTTCCCTTGGAAAGATGAGCATCAAGCTAGTGGATGGCACAAGTCTGGTCAAGAAACACCCATATCAAATGAATCCCAATCTCTACACTAAGGTGAAAATGGATATCGATGGAATACTTGCCACTAGTGTCATCTACCCTATATAATAATCTAAATGGGTGAGCTTGATGGTCATCAACATCAAGAAAGATAGGCACACATAGATCTACATTAACTATAGTCTCTTGAATGTTGCCTGCATAAATGACCCATTCCTGACCCTATTCACCAATGAGGTCCTAGATGGATTCATAGGATGTGAAATATATACTTTTATTGACAGTTTCTTGGGCTACCATTAGGTACAAATCAAGGAGGAGGATAAGCCCAAAACAACCTTTATGACTGAATGGGGGTATTTTGCTTACAATGTGATGCCCTTTAGACTCAATAATGTGCTAGCCATATTCTCCAGGGTGGTGATCACTACTTTTAAGGACTTCATCCATAAGTTCATCCAATTTTATCTCATTAATTAGACTATGTATGGTCTTTTAGAATACGACTATGATAATTTGTGCCTCATGTTTGAAAGGTGTAGGCAGCTCTAGATATCATTAAACCTAAAGAAGTGCATTTTTGTAGCCCCTTTTGGAAAATTTTTCAAGTACATCATCTGCAAGGATAATTTAATTGTTGATCCTATGAAGATATCCATCATAATTTAGATCTATAATCCTTCAATATAGAAATATGTTTGAGCCTTTCTAGGCCATTGTGACTACTACGAGAAGTTTATATGGAGTTATGCAAAGATCACAATGCCTCTAGAGGAGCTCTTATGCAAAGCTGACCCATTATATTATGGTGAGGCACAAGAGTAGGCTTTTGAAACATTAAAGCTAAAGTTGGCTTGCATGCCAATTTTACAATTTCTAGATTGGACTACTCCTTTTCATGTCTATGTCGATGCTTCATGCTTTGTTATTGGTGCCATCTTGGTACAACTACGTGAGGGCAAGATAGACCACCCCATCTCCTTCATAAGAAGGAAATTGACATAGGTAGATTATAATTACAACACCACTGAGTGTGAGGCATTGGTAATAGTCTATGTTTTACAAAATCTAGGCAATACCTACTGGTAACCCCATTCATCTTCTTCACTGATCATGAGGCACTCAAGTACCTCATGAACAAGCCTATTTTACATGGGCACATCTACATATGGATTTTTCTATTCTAGGAATTCCATTTCACCATTATTATTAAACTTGAAAATTAGAACTTGGGGCCAGACCATTTTTCTTGTATCAATTCTAGTGATGTAATAGTGCCAATTGAGGATGACATACCAGACACGCAACTATAACATGTCTAGTGCATCCCTAAATATTTAGTGGAGATTACCACTTTCATAACATCCAAGTTTATGCCTAAAACCTTGTAAACTAAGGTGAAAAAGCAACTTTTAGTTCATGCCACCCCCTTTTAGCTCATTGAGGGGGATTTGTATAAACTAAGTAGAGATGAAGTCCCACATCAGTGTGTTTTAGAACATGAAAGGGACTCCATATTATAGGAAGCTCATGAGAGAATCATAGGAGGCCATTTCATTAGAGACACAATAGCATACAAGGTATTGTATTTAGGCTTATGGTGGCCAAGCCTATTCTAAGATGCAAAGGAGTATGCTAAGGCATATGAATCAGCTATTTTCTTAGGCATTACTAAACTACTAGCCCTTGAATCTACCATGCAATTGTGTACCAGATGCTTCCTTATTATAAGTGAAAGATAGAAGGTGAGAGGCTTACCATTTTTGCTCATTTTATTATCAGCTTAAGGCTAACATAGATTTATTATAGGTGTAAGCCCCTTGGCTAGAACCTTTTTTGATATTTATAAATTCTTTAGAACCTCTTGTAGTAAGTCCCTTTGTGTTGGTATAGATAGTGCTTCCCACATAGTGACATTTAGATTAGTCTTATTTATTTGATAAACTATGCTAAAAGGGATATTATCAACCTTTTCTAGTGCTTTTACAGGGGTTTCATCCTCTTTTATAAGATTTGGAGTGGGCACCTTTTATTTTAATTGATTTGTATGTGCAAAGGGTGGCCTTAGCATTGTGTTGTTCCTTGTTGGTTCTACTATAGATTTAGAAGCTGAAGCTTTCTCTATTCTGGGGGGATAATCAAATTATATTACTCTTTTCTTGGAATGTGTATTAGCTGATATAGGCCATTAAAAAATGCTTCATATTGGCTTACCCCACCAAAGTCATCTTCCTACCAGTTTAAAAGAGTTGCTTCACTTTGACCAGGTTATTGTGTGTCTTCTAATTGGTAAATAGATTCTTCTTGTTGTCCTTATGTGCTTGATATGCCTTATACCATCAAGTCTTGATTGATTACACCAGTAGGGAAAGTGTTCTGATTATGGGGCTAATTTCAAGGATACCACCACTTGTACTCTTGAGCCAAATTATTTTATATAGGGAAAATGGATTTAAAAACTCCTAGTCCTAGTAAAGCATGGATGTTTTTAGGTCTAGGCTATGAATTTTATCCTTTTTTTTTGTTATTACCTTGATATGGTTGCCTATCTCCCTATTATGGTTGCCTATTCCATTTGTATGTAGGGTTAGATGGCTAAAAAGGTTTGTAGTTTTGGTCTTGTTGCCTTTTCAATGCCACTAACTCATTTCCAAAATTCTTAAGTAATGACTTTACCTCATATAAATGATCTGAAGGTGCAAGAATCAAATTAGGTGCATTGATTATAGTGGGAATTAGAGAAAGTGTAGGTGGGGGAATAAGGGATATTTCTAGAAATAGTGACATTGGTTGCCTTGGTATAATTTTCCTAGCTTGGATTAAATAGTTTTTGCCCTTATTGTAATATCACAAGCTACAAGAAGTGTGGTCCATTCATTGATTGAATCATCATAGCTATATCATTATTGAGGGATTTTAAGTAATACAAGAAAGCAGTATTTCTAGTGGGTTTGACCAAGATTGGGATCCTATTCTAGGTCATCTAGAAATAGAAATTAAAATCAGTCATTTGCTCATGAGGAGCTTGTTGAATAGTAGTTAACCATTCAAATAGGGAAATTTGTTCACTTTTGTCTTCAAAATGGGTACATAGTATAATTCCTAACTCATCCTAAAATTGGATTGAATTGGGAGCAAGGCATCTATACCAATTTAAAGCTTTGCCCTTGAAAGAGGAGACTAGAAGTTTGATTAAAAAATTGTATTAGACCACATTATGGATTGAACATAGGTTAGAAATATCTTGTATGTAATCTAAAGAAGTGGCAGATGTTTCACCAATAAAATATGGTAGACTTTTTAAGGTCGAGACTGGTATATCATCATGTTGGGCCAACCAAAGTGGATTGTCTATATTGAAGGCTATGAAATTCAGATTTCTAGCCATTATGGGAGGTATAAAATTGATAGGAATTACCAATAGGGATGGGAAAACAATCATAGGATATACCTTAGGCTGAGGGGTGACTAATTATGATCTCTTTTTAGATGGAAATGACAATTTTGAAAAATCAGCCCTCTTACCTTTAGTAGATGATATTATTTGTTTGTTTGGCATATGTCACCTTGAAATTATAGGTCCATAAGCCAGTGAAGTCACTAGGTGATTTGATATTTTCATGAAACTCATGTAATTCTTGCTGATAATAACACTAATCTATGTGTATTTTTGGGTCCCATCAGGCAAGCCAAAAACTATTATCACATAGGATTACACCTATCTTGATCATATAGCTTGTTGTGAAATTGCCTAATGATACAATGGAAAAACATCCAAAGCTATGGGAACTTGGAAATTTGAGGTTAATCTCTAGATAAGGTCAACTTCCTTTCACTAAATTTGATACAAACTGATAAAATACTAGTTTTGTGTAAATCTTGATCTTTAGTGCTTTTGAATCCTAACTAGGGTTTTGATGGGGAAAAGGGTTAAAGAATTGAAATTTGTAGATTGCAACAAATATCATATAATGTATTTTATTTCTTGCTTGATAAACATAATAGAGAAGAAAATATGTTGGATTTGTTTCAACACAGACTCATATAAATAGAAATAAGAGGTAGCATTTTAGCTATTTTTCACAAAAAGGGAAAAGGACCTTTATTTCAAAAAATATTTTCAACTGGGTAAAATACCACAAATTAATTTCTTGAAACTGAAATAAAAGATACAAATATTCCATAAATAATCAAATAGCTTACACACACACATAGATCTCTCTAGACAAGAAAGACAAATCTTCAACTTTACTTCTCTCCAAATGTTACAAATTATAGTAAATACATTCAAAATGCAAAAAATATAAATAATAGAAAAATATAGATTGGGCCATGGGGTCTACCCATTTTTATACAAAATATCTCCAAGATGAGATGTAGTTACAAAAATTGACTGCACAATTGAAGGAGATCATGCAAATTTGAAACCCTCATGTACAAGAGGTGAGTTATTCTATTTTTGGAATTTATGAACTTGAAATGACTAAAAAATGGCATGCATAAGATGGGTGTGACTTTTAGTGTATCATGACATGGTATGACATGGTTTGAATTGATAAATCTCCATGCAAGGCTTATTTATCTAGTAGTGGCTGAAAATAGCTTCCTCATGCAAAAATAGGCACCCAAAATAGAACTTGATTTTTAAAATAAGATAACTCCAAATCACTTTCCATGTAAATCCCTAACTTGAAAAATAAACTTGGGACTTTTGAAACTTTAATCCTTACCACTTATCAAAATGAACCATACAATTTGCACTTCATGATTTTGCACTTTTCAATAATTCATATTTATCAAAATGGAAAGTGAAATTTCCACTTGTGATTTTTAAATTTTTTGCATAAAAAATATATATAAAGTGTAAAAATAAGTTTTCTCTGATATTATGGTGCAAGGAATATCAAACCTTGAAACTATGTTGTCCATAAATTCCAAAATAGATGTCTTAGTGGCATATTTTAGAGCAACCACTTCAGTCTACTATATGAAATAATCCATTGCTATGAGAACCCATTTATGACCTATGCTTGATGGTGGATTGATCATACCAATGAAATCCAATCACCATTGAGCGAATGGTTGATCTACTTGAATTGGTCTAAGAGGGAGGGATGCTGGCCTTTGCTTACTAGTGAAATAAGCACATTTTTCATAATTTCTTACCTATTGGTGGGTATATTTGAATAATTTAGGCCAATGTTAGCCTCCTCTCATTATCTTAATGGTTTTAGTCCTTGAAAAAAATGTTCTCCTGATGGTCCATCATGAAATTTCTCAAACACTTTGGGAACATGCTTATGATTAATACATCTTAACAAGACTCCATTCATATCTTTCTAAAATAAAATACCATCAATAATAACATAGGGGATTTATTATATTCAAAAATATCTTTTCTTTGACTATTGAAAGTCATAAGGGTATTTGCTAGTCTATAGGAAATGAGTCACGTCTTGAATCCAGTTGTTGAAAAAAGGTGGATTGTCTGACTGAGGTGTAGTTTGAGTATACACTGTGTTAGATATGGTTCAAAAATCTTGAAGTTAGTAGCTAGTTTTTCACACAATACTTTTCCCCTTACAAGCTTTATGATCATGATATCCAAATTATACTCCATGATTTTGGTAATCCATCCTACTTATTTTTCATTTATCTCCCTACTCAGTTGAAATTCTTTGATGCTCTAGTGACTCACCATCAAATGTATTTTTTTGTTGGAGATGATATGCCTAAACTTCTTGATTGATTCAAACATCGCATATACATGCTTCTCCACAAAACTATAATTCTCTTTATTAACCTTTTAGAGATTGGTTGAAGAAATAAATGGGTTATTCCAAATCTTCTTGATTATGTTGAGTTAGAATGGCTAAGATGATTCCTTCCTCTCCAAATGTATAGAGAATAAAGTATTTCTCATACTTTGGGTTGACTAGGGTAGGATATTGGGAAATAGCCTATCTTATGGCCTCAAAACTATATTTTCCCTCTTGAGTCTAGCTAAAAATAGTTCCCTTCTTTAGCATAATAGTAAGGGGTTTTGCCAAAAAGGAAAAATTTGGTACAAATATTCTCACAAAGTTGATCTTATCAAGAAAGCTTTGTAGGCCCTTTTTGTGACTTGGTAATGCTAATGAAAATATGGATCTAACTCATTCAAGGTCTATTTTGAGACCTTTTTTTGACACTATGTGTCCCAATATCTTTCCCTCATGTACTATGAACATGCACTTATTCAAGTTAAGGGAAAATCCAAATTCCCTACACTGTTTAAAATTTTTCCTCAAGTGGTCCAGGTGTGCATCAACATGATTTGAATAGATAATAATATCATCTAGATATATTAAAATTATTTCATTTATTAGATGTTTGAATACCATGTCCATGGCTCTCTAAAAATTTGCCCCTACATTTATCAGACCAAATGATATCTTCTTGTATGTGTATGTGCCCTATTTGGTGGTGAAGGTGGTTTTAAATTGATCTGATTCTTGTACCAAGATTTAGTTGTAACTTGAATAACTATCTAAAAGAGAGAATCTTTCAAATCTTGATAACATCTATAGAATTTTTTCCATATGGGGAAGAGGATAGTGATCTTTCAATGATGTTTTGTTTAAGTCTCTAAAGTCTATGCACAGTCAGGTTTCACCACTTTTCTTTCTTATAGGGACTAGATTTACTACCCAAGAAGAGTGTTTGATAAGAAATATTATATTAGCCTCTATCAATTTAGAGAGTTTTCTCTTCATCAGGGGTTCAATATTTAGATTGATATGTCTCTATTTCTATTTGATAGGATTTATATTTGGGTCCAAATCTATAATGTGTTGAGCTAAACTTGGATCAAACCCTCTTAAATCATGATAAATCCAAGAGAAGTTATCATCAAACTCTTGACATAATTAAATAAATTCATGCTTCTCTAAAATATTTCATACCTTGCCTATCATGAGAGACTTGCTTTTGAGATGATGATGGGTTCACAATCTTCTTCATTGACTATAATGATATTCTTTTCACCTTTCATCTAGTCATTTGAATTGAAGATGTTTTACAATGTAATGAGACCCATAGGCAACTTGTTCATTTTTAGATGAATAATCTGATCACCATATTGGTCTTGTAGTCTTGGTTTATTCCTATATAAAAATTCAGCTTCTTCTCTCATAAAATTTACAATCTGCTTGTCACTATCGAAGACTTGCCAATTAGTTGCATTATTGGGGATAGAAGGCCTTACAATCAGCCTCACATGCTATATATTCTTCTTTATTTTGACTGGTAGGTTATACTGGGACCCCATCAAGGCCATACAATCAACATATTTATTTTATGCCCTTGGTACCACTTGAATATTCAAAGTAGTTAAATCTTCTAACAAGTCCCAAACCTAGTGTTTGTAAGACCTTAGCAAAAAAAAATTATTACACTTTTTGATCTAACTTGGTGAATGATGAGATAACTATCACTAAATATTTGAAAAATCTTGATTCCTCTATCTTTGGCCAACTGGAGGCCTCAAATCAAGGCTTCATATTTAGCTACATTATTAGTATAGGTGAATTGAAGTCTGAATGAGTAGAAGTAGATCTCCTTTTATGGAGAGATCAATACAATTACCACACCTCTACCATTTCTACTTCTTGAGCCATCAAAAAATAATTTCCACATCCCTTGAAGATCTTCGACTAGTTTGACTAAATTCAGGATAATTGCATCTTATTCATGAATGAAATATGTTCTTAACCCTATTTATTGTATAAGGATTGAATTGTAGGGATGATCCCCATTCATCCAAATGAGTGTCTGGAATTTCTTCTATAGGTGTTGCATTCTCTTGATACATTTTTTCCTCTTCTTGATCTTGAAATGTACAATTTATTTTTACAAGAGCAATATGATTGTATGGTTCTATTTGATCTATTTCAATTGGCTCATCTCTTATTGTTAATCTAGTTCCATATCTTATGTTCAGATAGGTAACCTCCTATATTTGTAGTGAAATCTCTTGAAAGACAAATAAAAAAGTAAGGGGGAAGGTCTATGACTGAAATGTCTTGCATAATCGATAGGCTTGGGCAAACACAAATAGTTAGGTTTAGTCCCTTTATTGTTCCTACTATTTGAACAGTAGTCCCATCCAATTGTATCACTCATTTATTAATAGGTGCATATTTTATTCCCAAAGCATCATCTTTTTTCTTGGGCATTATTAAACTACTAGCCCCTAAATCTACCATGCAATTGTGTACCAAATGCTTCCTTATTATAAGTGAAAGATAGAAGGTGAGAGGCTTACCATTTTTTCTCATTTTATTATCATCTTAAGGATAACATAGATTTACTACAAGTGTAAGCCCCTTGGCTAGAACCTTTTTTGATATTTATAAATTCTTTAGAACCTCTTGTTGTAAGTCCCTTTGTGCTGGTATAGATAGTGCTTCCCACATAGTGACATTTAGATTAGTCTTATTTATTTGATAAACTATGATAAAATGGATATTACCAACCTTTTCTCATGCTTTTGTATGGGTTTTATCCTCTTTTATAAGATTTGGAGTAGGCACCTTTGCTTTGAATTGATTTCTAGGTGCAAAGGGTGGCCTTTGCACTATGTTATTCTTTGTTGGTTCCAATATAGATTTAGAAGTTGAAGCTTGCTCTACTTTGGGGGGATAATCAAATTCTATTACTCTTTTCTTGGAACATGTATTAGCTACTATAGGCCATTAAAAAATGCTTCATATTGGCTTATCCCACTAAAGTCATCTTCCTACAAGTTTAGAAGAGTTGATTAACTTTAAGCAGGTTATTGTGTGTCTTCTTGTTGGTAAATAGATTCTTCTTGTTATCCTTATGTGCTTGATATGCCTTGCACCATCAAGGCTTGATTGATTACACCATTAGAGCAAGTTTTATGATTATGGGGCTGATTTCAAGGATACCACCACTTGTACTCTTGAGCTAAATTATTTTAAATAGGTAAAATGGATTTAAAAACTCCTAGTGGCAGTAAACCATGGATGTTTTTAGGTCTAGGCTATGAATTTTACCCTTGTTGTTGGTTATTGCCTTGATATGGTTTCCTATTTCCCTATTATGGTTGCTTGTTCCATTGGTTTGTAGGGTTAGATGGCTAAAAAGGTCTGTAGTTTTGGTCTTGTTGCCTTTTCAATGCCACTAACTCATTTCCAATATTCTTAAGTAATGACTTTACCTCATATAAATGATCTAAAGGTGCAAGTGTCAAATTAGGTGCCTTAATTATAGTGGGAATTAGAGAAAGTGTAGGTGGGGGAATAGGGGATATTTCTAGAAATAAAGACATTGGTTGCCTTGGTATAATTTTCCTAGCTTGGATTAAATGATTTTTGCCCTTATTGTAATATCACAAGCTATATGAAGTGTGGTCCACCCATTGATTGAATCATCATAACTATATCACTATTGAGGGATTTTAAGTAATACAAGAAAGCATTATTTGTAGTGGGTTTGACCAAGATTGGGATCTTATTCTAGGTCTTCTAGAAATAGAAATTAAAATCAGTCATTGCTCATGAGGAGCTTGTTGAATAGTAGTTAACCATTCAAACAGGTAAATGTGGTCACTTTTATCTTCAAAATGGGTACATAGTATAGTGCCTAACTCATCCTAAACTTGGATTGAATTGAGAGCAAGGCATCTGTACCATTTTAAAGCTTTGCCCTTGAAAGAGGAGACTATAAGTTTGATTACAAAATTATATTGGACCACGTTATGGATTGAACATAGGTTAGAAATATCTTGTATGTACTCTAAAGAAGTGGTAGAGGTGTCACCAATAAAACATGGTAGGCTTTTTAAGGCTAAGACTGGTATATAATCATGTTGGGCCGACCAAAGTGGACTGTCTATATTGAAGGCTATGAAATTCATATTTCTAGCCATTGTGGGATGTATGAAATTGATAGGAGTTACCAATAGGGATGGGAAAAGAATAATAGGATATACCTTAGGCTGAGGGGTGACTAATTATGATCTCTTTTTAGATGGAAATGACAATTCTAAAAAATTATCCCTCTTACCTTTAGTAGATGATCTTGTTTGTTTGCTTGGCATATGTCACCTTGAAATTATGGGTCCGTAAGCCAGTGAAGTCACTAGGTGATTTGATAAATTCATGAAACTCATGTAATGCTTGTTGATAATAGAACTAATCTATGTGTATTTTTTGGGTCCCATCAGGGAAGCTAAAAACTATTATCACATAGGATTGCACCTGTCTTGATCCTATACCTTATTGTGCAATTGCCTAATGATACAATGGAAAAACCTCCAAATATATGGGATCTTGGAAATTTTAGGTTAATCTCTAGAGGAGGTCAACTTCCTTTCACTAAATCTGATGCAAATTGATAAAATTCCAATTTTGTGTAAATCTTGCTCTTTAGTGCTTTTGAATCCTAACTAGGGTTTTGATGGGGAAAAGGGTTGAAGAATTGAAATTTATAGAAAAATAAAAATATGGTGATTGCAACAAATATTTTATAGTGGATTTTAATGCTTGCTTGATAAACATAATAGAGAAGAAAATATGTTGGATTTGTTTCAGCACAGACTCATAAATAGAAATAAGAGGTAGTATTTTAGCTATTTTTCACAAAAGGGAAAAGGACCTTTATTTCAAAAAATATTTTCAACTGGGTAAAATACAACAAATGAATTTCTTGAAACTAAAAAAAAAGATACAAAGATTCCATAAATAATCAAATAGCTTGCACACACACATAGATCTCTCTAGACAAGAAAGGCAAATCTTCAACTTTATTTCTCTCCAAAGGTTACAACTTATATTAAATACATTCAAAATGAAAAAAATATAACTAGAAAAAAAATATAGATTGGGCCATGGGGTCTACCCATTTTTATACAAAATATCTCCAAGATGAGATGTAGTTGACCAAAATTGAGTGGAAAATTGAAGGAGATCATGCAAATTTGAAACCCTCATGTACAAGAGGTGAGTTCTTCTATTTATAGCATTTATGAACTTGAAATGACTAAAAAATGGCATGCATAAGCTAGGTGTGACTTTTAGTGTAGCATGACATGGTATGGCATGGTTTGAATTTCTAAATCTCCATGCAAGGCTTATTTATCTAGTATTGGTTGAAAATAGCTTCCTCATGCAAAAATAGGCACCCAAAAAAGAACTTGAGTTTTAAAATAAGATAACTCAAAAACACTTTCCATGTAAATCCCTAACTTGAAAAATACACATGGGACTTTTGAAACTTTAATCCTTACCACTTATCAAAATGAACCATACAATTTGCACTTCATGATTTTGCACTTTTCAATAATTCATATTTATCAAAATGGAAAGTGCAATTTCCACTTGTGTTTTAAAGTGTAAAAATAAGTTTTTTAAAAGAGTTATAAAAATATAGTTCTACTTTTACAATGAAATTACAAATTACAAAACTTTTGAAATAAAATTACAATAACAATATAACACAACATTCATTAGAGAGGAAGATTAATTAATGTCCAAAATTTCCTTAACCTTCTTATCATTCTTGGCCTGGAGATTCTCAATAAATGCATCAAAGGCATTGAATATTTCCTATATGCATTCTGGGTCTGACCCGTAAGAGTATATATTTGAGGTTGCATAATCTACCTGAACATTAAAATGCTCTCTTCTAAAAGTTCTAATCCCCTACATTTATGTCCTCATTTTATCAATTACTTTTTCATAATTAATGAACTTGTGGAAAGAAATTAGGACAAAGACTATGTGCTTCATAGATTCTTTCTCAATTATTGCTTTCAAATTATTTTGGACTTGCTCTATTTAACGGAGCTTATTGGCATCATCTACTGGTTGGCATGACATTTAATTCATCATGCTTTCAATCTCATAAAATATATCAACTACCTTATTATGAGCCTCCTTGGCTCACTCAGTAGACTCTGTTAGTATTCTTATCCAAAATCGAGTAGCCCTACGCAGTTCCTCATGCTCAACATCACTCTTCAATATATTCTTGACAACGAGTCTATTCATATCAATTGATTTTATGGATCTCAATTTAGGATAATACATGTTTAAGGTCTGAACTTCTCCTTCATAGATATTGATCTACTCCTTAAAATTATATTTCCTCTCTATGATGATTCCATAATGTTCCATCATTTTTGCAATAACCCTATTACCTCTAGTGATTAGTTCCTCAAACCATTCCTTCATAGCCCTTCCCATGTGAGAAATATCTCATATAGAATTAATTGTAGCTTGATCTAGACTGATTGATTACACTGCCTGTGGTTGTTGTGATGTTTCACTAGGCTTTATAAATTGGTTCAGTGCTTTTATCAACTGATCTACTTTTGTCTTTAGCTCATCCTTAGTATCTTTGTCATGATCAATTCTCTAGAAAAGAGAGTTGATACCAATTTGCAAGATGTGTTTAAGACCTTCTCTAGTATGTCATCTAAGGTGTATTAGAGAAATCTGATAATCACCCATAATAAGATATTCCTTTGATTTATTTGGAAGGGGAATTACAATTTCAACATATCTTTTCCCCTTATCATCATTGAATGTCCTTGAGAGGATTCAGGGAGTAGGTTTTGATTTCTTCTTAACCTTTGACATGCTAAAATCCAATGTAATAGGGCCAATCATCCATTTCCTCTTCTTACTCATTGATTGAGCTAACCAACTAGGGGTAGTTACTTCTTATTTTGACATGGTTACCAGAGAATTAGTAGTTGATGTTTTTGTACTAGAAAACACTATAACCATTGGGGAGTCCTGGGAAGATGATGTCATTAGTTACTCAAGAGGTGCCTATGGGGATCTACTTTGCTCAGTAGGTTGTAGATCAACCTTTCCATCAAATTCTTGTGCTACTCCAATATTAACTGATGGTATTTAAGGAACAGTGGAAGTGGGAGGAGTGGACACAATGAAAGTAGTTATGTCTATTGGGGAAATGGAAGATGGAATAGATAGGGATTATGAATTTGGGAATTAGTGGGAGGGTAGAATCCAAAGCATTAAATGTCTCAATCAGATGAGTGGGACCACTCAAGGTTGGTGATGTAAAAATGGTGGGTTGAGATGAAGAGGAAATAGTACTTACCCCAAGATTTGGGGTGGCCTATGGAACTATAGACAGGATGACTAATTTCATGGTAATGTATTATTGGGTAGTGGTGAGAATTAATGGAGATGTAATGAAAGGAGTTATAAATAAAAAGGAGAATGGTAGTGGATCAAATAGGGAAGGTGAAATATTAGGAAGGGAAGGTGGAGTGGAAACTTGAGATTCCACTATAGGGGGACCCTGAGTATTCACTTGAATGACTAGTGTTGATTACACCTAGATTATTGATATAGATATTATGGGTAAAATGGTAGGTAGAGTGGAGACAAGTGGATGGGTTGACACTAGATGTGGAGGTGTTGAAACCTCCTAAGTAATATGAGTAAGACAAGAGGGAGTAGTAGAAATAAAGGTCAAGGATATGGGATCTGAAGGTATAGAACCTTGTGTCATTATTGTTATGTCTTTAAGTGAAAGATCAATTGGTTCATCCATAACTTCTCCCTATCTACTTGATTCTCCTTTATTTATTTTAGTCTTTGTTTTCTTATTCTTATTTTTAGGTTCCTTTGATTGTTCACCATGTACCTCCTCTAACAAAGTGATACTTTTTACTTTGAGCTTTGAAAGCTTATCCTTAACCCCTATTGTCTCCCTTGTGACCTTTACTCCTCAGCTAATTAATTATTCTATTAATTATAGGGGTTATTTCATAAAATAGAGAGAAAGACTTAGGAACTTACCACCTCAGTGGTGGTAAGGGTATATAAATAATCTATGTAAGGTATATTAGGTCTACTCTAGAGTTTTCATCCACCAAGTCATCAGGGACTGGTACTAGATCATAATCTTTTATCTATTATAGGGATATCCTTGAATAGTCCCTCATCCTGACCATCTCTTCATCATCACAATCTTTCCAAAATATTCATAATAAGGCAAGTGTTCATATGTTTATAGGTCCAATGCATGGGTGTTTTTACCATATGGATTAAAATAAGGTTTGAACTCTAAAATCCTTAGTGTCATTTGGCACATCTTAGCCTCTGCACCTCTGGATTTCATGAGGGATTGACATGTGTAATGGATAATGGAAATTGAGAAATGTATCCCTACCTTGTGCCTATTTGAGAGGATTTTGTGCATTTTCACAAGTTGCTTGAATAACTCCAATAATGCCCATTTATCACTTACATATTGAGGAAGTGTGTAGGGGAAACCACTAAATCTAGCTACCCTAATGTAGGAGTAGATGGGGAATTGTATGAAGAATGAACCCCATTTGCCAATTTCATCCTTTGTTTCTCTTGAAAATATTTCCTTCCCAAGTTATTGATTGAACATGATAATGATGATGTAAATGAAGGCATCATTGACTCTCCTAAAATGTTGTGTACTAGACTATAATGTGAGATCAAGATAGTAATTGTAAATTTTGGTTATCTCTTCACGAATTATGTTGAGGCTTGGGAACAATCTTCCTTCGGCCAGGATATAAACAATATAAGATGTCATGTAGAACTTGTTCATTATTTATACCTCCATCTATTGCTTGTAGTGGGAGTTACTTATCAATTGGGCCCAATGTATGTATTGTTTATTTTATTAGATGGTCTAGATAGAATGGTACATCCATTATTGATATCACTTGGCATCAGGATTTCCAATGACATTGTGTAGTAGTATTATAATATCCCCTACCTCATCTCTGAAATCATTCCTATACATGGTCTTAGTCAATCTAGTGGAGGAATGTTTAAGGGTCACCAGCCATTACTTGTTGATTATCTTCTAACTTTTTCTCTTTATAGAACTATGCCAATGTCTATGGAGTTATATCCAAATAACTCTCAAATTTTTGGATGGAAAACATAGTGCTGATGAAGTCAAGGTCACGATTTAGAATCTTTTCCCCTTTCTCACTATATACTTGCCTCTTATCAAGATCATGGTGTTAGGCCATTATTAGGACCAACTCATGGATTTGAATATATAGAGGTAAGGCTATAGCTTGTGGAAGACCAGATTCATAGATACTCTGGATCTAGTCAATCTTGAATTCTACACCTATTCTAGCCTAAAAATCTCCTAGGTCAATATGACTTAAATATGTATCTTTGATCACTGTAATATTGGACTCCAAATAATGAGTCACTCCAAGGCTCTTATATTTTAACTTCATCTATTTATGAGACATGGAGATTATGGGTATGCTTGTGAGAAGCTAACTATGAAAGTTAGTGGGATCTATAGGTGTTTGGAACACTTATATTCTCTGATAAAACTCTAAGGTGATTGAAGCACATCATATCTCCATGGTGCTTGAAGCACATCAAATCCTCAGTAGAAATGGATGGTGTTGGATGTAGGTCCACTTTTTGTGAAGTACTGGAAGTTTGTAGGCATCAAAAGTGTTTGAGGTAGGTCCAATGTCTGTGGGGATACTAGGGGAATATTTATAAGGAATATTCTTTAGTTTGAAAGGAAGTATATTCTTTAGAATATTTTGTTTGAGGAAGCCCTAAATTTGAATACACATTTGGGAGGGAAAAAATAAGGGCTTTATTTGGAAAATGTATGATTTGGGAGGAAAATCTTGAAATAAAGATTTCAAAAATGAAACCCTATAAAAAACCTAGACTACCCTAGACACATGATTTCAACCTTAGATTGTAAATAATAGATAAAATGATTACACAAAGCATGAAGTATCAATTCAGTAACCCTAGAGTAATTCTATGAAGAAAATAATGAAGTATATAAAAGATACAGAAGATTCTATATAAAATGAAAAATAATTTTGGAAAATGCTTCAAACTATAGGAATTGATGGTAGAAACTCAAGGAAAATACCATATATGATGTTGCATGGAATTTTTAGACTTGGATAAGTGTTCATTTGCATATCGATTAAGGTTGGATTGTGTGTTATAGATAGTTAGAGCTCCAAAGAAAATTTATATATTTAAAAAATGATAATAAAATCCCCACAATACTTGGTTAAATAATAAAAAAAAACCTTACAATTAATGTGAGCTATGGTAGTTGGTGGTAGAGATTAGACCTACTTGAAGCAAGTCCACTCTCCATGGGAAGATGATTGGCTTTGGTGTAAGGTAGAACCCATGGGGCACTTTGCACATTTAGAATGTTTAAAGTGCACTTGAGGTTATGTATTTTGCAATGTATTATAATTATTAAGTGGTTGGTGGAGCTTGGCATGCACTTTGCATGTTCAAAAAAATGCAATGTGAACTTTGGGTTATACATTCTATAGAAGGGGTAATTTATTTATTTGTTGGATATGGAGCCTTTTTTCACTTTGCATGTTGTGAAAATATACAAAGTGCATGCTGAGTTTTAGATTTCACCAACTTGGGTGCATGGCAAGATCTAAAGCCTACCATGCATTTTGTATGTTTTGAAAATGTGCAAAGTCCATGGTGAGTTCTGGGTTCTACCAGTTTCTTAGGTGTTGGTGTTTCATGGGACCTAGAGATTAAAGTGCATTTTGTACATTGTGAAAATATATAAAGTGCACGTTGGGTTTCAATTTCTATTGAAAGGGAATTTGGGTGCTTTGTAGAACCTAAAACCTACAAAGTAATTTGCACAAGTGTAAATTGCATTCAAAGTTCTGGATTCTGCAAGGAAAAAATGAAAGATGGCATTTTTGGAGGCTTAAGGATTTTTACTAAAAAATAAAGGGGGATCCCTTAGGATATCATATGTAATGATATTTTTGTGACAAAAATATCAATAAGGGCATAATGCACAACATGATAATTTTCATTTTAGTTTCAAGTACTTAGATACAGATTATTACAACTCAATCCAAAATCTATATAATCAGATATTAGATTTGGGGGCATGTGCATGATACATTATTTCTATATGTTCACTTATATACTTTTTATTTATATGTAATTACAAACTACATGTCATTTTGTATGTTATACACACTATACACCATGTTCTAATTTATACACCAGATTGATGCCTTACTCTATCTATAGTAGGTGGCATTTTTGAGTGGTAAAAAGTTTCCTAACATTCTTGAGTAATCGAGAGCTATTTTACAATTTAGATTTTCCAAGTGGCTTAGATACATATTATAAATTTTTAGTTTTAGATGCATCTACTACACATGGGTAGGTAATGATGGAGTCAGAGTCTACTTGAGTTCTTGAGCCACACACCTTAGAGGTTTGGACACATAATCTATCCAATCCAAGTTATTCATAGGTCATGATCCACAAAGTAGGGGTGGGTAATGATGGAGTCAAAAATAGATTTATTTCTTGAGCCATCAACACATGGGGATTGAGAAAACCATTAGCTCAGTCTAAGTTATAAATTGATTAATCACTATCTACACACACACAAAATGTCACCAAGTTTATGCATTAGTTCACATACCTAGTGAGGTGTACTCATTTATTTCTTCTCTCTTATCTATTTAGTCAATTTTGTCTTTTGATTTTGATATCTCTTAAGTAAGGACTAATCTATTCATGTTTCATTTATAGTACATGCAATGGAGCATACTTCACACACTTAGACCTAGATTTATAAGATTCAACTCTTAGGTAAATCTAGGCACACTTCTTTTTATTTTATCCTATTCATTTTGATTTGCTACATTTATATAATAAAGGGGGGATGCAATCTTCTAAAAATGAATCTTGAGTGATAACAGTGTTACTTGAGATCACCCATCCCTAATTCAACCTTAGACCTATATTAGGACCTAGTTAGACACTTATCCAACCTTTTTATGGGCCACACATGTCCCTAAACATCCCTAAAGTATCCCTAGACCCTCACTTTAGAATCTCAACCCATAGTGCCTTAGGTTTTTCCACCTTGATACTAGTACCATAATTTGGACAGTAGCACCAATGGTGCTAGTGTCCTAGTTTGGGTGTTATTATCATTCTTCCATTGTTTGGTTACCAATGGATATATTTTTAAATAAAAAACCACCTAAGGTCAGCCTAGACCTATTTTAAGACTTTCAAAATCATTATAACAATATATATACATGACTTTTATCCCATTATTCACTAGATGGAAATTAAATGCAAATAACATGAATTAACTCAGCATAAGCTTTGCATAATCAAGTTAATTAATCCTTATTATGACCTAATTCTATATAAATCCATCTAAAACATTTCCAAGCTCAAATTACTTAGATTTCTAGTCTTAAGCGCACTCAAAGCACTCAAGCTAGCATTTATACTAGCTTTACTTGCACTTGTACTATCACTTAGGTGGGGAGAATGAAATTGGGCTTAATCCCTCCTTAGAGTATTAGTATGTAGGAAACTCTCATCATAGTGGGGTTTTGAGGATGCATGACCTACCACACTAACATCACACTTTGATACTCATGTAAATTGAATGCCCTAAAAATATGGAGGTCTAGGGTTTGCATGTAAATTCAGTTAAAATAGGTCACATATAGGGAATCAAAACTCATGCACATGGAAATAATCTTGGCATACTCAAACATAAGTACACTTAAAAGCTCAGAATAGTTCTACATATAGGACAATAGCACTAAAATGAGGGCATTAGCACCATTGGCACTACTATCCCATTAGAATGCTATTATCTAGGAAGGGTTTTGACACCTGGACCCTATCTATGACACTCAAATCAACTCATTTCCTAGTTTATAGCCTCCATATCTTCCTTCTCATCTAGTTTCCATCTAATTACTTATTTACATAAATTATTTTTATCTCAAAAAAGTCAACTAGGTCAATTTTATTACAAATCAATGGATGTATTTATTACATATTTCTACCCTGATCTACTGTATTAATACTCTTTAAAAACCTAGGGCTTAAACTCCATAAACCTAAAAATTTAAATCAGTCATCCTTAAGAGCCATGAATGACATTGCGAGAGGCCTCAAGTTAGTTTATATCAAGTATATGTTTCATGATCTAACTTTTACTTGGAGATTTACAGGTCTTAAAACGTGCTCATGGAACTTTCAATGCAAGATAAGAGGGTGAACATAGTCAAAAAAATAATCAAATAAAGAGTTAAAATTGTACATTATCAATGCATCATCATAATTTTCATTCATTATAAGACTTAAATAAACTCAAGGAGACTACTACTCTAGTTTTAAGCCATTTGTTTCTAACAAGTTTTCGCTTTTCCACATTCAAAAGATGAAAGAAACTAAGATAATGGTCAAGGGTTTGTACGTACCCAAATGAAGTTTGTGCACCATTATCCATATGTTGTAGGGACTCCTCTTTGGCTATGGAGGATGACACCTGCAGAAGAAAGAGACTCAAACACAGAGATTGTTAGATGGATGTAAGGTGGACTGCCAAGCAAAAGCTTGGTCCTAGAAGTGCAAAGACTTCCTTGAGGGATGACAGTCCACTGTTGATACAAGAATATCAAATAAAGATAAATAATGAAAGACTGAACAAAAGGAATAGAGATAATGGGTACCTATATTCTGCTATTGGTCTTCCATAGTTGTTGATGCCAGTTAGTCTACCGTCATCGGTTGATTAAAGTTGCCAACATCAGTTATGTCTGCCGACATCAATAGGGGCAATGGGCCTGTAGGCCAATGTCGGTCGAGGCAATGGGGCTTTGGACAAGTCTTAGGGCTGTCTGTGGTCGATAGAATGGTCTAAAAGGAGTCTGGGTCTGTACAAGGGATGTAGGATAGTAGATAAGGTCTTTAGGAGGAACAAAGGCAGGGGATAGGTTGTCAAGATGGGTCAAGATAGAAGACAGGCTTTTCAGCCTCTCAGGAAAAAGTTTGGTCAGGTCTGGTCTAGTTGATAGCCGGGTCTAGTTGATAATATTATTTAGAAGTAATAAAAAGAAAATTGATTACTGATATAGTCTAAATAATTGAAATGAAATAGAAGAAGGATACTTAGCTGTGAGTGGAGAGGTAGAAGTGCAGGAGGTTGTTTCCATTGTGGCTGATTCAGGAGATGTCTTACAACCTTCAATCTAGTTTGGAATGACTGGTGCAGAATTCCTGAGCCTGGAGAGTGCTGTTGAAATGCTGATACCTTTAAGAAGTCAATGAGTGAGAGAGCTTGAAGCTTGGAGGAAGAGAATTCACGTTCACAAGGGGAGCAATAGAAGCAGAAATGCTATCTAAAAGGAATCGATGTCAACGAAACCAATGGCATCAGCCGAATACTGACTGACGTCAGCGGCTGAAGAATGGGAAAAGAGGCTATTTTTAGCCTTCTACCCGTTCTTAAAACTGCCAAGTCTAAGTGTCATTGGAAAATAGTTGAAGGTGGGTTAAATGAGTGCGAGCGGCTAGTGGGAGGGATGAAATGGGGGTTTAAGCAATTAATATTTTGCATGAGGTGAGGGGGGAATCCAAGGAGAGGTATCTAAGGTGGGGTGAGGTGGCATGGGTGATGTGTCAAAGGAGGGTGTTATTAATTTAAAATAGGTGATTTATTTCAAATTATTAAGTGTGTGGGTTAAAAATATGTTAGAAGTGGACCAAGGAGACCAAGGGGGGAGTCGACCAAGGAGCAGACATGATTTCGATGTCTACATTTGCCCCTTTTTGTCTTGTTAGTTGTTCTAGATGAACTGTAAGACAAAAATAGGAGTAAATTGCCCCAGGTATGGGATAAGATAGTTTTTATCCTATTGGTTGTTCTAATGAATTGTAAGACAAAAATGAATGTAGGTTGCCCCGATTATGGGATGAGGTATTCCCCCTCAAAGTGAGAGTCGAGGGAAGAGAACCTAAAATTGGGTGTCGATTTGATAGATAGTGGATGGATATGGTGAAGTTTGAGTGTGAACACTATAACAGTTGGGATTGTGCACATACCACTTCACGAGACGGTCAGGTGAAATTGTCATAGGTCAAGGGTTGAGGAGTGATAAAATTGAAATAACCAGGCCCTAGCATTTAGTCATAGCTGATTGGGTTATTCGATCCAAACTGTAGCTCCAATGGTCATCGTGTTCCAAGTATCCTAGGCTCAGGAAGTGCTCTTAAAAAACACAAAAATATCACAAGTAGTGGGGATCAACTTGCTCACGATCCAATACTTGTGAGGGTTGAAATGGGTTACAGACAATTTTGCTAACCATTCGTGAGGTAGCATACATGCAAAAACAACCAAGGCAACGTTGTATTGGAAGTGGTCATGGTTTGGGGAGATAGGCGTGATCTCCATGGTTGTTGGTCGAGGCGAGTTGGGATAGATGGTCCATTAGATGGATGGATGAAGGAATGGCCGAGCTAACCTTAGAAGACCCTGTGTCAACTGAGTGTTGCCTACATAGCTCTGGTCGTTAAGGCCTCAGGGTGATGTAGTTCTCCCTAAAAGGGAGGAAGAGGGTCAGTTGTGGATTGGTAAATGATTAGTTTGGACATGGTCAAAGGTAATATGGTTTATCCATCAGGTAGATGAACAAATAGATGTGGTCAAGCTAACCCCAAAAGACATCATGTAATCTGAGTGCTGCCTACATAGCCCTTGTTGTAAGGGCCTCAGACCAATGTAGTTCAGGCTAGGAGGAAAAATGGTTGATGATTGGTTTGGTCATGATAAGTCATGGTTAAAAGAAATATGGTTTGTCCATCAGATAGATGAACAAATAGATGTGGCCGAGCTAACCTTAGAAGACCCCGTGTCAACTAAGTGTTGCCTACATAGCCCTTGTTGGAAGGGCCTCAGACCAATGTAGTTCAAGCTGGTTGATAGGTTGGTTGATGATTGGTTTAGACGAGGTTAAGTCATGGTCAAAGGTAATATGGTTTGTCCATCAGATAGATGAATAAATGGATGTGGCTGAGCTAACCCCAGAAGACATCATGTCATCTGAGTGTTGCCTACATAGCCCTTGTTGGAAGGGCCTCAGACCAATGTAGTTTAGGCTAGGAGTCAAAGTGGTTGATGATTGGTTTGGACTAGGTTAAGCCATGGTTGAAGGTGAAATGGTTTATCCATCAAGTAGATGAACAAACGGATGTGGCTGAGCTAACCCCAGAAGACATCATGTCAACTGAGTGCTGCCTACATAGCCCTTGTTGGAAGGGCCTCAGACCAATATAGTTCAGACTAGGTTGAGAGGTTGGGTTGGTCAGGTTATAAATGATGAGGGTAAAATGATTTGTCTATCAGATAGACAAACAAATGGATGTGGCTATGCTAACCCCAGAAGATGTCATGTCATCTGAGTGCTACCTACATAGCCCCTATTGGAAGGGCCTCAGACCAATGTAGTTCAGACTAAGAGGAAAAATGGTTGATGATTAGTTTGGACTAGATTAAGTCATGGTCAAAGGTAAGATAGTTTGTCCATTAGGTAGATGAATAAATGGATGTGGTCGAGCTAACCCCAGAAGACATCATGTCGACTGAGTGTTGCCTACATAGCCCCTATTGGAAAGGCCTTAGACCAATGTAGTTCAGACTGGTTGATAGGTTGGTCATGATAATGGTTTAGACTAGATTAAGTCATGGTCAAAGGTAATATGGTTTGTCCATCAGATAGATGCACAAATAGATGTGGCCGAGCTAACTCTAGAAGACGTCATGTCGACTGAGTGCTACCTACATAGCCCCAATTTGAAGGGTCTCAGACCAATGTAGTTCAGACTAAGAGGCAAAATAGTGGATAGTTGGTTTGGTCATGGTTAAAGGTAATATGGTTTGCCCATCAGATAGATGAACAAACAGATGTGGCCGAGCTAACCCCAAAAGATGTCATGTCATCTGAGTGGTACCTATATAGCCCTTGTAGGAAGGGCCTCAGACCAATGTAGTTCAGGCTAAGAGGCAAAATGGTTGATGATTAGTTTGGACTAGATTAAGTCATGGTTGAAGGTGAAATGGTTTGTCCATCAAGTAGATGAACAAACAGATGTGGCCGAGCTAACCCCAGAAGACGTCATGTCAACTGAGTGTTGCCTGCATAGCCCTTGTTGGAAGGGCCTCAGACCAATGTAGTTCAGACTAGGTTGAGAGGTTGGGTTGGTCAGGTTATAAATGATGAGGGTATGATGATGTTACAACCTTTTCCATATTATGTGATGGTGTATTCTGTAACATTGGTGATGTGGTCTTTCATCCCTAACAATTTTCCATATTAGTGATGGATGTATGCTAAAAATGAATTGAGTATGTTTATGCTTCAACAAGTAATGGTTTATGCATGGCATAAATTGTGTGGTTGATAGTTTCCATGTGTATTGGTTTCCATAGAAACTAGTGTGAATAGGTTATGAGAACATTTTGTGGTCTGAAAAAAGTTTGGTTTGGTTGGCAAATGATTTGGTTGAATGTGACCAAAGTGTGTAGGAAGTGAAAGGCGCATTGCTCTTTCATTGACAAGGACCATAATGATAGCATAGGTATGGGGTTTTTAAAAATAAAAGCCCCATTCATGCATTACGTCGTTGACCACTGGTTGTGTTAGAAAAGTAATTGAATCACTTTGACATTAAAATGAGCTCAAAATCCCTTGAGTAGGTGATGTGATATGTTAGGATAGGGTAACCCTTTTTAGTAGGGATAACTTTGCCCCTTTTTATAGGAGACCCTGAGAACAACTACAAGTCAAGTCCATGACCCTTTTTTTTGGGTAGACTGATCAATGTGGGAAGTCTACATGGGGATGTCATTGTGTTTTGTGGTCATTTGTGAAGCTGATCGATGTGGGAAGCTTCTGAGAGAGTGCTATTTACAGCAAAGTTTTAGACATAGCCATCCTTCGAGGGAGTGGTCTATATTTTTGCTTTATATATATTTGAGAGTTTTGAATAGCTATCCTTCAAGGGAGTAGTATATTAGCTACAGTAATGATGATACAACTATCCTTTGAGGGAGTAGTTTGCATTTAGAGTTTATGACCTTTTGAGATTTGGTTTTGACATCCCCATTTATTTTTGACAAAATTTTTAGTCATGGACAAGGCTTTCGAAGTTTAAGGGATCTCTTTTATTAGGACAAAGCATTCATACTTTATAAAAGGGTTACATAGTGTTTGCTTTAGGGAAACAGGGTTGAAAGGAGTGAGGATTAAAAGGACAGGGTTGTTCAAGGGACGAGCTCAAGTTAAATGTCAAGTGAATGAGTACTCAACTAACAGTAGAATGGTCATAGATGCAAGGCATTAAGAGGCTCAAGTTCTAGTTGGCCTTCAAGAGAAGATAGGTGATAAGTTTTTGACCCATACTTGTGCGTTATGATGTATGGTTTGAGCCAATTAGGAGCAAACTTGTCTCGTTTACTTCTTTCCAAATTGGTCACATGTTGGTTGATGATTAAGAAGTTGGTTGATATGTTGTTGGCATGTTTGGCTGGTTGATGTTTGGTCATTGTTTGGTTGGTTGATGTTTGGTCGAGGTTGGGTCGAGGCTTGGTTGATGCTTGGTCAAGGCTTGGTCGGACTTGGTTGATGCTTGGTCGAGGCTTGGTCGGTTGATATTTGGTTAATGTTTGGTCGAGACTTGGTCGAGGCTTGGTCGATGCTTGGTCGGTTGATGTTCGGTCAAGGCTTGGTTGATGCTTGGTCGAGGCTTGGTCGAGGCTTGGTTGATGCTTGATCAATGTTGGTTAAGGCTTGGTCAAGGCTTGGTTGATGTTTGGTCGAGGCTTGGTCAAGGTCAGTTGAGGCTTGGTTGATATTTGGTCGATGCCGTGATAGTCAAGATAAAGTCAAATTCCCCCAGTCGCTTATGTGACAAGGAGAATGTCTGACAGATTTAGTTTGAGAGGGCAAGATCCTGATCTTCTATGTTGGAGGTTGGAATCTCAGAATGACTAAAAGTGATGGAGGTAATGGTAGGTAATGATGTGACCAAAGCAGCAAGTGGTTGGGGTCTTCAGGTTGGACCTTCACTGCCTGTAAGGCTTTGATCAAAGTTAGACAATGCTACGAAGAGTTTTGTATGAGGTCATACAAAGATGTCTTCACAGAGGTTTGGCGACATTGTTTCACAATGGGGTGATTAATTGGGTTTGAATAAGTTGGTCGAGATGTGCCCAATTGAAATCTTGGGTCTTGATGGTTGAGGAGACTTGATGAATGGATATGTTTGGGGGAGAAAAACCTTCTCTTTCCCTTTATCTTGCATGATTTGTGGCCTGTTGGCCACATTGATGGTGTTGATTTCAAATAAAGGGGTTGAAGGTGGTAAAGGGACCATAGTCTTGTATGGGGATCCCAATTTAGGTGATGATGTTTGAGAGGCCTGGAATGATGTCAATGGTTTGGTTAAAGGGTGGTCAAGAGGATCCTTGGTGAGAAGGGTGTCCTTTTTGAAGTGTTGATGAATGACAACTTTAAGAGTGCAACAACACTCCGTGTCATGTCTGGGTGTGCGATGATATGCACAAAATTTAGTGTCATCAAACTAAGATGGCCTTGATCCAAGAGTTGATGAGTGTGACGGTGAAAATGTTTGGGAGACATGAGACAATGTTGGAGATTTGTTGATAGTATCCTTAATAAGAGGGGTGTTTTTATTGATGAATTGGCAGATGGCAACCTTAAAGGCACAATAATTTTTAGTGTCATGCCCAAGTGTGCGATGATATAGGCAAATTTTGGTGTCATCGAACCAAGATGGCTTTGGTCCGAGAGGTTGAAATGGTTTGATAGGTGGAAGAGTAATGTTAGAGGATTGCAAAAGTCGGCGTAACAACAAGGTGTAAGAACCTACTAATGGGTTTGCACATTGTGTTGCAATAAAAGTTAACAACTTCTATTTAGATGTTGTTGAGGGAGTGTTTCGTACCATCATTTTGTTTGGCGGTGTGGCCAAATTCATAGATGACACTTTCATGGTAGGAGGCATTGGATGTTTTGAAGGAGGTATGTTTTTGTTAGGTGTTAGTAGTAATGGAGGTGATTTGTTTTTGTTGGGTGTCAGAGTAGGAAGCATTCATGTTATGGTAGAAAGATGAGAGCCTAAAATGGAGGGAAATGATGAAGGTGGGGGAGGAGTTCTCTAATGTGGTTTAGCAGCCTTCTTCGGTTTGATTTGAGGGCCACTATTGTGGGGGATAAGGTTCAAGTCTACCCTCACTGGATCTTCTTCAGTCAAAGTGGGTGAGGCGGCTAGTTCCTCTCTCGATAGAGAAGGGATTAGAGATTGTGGCTCTTTAAGAGGGCAGAGCGTAGGGATGGTGATGGCTTCGATGTGTGGTTGAGGTGTAGGAAAAGTATGATCCCCCATTGATGATAGGAAGGATGAGGGCGAGCCTACTGGTGTTGGTATGGTCAAGGCATCCTCTAATAGAAGAGAGGTCGATGGAGAACTAATAAGAGAAGATGGTTCATCCACCTATGGAAGAGAAGTGGGAGAAGAAGGCTCTTCTTCCTGTGATGGACCAATGGGTGGGTTAACCTCTTCAGACTGTGAAAGAGGTTGGTTAGGCATAAGAGGTGAGACCATGTTGACTGTGCGTATATTACGCTCTTGGGAGTCATCGGCCATGGTCTGCACATTGTTTTGGCTAGGGGGATGGTTAGGGAAAGGTTGTCTAAAGATGTCGATGTTTTGATTAGGTGGCACGTTTGGGTTATCCAAAACAAGATCCCCCTTGTCTATCATGTCTTGGATAATGTTTTTGAAATTTTTGCAATTGTTTATGTCATGGCCTTAGACACGGTGATAATTGCAGAAGTCATTTTCCTTGTACCATGTAGGGATATGTTTTGAGGGGTTGAATTGAGGTGATCAAATTTGAGGGAGATTGAGGACCCCCTATTTGACAAGTTTATCCAACACCAATGTGTAAAACTCTCCTATTAGAGTGTATTGACGCTGTATGTATCTTTGTTGGAATTGTTTGGTGATGCTTTGAGATGTGGATGGTTTTGATTGGTTGGTTATTGTTGAAGATGATGGTCTAACAACTACAACATTTGATGATGCCTTAGATTTGGAATTAGAAAAAGAAGGTTTAGAGGAAGGGTCATTGGACTTGGTGTTGGGGTTTTTACTCCATAATTTGACCTTATTTTCCTCGACGACACGTAGTTTAAGCTTCCTAGCCATGGTGAAAGCTTTGTCAAAGGTGCAGAATGTTTGAAACCATAGAGTAGAGGAAATATGTTTGGCACACGCCTGTGAAAAGAGCTCAATGAGCTCCAGTTGAGGCAAAGAAAAGGAGAGCTAGTTGATTAAGCCTCTCTAATGGGCAACAAAATCGGCTATGGATTCGTTGTCAAACTGTCTGATAGAGTATAAGTCTGTGATTGAGACATTTTTGGTGATATTAATCGAAAAGTGGTCAAGGAAAAGTTGAGCCAGTTGGGTGAATGTGAAAAGGGAGTGACTGGTAATAGAGCTATACCAATCGAGGGTAGCACCAAAAAGTGACATGGAAAATGTGCATAGCAATAATGCATCATCATGTGCTATAAGATAACAAACATGTCTGAATGCTCGTAGATGTTGTTGTGGGTCTTCCTTACTCTAGAAGTGAGCAAACTTAGGAAGCTCCCACTGACTGGGATACGGTTGGATTGGGACAGAGGGATGAATGGGTTCGTTACAAATTTGGTCATATGAAAGGACATTTCTTGAGCCCGAAATAGAGGTCTCAAGATTAGACATTTTGTCCATCAGTATTTTGATTAGATTAGCTGACGAATTTTCAGGTGGGGCACCCCCTAGGTTGTGAGGTGCTTGGAAGGTGCTAGAAGGAGCGTATGATGTAGTCGGTTGCACTTGTATGGGTGTAACATACTGATAACGATCCATATGGACAAAAGTGGAGACCAAGGGTGGTTGCGTTGTGAAGGTAGAAGGCATGACTAGGCTTAATGTTGCTAGAGGTGGTTGGATTGTGGCAGCACTAGCCAAAGGATGAGTAGCCACCCTGGTGTTGATGGGTGCAAGAGTAGGCAGGATGGAGACAACTAGGTTTTGAAATGGTGTAGAACTTTTTTAAATAGTCTGTGGTTGATGAGGGGCCAAAGCCCCAATGGAAGTGGGCCTAGAGATAGAAGGAGAAGCCACACTTTGAAGATTAGTCATGGGTGGGTTATTAGTTAGGGTGACGGCCTGGGTGTCTATGGGTTGGACTACAGACGCTATTGATATGACTGTCATCTCAACTAAGGAGGTTGGCAGCCCATAAATTGGGTTGCCTAAAGAGTCTCATGTTCAACTTCTCATGAGATAATGCTGAAGGGCCTTGACATTGAGGTCAAGGAACCTTTCAAAGTCTTGGTCCCCTTTGGGGACAATAGGGGGCTGAGTTGGGATTGGTTGGGTAGGAGTTCATTCGGTCTCTGAATGATATTCCATTAGAGGACTAGTTATGGAAAGTGAAGGCAGAAGTGGTTGTTGCCTTGCATGGTCAACAAGAGTTTTGGCTTGACTACGTGTCAAAACCATTCAAGGCAAAAAGGGTTAGGTTTTAGAAACTATGTTTTTTTCAGTTTCAAAAACTCAGAATGGGTGTTGGACAGCAAGAAAGCTGGGTTTTAAGCTTGTTGTTTTGAGAAGAAAATTTTTGGATAGTAACCGACGTCAGTATAAAAACTGATGTTGGTGAAATAGGTTGCCGATGTTGGTCAGATAACCGATGTCGGTGAAGATAAGTGGCCGACGTTAGTGGAAAAATTGATGTCAGTGTCTGTGTTTTTCCAAAAAAACTCAAAGAATTTGAAAGTTTTTTGGAAAAAAGAAGAAAACGTCCTCACTAGCTCAAAAAACTAGATGAAAACAAAAAAGTAGATGAATACAAGCAGACCCTAGACGTTAATTCCTAAGAATAAGTTTTAGAGTCTTATTGGCTTATGCCTTAGAGGAGTGTGTGGGAGGTTGGCTTTTAGAATGGGTCCTAGAAGAAGTAGTCTAAGGTTGGTTTTGGGTTAGTTTTGGTACTCAAGAGTCTGTGTTATGTTCCGTACATGGCCTAGAGCTAAGGAGCAAGCTCCCCTCACTTCATGAGCCCAGAGATAAGCTGGGTCGCTTAGCCAGTATATACTTTCCCTAGAGTTTATACTCTATCAGAGAACAAAGTGGGCTCTCCCCTTGGTAGTGAAGTCCAAGTTGGATTACCAGGAAGGGTAAGGTATCCGCTAGGTGACGAAATCCTAGTCGAGCCTTGTCTCAGGTATGTTTAGATGTTTTGATTTGTGATAGTGGTCTGGTCGTGTAACATAAGTGTGTTATGATTTATTCATAATGCGGTTTTAATTACTAGATGTGAGAGCTAAGTATGCATTCAGACAGAAACAAGATGCAATAGATTTTAAGCCCAAATTGAAATGTGTGTTTGGATGCAAAAAAGTGGAGAAAAGGTTGAAGAGTATGAATTTCACTACTCTAGATGCAGGAAAGAAAGAAAAAGAAGGATTCTTTTTAATTTTGTTGATAGTGTCTTTTGGAAGAGATAGAGGAAAAGGATGCAAGAAGAGACCTAATGCACCTATATGAAAAGTTTGTTTTTAGAAGAAAAAGTATGAACCCAAGGAAAAGTCCTAGTATCCCACCGGGCATGCTAGAATGTTTCTAACAAGTTTTCGCTTTTCCACATTCAGAAGATGAAAGAAACTAAGATAATGGTCAAGGGTTTATACATACCCAGATGAAGTTTGTGCACCATTATCTAGACATTGTAGGGACTCCTCTTTGGCTATGGAGGATGACACCTATAGAAGAAAGAGACTCAAACACAGAGATTGTTAGATGGATGTAAGGTGGACTGCCATGCAAAAGCTCAGTCCCAGAAGTGCAAAGACTTCCTTGAGGGATGACAGTCCACTGTTGATAAAAGAATGTCGGATAAAGATAAATAATGAAAGACTGAATAAAAGGAATAGAGATAATGTGTACCTATATTTTTCTATTGGTCTTCCACAGTTGCCGATGCCAATTAGTCTGCCGTCATCGATTGATTAAAGTTGTCGACGTCGATTATGTCTGCCGACGTCGATAGGGGCAATGGGCCTGCAGGCCGACGTCGGTCAGGGCAATGGGGCTTTGGATGAGTCTCAGGGCTATCTATGGTTGACAGAATGGTCTGAAAGGATTTTGGGTATGTGCAAGGGATGTAAGATAGTAGATAAGGTCTTTAGGAGGAACAAAGGCTGGAGATAGGTTGTCAAGATGGGTCAGGATAGAAGATAGGCTTTTCAACCTCTCAGGAAGAAGTTTGGTCAGGTCTGGTCTAGTTGATAGTTGGGTCTGATTGATAATATTATTTAAAAGCAATAAAAAGAAAATTGATTACTGATATAGTATAAATAATTGAAATGAAATAGAAGAAGGATACTTAGCTATGAGTGGAGAGGCAAAAGTGCAGGAGGCTATTTCCATTGTGGCTAATTCGGGAGATGTCTTGCAACCTTCAATCCAGTTTGGAATGATTGGTTTATAATTCCTGAGCCTGGAGAGTGCTATTGAAATGCTGATACCTACAAAAAGTTGAGGAGTGAGAGAGCTTGAAGCCTAGAGGAAGAAAATTCACGTTTGCGGGGGGAGCAATAGAAGCAAAAATGCTGTCTAAAAGGAATCGACGTCGGCAAAACCACTGACATCAGCTGAATATTGACCAACGTTGGTGGCTGAAGAATGGGAAAAGAGGCTATTTTTAGCCTTTTGCCCATTCTTGAAATTGCCAGGTCTAAGTGTCATTGGAAAACGGTCGAAGGTGGGTTAAATGAGCGCGAGCAGCTAGTGGGAGGGATGAAATGGGGGTTTAAGCAATTAATAGTTTGCATGAGGTGAGGGGGGCATCCAAGGAGAGGTATCCAAGGTGGGGTGAGATGGCATGGGTGATGTGTCAAGGGAGGGTGTTATTAATTTAAAATAGGTGATTTATTTCAAATTAATAAGTGTGTGGGTTAGAAATGTGTTAGAAGTGGACCAAGGGGACCAAGGGGGGGAGTCGACCAAGGAGTAGACACGATTTCAGTGTCTACACCATTATGAGGAGTTATGAACAATCAAAGGTAGTTTTAAGAAATATTCAAAGTTGGAAGGAGTCTTCAAGTATCTGAAGAAGACAATCTCTTCCCTCTACACCAAAATCAGGGAGAAAAAGTGAAATCAAACAATGAATTTTATGCCCCCTCACAAGGTGGAGTTTTATCATATAAGACTGGAGAAGTTGGTTAAAGGCTAAGTCAAGCTTTAAAGTCTAAAAGATAACTCTCCTCCAAAATAGGTCAACTTTTATTGATATTTGACAACTTCAAGCCTCCAACAAGGATTTATACACCCCCTTCCCAACTTGGAAACTTAAAATCAAGTTTTAGTACATTTGGGAAGAGAATAAGATGTCTATTGAAGTTAAACTTCTATTATGTTTCAATTTCTAGACTTAATGAGGGAATTGGTGACAAGCTTGCATGGTATTCCCCTCACTACATGTATTTTTTTTTCTAAGTAATTTTATATACCTCTAGCTCATTGTGGCTTAGCCCTATGAAATTTCAAACTTGTAAACACCTTATTTAGCAATAAATAAATTGATTTTACCTTCTCATATGTTGGTTATTATGTAAAATTGATGAATTTTTGATGTAATCTTGTGATAATTATAGTCTATCCCTAATTTATGTCCAATTTTGTTCACCTTTATGTACCAAACATGATCTTGTGTAGGTTATAGCATGTGTTTCTTAGAGTTTATTCAATTCATAGTTATGCTGAATGCCATTGAGCTTCCTAAGACAAATGGTCATCCTTATAGGTACTATTATAATATGAATACTTTCTACAAAACACTTATGTTCAAGATTCATTGGTGAATTGTGAATTATGTATGTGTGAGTACTCTTTGATTTTATTTTGTGTGTCTCAAAGTAATTTGAGGTATTCAATTTTGGTGCATCACCCCATATCTATTAATATAAGTATAGGAAGTAACTATGTCTCTCTCTCTTTTCATTATTAATAAGTAGTTTAGGTGAGGCCATCCCTCTCTAGAGGTTTACTTCTATTATAGGTCACCCACAACCTGGAAGTGATCCCAATGTGTCAATTGGGTGAGGAAGCTTGCAGACTTTCCTCAAGGGTGAAACTCAAATTTGACAATAAAGAGGGAATGAAAAAATTTACATAAGCATTTGTAACAATCCTTAGTATAAATGAGACACACTTAAACAAATATGCCCTTATTAAGAACTATTGACCAATAAAAACCTAAGATACTCTAAATTGTAGATGCAAATCTTAGAATAACAAGTGAACTAAATAGATCATCCAATAAATATTATATATAAAATAATATTAAAATGGACCTACCTTCCCTTAGTGTGTTCCCTATTCTCCAAGACCCCTTACAAAGTCATCAATCTACTAAGAGTATTGGTTACTTATGTGAGAAAATAGGCATCTCTATATATTTTTGAGATTATGAGACATCCTACCCTAGTGTATTGGTTTATTTCACCCCAATGGACCTTGGATCTATCATGAGGTTGAATGTGGAGTTTGAGATTCAACTAGGATAAGAGATATGCCAAATAATAATTATGTTATTTGGTGTGATTTTGACTTTTGAAATATAATTGCCTTTCGATCATTGCCTTTTATTTATTTTATGATTTAGATTTTAAATTTTTATGGATTTTTATGTTCCTCCTCCATATAGATTTAGAAAACTAATCAAGAGAGATATAATTAATAGATCATAATAAAGCTTATATATTGATTATAAGAGAGAAGTAATCAAAGACTATGTCATCCAAAATACTCTTAAACTTTCCCACAAGTAATTGTGCGATTGCAAGACTAACTTGATGTGTGTTTTTAAATGAGAATATTATGTGGGATAAATGAATATATATATATATATATATAATAAGTGGTACAATGATGAATATTATTTGTAGCCAATCACAATGTAAATAAGATAGTGTTGGGTGTAATATGATGTTCATGTCATATTTTAATCCTAAAATGTAGATATGGGGACTGTAGGGTTAAAGGGGTAAGAGATAGTTTAGGGCACAAGGATGGTACTATCTCTAAAGTAGACTAATTATTTGAAGAACTCAAATAAAACATATACTAAATTTATGATGCTGAGATGTTAAACATAAGAAGCACAACCATGCTAGATATTTCAATGATAATGAGAATAAGACACTAATATAGTTATGATGCTAATACAGATCTAGATCTAAAAGAGGCAGAAAGTAGACTAGATCTAGATTCTATATTAGTCGACTGGTTCTAAATATTATACCTTTGTATCCTCAGACACTTGCATCAACCTAGGATAGTTGTATTGACACTACTATCTGACTTAGACGTAGGTGTCTAGTATGAAATACCTAATGATACTATATGCAACCACCTAGATGATTTTGGGTTCTGTCTCATCTTTTCTCTAGTGTATTTAGATCTTGGTCATGGTCTATCACTCCTTGTCAAATAGAAAAACCCTAGTTATTCATCTTCATATTAGTTATGGGAAAAATAGGTTAATGTGTACCTAGTGTCAAGCTTCCCTAAAGATCCCTCTATTAATGAACACTACCTATGTATCCAATACTTCAAAGAGGGTTTTAGACATATGCAGTTCTACCCTACATGTTAGCTTGTGTGAATCATGCAATGTGTGATAATAAAGTATAATAGTGACCTAGATTGTAACTTAAAAAATATAGATCTTGGCTTATTCTTATATACACATAGTATTTTCAAACTTTGTCAATTATCGATGCTTTCTCTCTTATAATAACCCATCGAGTCTTAATATATCTAATTACATACCTTAAGGGTGCACCAAAAAAGGGATGGATGGACCATTGGTGATTCATAGGATTATTATCCCATATACCACCACTTTCTATTTACACAACCTTTTCTTATGCACTTCCATAAGCTTTTACACCTCCCTTACACACTCCTCTAAGAAGTTCACCACCTTATTTATCCCCTTCTTAAGCCTAAAACACCTTTTTGATAGTTTACAATATATCTTTAGCCTTGGACAACCTTGTATTTAATTTTTTAAAAGCACATTATGGGTCTAAGTCAGCCTTGGCTAACCTAGACTAAGACCTAACTTGCTTTTACTAAATAATGATATAGATTCAAATTGGGTTGACACTATCAGCTAAACTTTTGGAAAGGTTTAGGGTTAGATTTAGATATATATACACATCCATTTCCACTATTTAGAGATAAGAGAAGAAGAAGAATATTTTTCCACTATTATGCATCTATTTATCCACCATTCCACATGAAGAGCATAACTTAAGGTTTTAATACTTTCTTTGGAGATACAAATCTCATCTTGTGGAGAAGTCTTTTGGATGCATAGAGAAATTTAGTAGCCTAGAGCTGACTTATTCTTGTTATCTTTACATACCACAACAACCTATTACAAAGCACCTTGGCCAATAGAGATATTGAGGCTTGGTGGGTTTTTCTTTAAAGGGAAGTATTCTTAACTTTGTTCTTCCTTTGTAAGAGTAGATAGATTTGTATTTGTACTTATCTCTTATGCATTAAGATTTCATATACATTGACATGAGTATAATATCTTCTATGCATGTTTATTTTATAAGTTTATTACCCTCACTTTGTGCCAAAAGCTTTGGTGAGCACTAGATTAGATTTTAATTTACTTTGCATTTACTTAGTGAATATGAAAACATATCACCTAGTTAGAGTTATTGCATAGTAATGCTTGAATAGAGGCTTTAGGACCCTCTCTAGTGATATTATTGTGGTAAGATATCTCTTGGTTAGGTATAGAGGATCCATATTGGTCATGACCTAGAATATCTAATGTATCAATAATTAGAAATGTAAGTAGGATTTATCTTTTTTGAGCTAGGATTGATTAATAAGTCATCTACATTTTCATTTGTATACATTATAGTGAACCTGACATGAATTAAACCCTTGTAGGTTTTTTTTCATGCATTTATTTTATCATCATATTATATATTTTTATTATTATAGCATTGTATTAAACCTGTTGATATAGTTTTAATAGTCTATGCATAGGTTTAAATCATAGTCACCCCAAAATAACTCTATTATGTCTATGTAGATCTTATTCAAATACAGGTGACTGGATTGATCATCTTGACATAGTCTTCTTATGCAATTCCAGGATTACATACATAGTTGAGATAGTCAACTTTATTCATAGTTTTTTTTTAACATGCAAGTTTACAAACATAGTCAAGCTAGTTGGTTTTATTTATAGATTTTGTTCATCACACAATTTCTACAAACTCCATTGATCCAATCAACTATATTCATAGAATATTTGAATTAGCACATGAGCATCATAACATAAAATTTTGAAATCTAAGAATATTCAAACCCATCAAGGTTCATTCTTACCTTCTTAGTCATTTCATTATTTCATTTCTAGTACTATATTTCATAATTTTATAGTCTATAAAACTACAAACCTACAGTAAATTGGTTCAACCTAGTTGACACAGTTCTATAGCTTGTCTTCTCTTTAAAAGACAGTCAACTTCTTTGACTATGTTCTAGATACTACTTCCATAAAATAGAAGTGACTCTGTCAACTCTATTATGCATTGTTTGCATACAGTATTACATGAACTCACTCTATACTCTTTAAAATCAAGGAATTAACCTCTTTTTTCTAGTAAATAGTTCACTTTTCATTTTAATTACTTGCATGTTTAGAGTAATAAACATATATTAATTAGGTTTTTTTCAATTTACCAATTTAGACACACTATTTTTATCTTTTGTATAGACTTCTAAATCACTTTACATTAAAAAAACATTAAACATTTTTCTTCTCAAGGTCTACCTATTTGGATTTCATCATGGAGAATCCCCTAACACCATTATCATTGTGAGATTGTGAATTGAGGGGGTAGGCCTCAATACTAATCCAATACCATTTTTAATACAGATCCCTTTAAGCCTAAACTTCCTAAAATTGTCCATATATTGAATTTTAGTTCCTTCTTATAGCCAACTTCCCATCATATTAATTTCAAATTTTATTATAACTTAAAAACACTTAATAATGACCAATTAGTTGGCATTTACTTTCAATTTTATTGTTTGCTCTTTGATCATTGTATTTTGTATTTCAAAACTTGCATCAGCTAATGTTAATGTAAGGTTTGTGTTGTGTGTTCCAATAGGACCAATCACATTGATCTAATTAATTTTTTGCTTTATTTCATTTTTTTTGATATTATATTTAAAAAAATTATATGTTTTCAGAACATTGTCATCCTTATCAACACAGTCTCTTACAAATTGTTCATCTTGTTTGCCTTTATTACATAGTCACACTATTTAACTATATATCTTTATCTTCCTATTTTGTTTCCTATCTAGCAGTACATAGTTAACCTATATGACTGTGTCTTCTTATTTCCTAGTATGTTTCTTGTCTAGAGTTATATAGTCAACATGTATGACTATATCCTCTTGTTCTTTGTTCTATTTCTTGTTTTACAGAACATTGTCAATCTATCTGATTATGTATCCTATCAATTAATTTTTATTTCTATCAACTTTTTAGCCTATTTTCCTCATCATGAATTTATTGTTTGAGGATAATACAGAGTTAAATCTAAAAAACATGATGAGTGTTACCAATCCTAATAGGTTTCCCAAAACATAGATTGTGGGTCCCATTTTAGATGAAATCAATGTTCATGTTGCCACTTGAACTACTTATTATGGGAATCCTCCTCATTAATCCTTAGTTTATTATCCTTTATTCTCCTTATAATATGAGCATGAGTTAGATTACAAACCTAAAATGGTCTTCTTCTTTAAAAAAATTTCCCAACATAGAAGAAAGGACCCTTTAACCATTTATAATATTATGATAGGTCTTCAAGTAGAAGAACCTCTTTCACCCCCCAACCTTCTATCACGTATTTGGGGAAACACTTTATTTGCTTCTCAACCTTTTACTTTTATTGTTTCTCCTTCACGCATCATGACATCTTCTTCTATAACTTCTTCAACCTCTATGCCAAGTATCTCCTCTAACATGGTAGGTTCAAATTCTAGTGGGCCTTTTACAAATACCCTTCTCTTTAATCATGCCACTAGTGCATATTTTACTACTAATGCTAAACATGCCACTAATGAATCTTTTGCTATCAATACTAATCATGCTAACTTATCTAGGTCTAAAATAGTATCCTTCAATAATGAGAAGAGATGTCTATACATGTTGATGAAATAATGGACACTTCTCTTTCTATTAAGTTTCCTATTGCTTTCATGATTCTAGATGAGATTGTACTTCATATGAATGATCCTCTTCTATTCATTAGCATCTAAATTGGTGATATCCAAGTTGATCATGCCTTAATTGATGAAGTTTTAGGTACTCATATCACCTCCATTGATTTTATTAAAACTCTTAGATATTCTAAATGCAATTTCAAGTCCACATGTAGCACATGCCAAGGCTACGATAGAATGCAAATGCCTCCTTTAGGTTGCATGTGGATTCCCATTACTATCCTTTTTGGAACTATCCATGTGAAATTTATGATCTTTAACTTTTCATTCTCTTATAACATCTTTCTTGGTAGACCTTGGACTCATCGTATGAGGTCTATCACCTCATCCACATTCCAATGCATCAAATTTACCCATAATGGTGTTATTTAAAAAATTCAAGGAGACACAAACCCTTAGAATTTGAAACAATTCCAAGAACATGTTGTTTGTAAAATTCATACCCTTTAACCTTTCCCTAGTATCCTATTTTGGTAATCCCAACTCCATAATTATCGTATTAACTCTACCCAAGATTATAATGGTCACTTTGAATTCATTGGGAACATACCACATCACCTCTTAGATTCTAATGATGCTGAGCTTAGATGAGATTAGCCTCAAGATAAAAAAATTCATATCTATCCCCTCATATCATCACCCAACTTCCTCCTTATTTGAAACCTTGATCCCATCAACCTCTTATTGATGATATAATTATGGTCTTAACGAAGAGTAGACATTTTATTCATCATGTGACTTTCGATGATAAGGTTATACCTACATGTACTATTGACTTGCATATACTTGACTAGGATGATGGTTATGATTTAGTTGGCCCATTTTTAGAACATGTCTAAGCTAGGAATTTATAGATTACTTGATATCATACTTCTTTATTTTAGTCTTTTCATTCATCTTATAGCATTCCTTCTTTCATAATGTCTAATTCTAGTATTCTTCCTACATTTTGGAGGGTATAAATGGAGCAATTGCATGGTATACCTCCAGTTTCAGCAGAGCCTCTTGTAATCATGCTCATGGATCATACCATGACTAGTCCTTACCTTTTTCTAGATATTAGGACCCTTATAGTTTATTTCCCCTAGAGATGATATCTACTACTCTGAATCCTTTTGCATGTCCAACCTCACTTTCAACTAAGCCTAGTCTGATTCTTACTCTAGTTATACCTTTATCTAATCTTTGTCCTATTTTTTATCCTAATTTACCTTCAAATGATCCTATCCTATTTTTTGCTTATGTCCTACCTTCCCTTGGTAATGGACTACTTCCTTTACCATAGCTTGATCCCATACTCACCCAATGAGCTAATTACCTCTATTGTGATATCTATAAAGTTGACAATCATTAGACCATAGAATTCCTATTATATCATCCATCCCCAACTTCTCCTTCTACCTCTTTCATTATTAGGGCCCCACATATTAGTTACTTCCATGGGACAAATAATCATTCTTCCACTCATTTATAGAAGCTTTAGTAATATATTGACACCTTGTATCCCACTATTGCTCATCCCAAAAATAAGGCTATACCTCCTCCTAAGTTGTTACCTGAGTATATCTCTAAATATGGGAAGGTATATTATCTTTAGCATCAATATTTTTCCCATCATATTGATCATGGTCATATTCTCTAGCATCACCTTCATGATCACCTTATTTCAATACATGCACCAGTTATTCCTTCTTCCACAAGTCACCCTTGCAAGAAGGATTCTCCTTATTCACCCATGGAACTTCCTTCCCCACCGATGTTTCCTTCCCCACCTTTGGTTCTTATTGATATTTTTATCCCAAAAATGTCAAAATTTCAAGTACCCTAAGGGAGACCCATTATTTTTTTGTAAAAATACCTTAAATTGACCCAAAGCACCCATTTTCTTAAGTCCACAAAATTAAAATATTAGAATACAATTTTTAACTTACAAAATTTCAAATTACTTCCCAACCTCTGCTTCCTGCAATACATTAAACCAGAGATCTAGGTGCAAATTGAAACATGCAAAGTTGTAAATAATTTTTTGAGTTCTGCTTCCCATTAGACACTAAGCTAATGGAAACTAAAGATTGGATTGTAACTTACAACTTGAAAACTTAAAAATTGCTCCCAAAACCTTCTCTCCCATAAAACCTATAATTGGCAAAAATTGGAACCCCAGATGTAATTTGCAACTTGTAAAGTTATAAATTGCAAGTAGAGTTTTGCTTCTTGCAAACCAAGTATCTTATAGAAACCAAAGATTGGGGTGAAATTTAAAACTTGTAAACTTGAAAATTACTTCATAACCTCCAATTTACACACAACACTCCAACCAAAAAATAGAACTCCAGTTGTAATTTGTAACTTGCAAAGTTACAAATTGTCATCCAAGTTCCACTTCTTTCCTACCACCTTTCCTATGGAATCTAGAACTTCAAGTGCAAATTACAACTTGAAAAGTTGAAAATTACTCCCTGAGTTCCAACTTACCATTTTATAAGTTTCAAACAAACAAAGCCCATGGAATTTATAAGTCAAATTGTAATTAGAAAAATTACAAAATTGCAAATGTGTTTATAAACTTTGAATCTCTACCAACCACCACCCTTGGGAAATTTATTATAGAGGTCTTAAATAAAATAAATTAGGGTATAAATAAATAATTATCTAATTTTACTAATTAAATTTAGATCTCTCACCTTGAACCTCAAAATTTCTAAGTGATGCAACCATGCATCAACATTACAAGCCACAAATCATGCAACACTACCATTGACCCCTTACATGGTACTTTGTTTGACCTATATTTTTCAAGTTATTTTCATAATCAAACTTGCTTTATTATTTTATTTTCTTGCACTCCATTGTGGATCTAGTTAAATTATTAGGAGTTTGCTTTTCTTGAGCATCATTAGGGTTATTTAGATAAATTTTGTGGTGACGTGGTGTAATTATCTAAATATGTTAGGCGTATTTCAAAACTATTTTCTCATTTTCCTTGCCAATAAAAAACTAAGAATTTTCCCAAGTTTCCACCAAACCATCAAATATTCCCTTTTAGATTCCCTCATAGTCCCCAAGAACTTTCCATTTGTAATAACAACTCCAATTTCCCATGGGATTTTAACCTAAAACTATAACTTATAACCCCTATGGACTTTTCTAGTACCCTAAACAATCTTGATCTCTACAAGAGTTTTTATTGAGAAACACGTGTGTTTTGCACCTACCTTCTCCATTAGATATTTCCACCTACATTTTTAACTCTAGATCCCCATAGACTTTTCACAAGATTTTTCAACTTCACATTCCCATAGACATTTTTAGTGTACTGAGCAACTCCAATCTCCATCAGAGCTTTCACCTATGTTTTACACTTGAAAATTCTACCAACTTTGTAGTTTGTCTTCCCCCAAAATTTTCTCTAGAATCTATTTCTAGGAAAGATATGAAGTTTAAATCTAAATAACCTAATGTTGCCCTCAATCTATAATCCAACACAACTAAGATTACAGACACAGACCTAGGTCACATTAACTTAGGTGATTTCTTCATTAGAATAAATGTTTAATTCAAGAATGATTGGATCCAAAGCATCTATGACTACAAACTACCACAAGTGTTAGCTTTCCCCCTGATGGTGTAAAGACCTAAGTTAATACTAACACTAGTTTAGCATTATGATCCTAATAAGAGAGAGGTGTTGAATAACAAAGGGGAAAGGATTCTAAATCTGAACCTAGACTTTATAGACACAATCTTTTTGATACCTAAGTTTGAGAGTTACTTAGATATAACTCCATAATCATCAAATAAATTCTATCAAGACAAAAAGATAGGATGTTAGAGAGTAATGAACAAATAATGGCTAAGGACCCCTAGGGCTTCATCCACCATATTTGTTAAGACATTGGTAAGGATTGATTTTAATGATGAGGTAAGTGATCTAATTATACTCTTACATAGGATCATTGATAGCCCTGATGCAAAAAAATTCCAAGACTAGATGTATCTATATATTTGGATGATTCGCTAAAAAAAGCAATAAATCCACTAGGCTTAGCTCATCAGTAACTCCATCTACAAGTATTTTATGGAGGTCTATAGCATAGGTAATTTTTATATTACTTCTTTTTAGTATATATATTGGCCAAAGGAAGATATTTCTTAGGGCTCAACATAGCAGTTGACTAGGTAAATAAAGTGTTCAATTATTACCTTGACCTCACTCTTGAGGCTAGTGGGCAACACTTTAGAAGAGTGAATGATGCATTCATCTACTGCATCATAGTTATGTTCAACAAAGAACTAGAGAGGAAGATATTATATGATGCTTCCACTTTAGATATTACCAATTGGGGTTTCTATTTCATCAAGTTATCCACATACTCATGCATTAGAGTATGAATATTTAGTGGTTATCCTTACACCCTCTCAAGGTATGTGAGTGAGAAATGGGCTTTGATGAAGCTAGTGAGGCAACTAGTTGAGACTCACAAGCTATTGTCTAAAAAACATAAGGTGTGAATTTATTTCCCCATAAACATAGGTAGGTACACATGACCCTCCTTAGCCAAAGCCAAGTGTGCTAATACAAAAATGACATAAATGACCCTGAGATATTTGGAGGTAAGATCTTTTTATGATGTTCATGGAAACATCACTAGTACACTAGGAATTTCAACATATTCCCATGTCCCTTACTATGAAGACTACTTGGAGGACTTGGATGATAAAGAGGAAGTGAGATCGAAAGACTATTCAAGAATGACCTTAGATCATGTCAAAGATTTCAACATGGCACAAATCCTTGAGGACTTGGTGGATGATGAGTCACCAGTGGAAAAAATATACTCAACCCCTTCTAGTAGTAAGGTGGTTTGTTCTTGAGTCTTTCTCTCTAATAGATAGAACCTCCAACATGATAAATATAACACTCAACTAGATCATAAGTAAAGGGGTCTAAGTGACCAAAGATATAATGAGCATTAGTGACAAGATACTACAACTCAAGGAAAAGGTGGTACCACCATTAACAAAAGGTTCTAATGGTGGAACACTCCTAGAGAAACTAGATAGGCCAACTATCTCCCAAAAGAGAAATAAGAAATCAAAGGCCAAGAGGGGACAATCAAGTAGCTAGGGAGTAGCAAAAAATCAGCCAATAATCATTTCATCTAAGGATACAACTGAAATTAAAATAATGATAGATTCAACCCCCATCTCTATGATACTCCCTCCACCAATATTTGTCATTCTTATAGCTATAATTCCTCCTCATCTTATCTGCACTCCTCTTTCACCTCAAGTGACTCCACCTTCCATTCTCAGTCCATTACTGATAATGCAATCAAGTCAATTAGACACTCAAGTATCCCCTCAATTGTATACTTGTGTTTTCATTCCACCTTCCTCTCCTATAATCTCACTCCCCTATTCCATAATTATTTCTATCTCATCTATAATTCCTTACAGTCCATTAATCATCAACTATTTTATTGTTTTCAAAATATTGGAGTTATATTGCTAACTAATAAAGGGGTTGAGCAATGTAAATTAGTAAATAAATATAATTTTATTAACTTATTGATTTGATTAAATAGATTATATCTTTTCCTTTTCTAAATATAGTAGGAAGTGAGAAAGATTATAACTTATCTTATTCTGGCTAATTTAGACTAAGACAAGGTCTAATACTGGAGGAACAAGATTGAGAAATAGTTAAAAATAGGTCTCTAGACTTCATTTCTTGATTGGATAAGAGCACAAAAAATAGGACACCTTAGTGTTTAGTGTTATAGTCCTATTTTGTCACTATTATCTTGAGGTTGATATATTTTTGGGTTTTGTTTAGAATGCCTATTTTAACATGTCACTAAAATTTTAGGGTTTGGGACCTTGTGGAGCTCATTTTGTGCCTATTTTAATATTCAAAACTCTTAGGAGCTCCTGATGCTTGAACTTGAATGTAAACTTGGGAAAGAGAGATAAGGGGTTAATGTGTAAAGGATACATTGGATGCACTTCACACCCCATGTGTGGGCATGCTACCTACATACCAATACTCTAAAGAGGGAACAAGCTAATGTAGTTCTCCCATTGAAATACTTGGTGTAATTTGTGTATGATCAATGCAAATAGAATATGAAATTGGATTTACTTTAGCTAGCTAGGGATTGGTGTAATGACTTGAGTAGGCTTGAAATAATGTTGGAAGGCTATGTGTAAAGAATAAGGAAGAGTGCTTAAGTGTACTTACTTATATTCTTACATCTCTCTTGAAAATAAGTGTTAACCCTTCTAAATGGACTTAGAATGGCCTTTTATAAGTAAATTAGTGATCATGGATTAAATGAATTTGTATTAGGCTTACAAGGGAAAAGATAAGGTACCAAAAGCATCTGACTGTTAGAACCCAAAATGAACTTCGAAAATAGTGCCGAAGTCAAGACACCCTGAGTTTCAATGCTCCTATCTAAGTTGGGGACTATTTTCCTAAGGGGATGGGACCTAGGGGGATGGATCTAGGCCTGAAAGGGATACCTGGGTCTGAAAGGGCTAAGTCCAAGAAGTTAAGGATGACTAGGAATCAATGAAAGAAGTAGCTTAGAAGGGTTGTGTCAGCCAATAAGAGGACCTATAGGTTGGGTGCTATTAACCATGCCTAAGTCCTCTAATTTTGAATTTTATATGATTAAATTTCCCCCCCTTGATTCTAGTGATGTGGTAAAGTGAAATACTAGGATAAAGGAAAAATAGAAAAGCATACCTGAACTTACCTATAAGGGAGAAGCTCATGAAGCTATGTGATGATGGATGTGCATAGAGAGAGCATGCTTTGATGTGTGAATCTATAGTGAAAGCATAAAGTAGATTAGTTATTATTAGATATGTTATATCTAAAATAAAAACATAAAAGAGTTGAGTAAGAGGAAGAGAAAGGAATGAATACACCTCATTAGGTACATGAACCAATACAAAATCTATTGTGATGTTAGAATGTGTTGGATGATGTTGAATGTGTGTTGAATCAAGAATAATATCATGAATAGATCTGAGTGTTCAATTCCCCAAAAAATGGATCAAGAATGTAAAGGCTGGCCATTTGGCTCCATTGTCACCAACTATGTGAAGCTAATGAATCATGTGTGTGGTAATTGATGTCTAGACTATGTGTCCATTCCCTTCAAATAGGTGGCTCAAGAATACAAAGGTTAGCTATACCTTTGGCTCCATCATTGCTCCATGAAATGAAGTTATGAATTAATATCAATATAGAATAGATATCATATGAGATGGCTCTTAGAACCCATATATGCTCTAAAAATATGACAATGTGGTATGGATAGCTTGAATAGATGTTGAAAACTAGGCCATTCTTGGCCATTTAGAAAGATATAGATTAGACTTGTATGAAATCCTCTTCAAAATTAATGCAAAATACTTATGTGAAAGCCAAATCAAAAACTTGAGTACTCACAAAGCTAAATTTATATGAAAGTTTAACTCAAATGTGATGCCAACCACCTGTAGATAGAGTAAGGTACACAACTACTAAGAATACCTAGAATAAACTAAACTTAAAAAGAAAAGAAGATCAATATACCATGCATATTACCCCCAATCACTAATGTCTAGAACATGGATTTTAATCTTGAAGTTATGCCAATTTCCTAATCTAGACTAAAAGTGAGAATCATCATGTTGTGCATGATAACCCACTGTATCTTAGAAAACTATATTGAAACTACTGAATCTGATTGATTTGGAAGTGCAAAAACTATCCTTAGACTAAAATTTTTGCCTATTTATAGAAACCTTGAGTGTTTTTCTACCTAGATAAGAGTTCAAAAATGTGGAAACCCCTATATTTGGTGCTACTATCCATTTTTGTCATTGTTGTTCAATGTGAAAACTGACTGCTAATCTAAAACTATCACTATTTTTTTGTTATGATTTGATTAGTTTGACCTCTGGATTCTCTGTTGAGTGTTTTGAATGCTACTATTTTGAATGCTAGGAGGTTTGATCTCTATGACAAAACCTTTTTTTGATGCCCCCTCTTTTAAGGGTAGGAATGATGAACCTATAATGACTGCCCTCAGAAGAAAAGAGTCTTGCACGTGTGTTAAGCTAAATAGAAATATGATATAGCATCTAATATTTGACAATATGTTTCAAGATATAGTAATGTTTGTATTGATATATTATTAGATCAATAGGGGTATACCTAGATATAGATAACAATGTAAAATCATGTGAAATGTATTGAATTATAATTGGAAATGTTAGATGTTAATTGTTAGTTGTTAGTAAGCACGGAGGGATAGAACATAATGTCCATCATGGCATCCAAGAAAGTAAGGGAAATGAATGATATGGATCATAGCATTTCACATGTTTGATAAGCAACAATCAAACAAGCAACAAGTAAGAATCAAGAAACATACAAGAATGGCTAAGGGCCATGCAACAAGGGACATGGGCACATGTCACTCAAACTAGAAGACAAGCATGGAAGGCATGTTCAAATGCCACATACATATACAAGTGGAAGAATCAAAGTTCACACAATGTCCACAAGAACATGAAAGAGTACAAAAAAAGGACATTGGTAGATGTCTTAAGGCACACACATGAATAGAAGCAAAGGACATTGGTAGATGTCCAAAGGCATAAACTGAAGACAAGCAAGAACTAAAAAGTGTAATCACATAATCTATGCTAAGCAAGGAATGAAATAAAAAGTAAGAATTGGAAGATACAAACTCATCTAACTAATCAAATAAAATGTGAATTATGCAAAACATGTGTAGTACAAGACTAGTATATGCTAAGAAATATACAAGTGCTAGGTATTAGTGAAATGTCGATGTAGTAATCTATGTAATCTAATAAGAAATGTGCATTAGTATGATAACTCAGAGTGTGTAGTGTAGGAATGACATAACCTAAATGTTTTAATCATATAGAAAATGCCCCCAGTTGGTATGTATACTGGTGTGTGTCTTGAATGTATAAGTATAAATGCCCCCTTGATGGGTAAAGTGAAGCAATCAAAGACCTAGATGTCACTATGCACAATCAAAAGAGATCAAGTGAAGAATGTTAGTGTAGATAAATTGATATACAATAGAATGAAACAACAAATGTAAGTCCTAGCATGATAGTAGTAATGTAAACATGGATGATGCATACAAAAAAATGTTTTTGGTGTTTTTGCAATTTTTGAATGTTTTTATATTTTGAAGTGTTATATTGTTTTTTGTATTTTTGAAAATATTTAAATTATGTACAATCAAGTAGGAGATAATATGTAAAATCAATTATGGAAAGAAATAATACTAACCAATTAGTCTTGGATGAGACCACCTATCATGGTGTCTTGTATCAAATAAGGGGATCATGCATGATCATGAGGCACCATGGAATGTCTGAAATTAAGAAATTGAAATCTATGTACATTGTAACTGCTATGAAATATTTGAAGTGGAAACTAAATGTGGGGTCCTCCTGTGACTTTGAGAAGTGGATGCAACTATAGATCTCTTAGAGACCCATCTAAAAGTAGGATAAAAAGCTCTGTGAATAAGTGATCTTTGTATATCTATATGAGACTAAAATGTAACTGCGCTAGGTGTGAACACTATAGTTGGAAGCTATCTAGAATCCTAAAACTATGGGGGTGTATGAACCCTATGTAGTGGTGATGGATGCTATAAATGTGGCTAGATCAAAAGTGGAAGCTATACTAAAATTGGAGGAGAAGCTAAAATTGGTGGGAGAATTAGAGATGGTGACTAGAAGCTGGTAGATGGCTCTGAAGTGGAGAGTGGTGACTCATAAAGAACTCCTCCAACTATAATAACCTAATTATCATGAATTAATTTCATGCATTTATGAGCTACAAAAGGTATTACCCTAAGTTTTTGAATCTATGGTCAACTAAGTAATATGTCAAAACCTCTTACACTGGGAACTATAGTGAATGGTGTGGCCACATATGTAGAACCAACCTATAATGGAAGTAATATCTCACCTAATGAACTTTATATAGTCTACTAAAACCACTCACTAATAACTATGTTTGATGGAGTGATATCCTACTTTAAATAACCGAAATGTTGTAAAAGTGTGAAAGTTCACATGTTAAGATTGGAACCATTATCAATGCGTACATTGTGAATAGGTTGATTATGAATATGTGATCTAATAATAAGTGCATTATAACCTATATTATCCTCGAAAATATCTTGATCTAAAAAAGATATTGAAGGCCTAGCTAGAATTCTAGACTCATACATAGCTATCATACCTCTCAAAGGATGTGCCTTAACTAAAGGTGCCTGATATGTAGCTGGTGGAGGATGTGTATGGTATGTATGATGAATACCTAATGTGTCCTCTTTTTCTTATTTTGAATGCTATGGAAATGGATCTAAAAATATTTTCAAAGCTTTATCTTTTGTTGGATTTGTCTATAGAGGCTTAATTGAAGTGCCCATATCAAGTAGATTATCATCTATCAAGTTCCATATCTTATGTCAAAAACTAATGCATCTATTAGTTATATGGCTTGGTGCCCTATAAAAATCATAGAATCAATGTTGATCATATCCCTGTAGAAGAGGATTTACTAGATTTTCTTCCTAAATAGGAGGGAGAGTGATGAGGTTGCATTCTAATAACTATTATAAAACCTTGGTTGGAGGAACTGGTAGATTGGTAAATGCATGATGAGGAGGTGCCGATAGAACCACATGCTAAGGGGGCTCAAAAGATACATTAATTATTGGTTGATTCTGATTCTTATTATCATTGATTTTGACCTTGTATGAGACTTTGTTGTTACTCTTATTAGTTATGTCTAAGATACTTGAATACTTAAGTTTTCCCATTGAAATTAGCTTGACTTCTCTTCCTTTAAGTGTATAACATAATTTAGTGAAGGAAGAATCTTTTGAACATAATATATTCATGCAATGTTGGTAGAAGGCTCTATTTGAAGATGCCCTATAGCTCTTGATCAATCATGGGGCTAGTTAGTTTAGCTAGAATAGTCTTGTATCTAAGAACATAATCCATGAGGGACTCATTTGACCTTTGTTTCTACTATGCATATGAAACCTTATCACCAATGTTGATACTAAAATGTGCTAGGAACATGCCTACTAAAGGATTGAATGTCATGTTCGACTGATTTGGTAGACTATAAAACCATTGTAATGCATAATCCTTTAGGCTTCATGGAAAATTTTTGGTAAGTAGCTAGTCATTGGGTACATAATCCAAACATGCTATGCAAAAATATCTCAAATATGTCTTTATATCACCCTTACCATCATATAGAGTGAGCTTGGGTTGAACAAAACTTGGTGGTAAGGGTGTAGAAGCAATGTGATGTGCTAATGGTGTATGTAGTAAAGCAAAAGAATCCAATGCCTATGTAGGTCTAGTGGTACCTTGCTCAAGATATTGCACCTTGGATTGAAGAGATTGGATCTCTTGCACAAAGGCTACCACATTAGGGGATAGGGATGTACTCATTGTAGTTGGTGGCATGGAAGAAGGTTGCACTACTATAGGGGGTGGTTAAGACATAGTTGCCCCCATAGTGTCATTTGCAATTGGATACTCTATGGTTTGAGAAGATTTCCCATTGGTTAATTTTTGTTGTTCTTATTGTAAAATTATAAGCATGTCATCTTGCATATCTGGATGTTTGTTTAAGAGTTCTTGAAGTATTATTTTATCAATTTCATCAAAACTAGTATATTAAGCCATTAGTAAAGTAGGAAAACAATTTGAAATGTTTTAAAATGTTTTGTAATATGTTTTAATAGGTAATGTGCTAGAAATGGAAAGGATTAAATATAAGATATGCAAAGTCCAAACAGTAGTGAATTAGAATTTATGCAAAAAGGATACTGAGCTACCAAACATGTAAGGTGATACTTTAAGAAGCAGAAAGGAGCTAACATATGCAACTAGGATTTTTCAAAACTATGAAAATTTTTAATTTTAAATTGATTTTCTAATTTATATATTTAACTAAAATGCATAAAAATGAGTGGAATATGTTTGAAAAATAATTGGGAACTAATTGGTGCAACTAGGGTTTGAAAATAATTTTTTTCAAAATTAGTTTGATAATTTTAAAAAAAATCTATGAATTTGTAGAATTTAGCTTTGAAGATTTAGGAAAAATCTGAAAATATTTCTAAAATTAACAATATATTTTTTCTAGTGGTTTGAAATTGTTTGTATGCAAATGGGACCTAGTATGTAACAACTAGGGTTTGGGTGAATTTATTGAAAATATTTCAATTAATTTGTAGTTTTTTAGTTTTAAATTCAAAAAAAATCAAGAAAATATGGTAAAAAATCAGAAATAATTAGCCCTTGAGTTTCTAGGTTTTTTGTGTCAAAATTTGAAGTAAGTCGAGTTCACCAAATGTTTTATTATTTTTAAAATATTGGATTTATATTTATAACTAATAAAGAGGATAGAAAATGTAAATCAATAAATAAATATTCTTTTATTAACCTACTAATATGTGTAAATAGATTGTATCTTTGCCTTTTCTAAATATAGTAGGAAATGAGAGAGATTAGAACTTAGCTTACTCTAGCTGATCTAGATTGAGACAAGGTCTAATACTAGAGGAGCAGGATTGAGAAATAATTAGAAATAGGTCTCTATACTTCACTTCTTGATTAGATAGGAGCATCAAAAATAGGACACCCTAGTGTTTGGCACTATAGTCCTATTTTGGCACTATTGTCCTGAGGCTAAGAGCTTTGTGGGTTCTATTCAGAATGCTTATTTTACCCTGTCACAAAAAATTTAGGGTCTAGGAACTCATGGAGCTAGTTATATGCTTATTTTAATCTTTAAAACTCTTAATATCTCCTAGTTCTTGAAATTGAATGAAAACTTGGGAAAGAGAGAGAAGGGCTTAGTGTGTAAAGGATACATTAGATGTACTTCACACCCCATGTGTGGGCACACTACCTACATACCAATACTCTGAAGAGGGATCAAGATAATGTAGTTCCCCCATTGAATTAATTAATGTAATTTTTGTATGATCAATGCAAATATAACGTGAAATTGGATGTGTTTCAACTAGCTAGGGATTGGTGTAATGACTTGAGTAGGCTTGAAATAATGTTGAAAGGTTGTGTGCAAAGAATAGGGAAGAGTGCTCAAGTGTACTTTCTTATATTCTTACATATCTCTTTAAAATGAGTGTCAACCCTTCTAAATGGATTTATAATGGCATTTTATAGGAAAATTAATCATCGTGGGTGAAATGAATTTGCATTAGGCTGATAAGGGAAAAGATAAGGAATCAGAAGAATCTACTCGTTAAAACCAAAAATGAACTTAGACAATAGCACAAAAATTAGGACACCCTAAGTTTTAGTGCTCCTATCCAAGTTGGGTGTTTTTTTCCTAAGGGTATGAGACCCAAGGAGATGGATCTAGACCTAAAAGGGTTATCTAGGTCTGAAAGGGTTAAGCTTGGGAAGCTATGGTTGACTAGGAATCAGTGAAAGAAGTAGCCTAGAAGGGTTGTGTGAGCCAATAAGAGGACCTATAGGTTGGGTGATATTATACAAGCTTAAGTCATCCAATTTTATATGACTACACCAATACTACACAATAGTATATATCTGTGGATTTAGTCATTCTAACTACAATCATGCTGGCCATCCCAAACACTAGGATAACTACTACTTCATCTTCATATCCCTTAATATTTCCTACTTTACCAACATTGAGTGTCCCTACAAATTTAATTGATTAATTTAAGGATTTGGAATCCACACTTCCATAGGTTCCTCAAATCTAACTCCCTATGTCTTGTCCTTCATTGATATCACTTCCATCTCCCACACCCATAATAGTCACATTTGTTTCCATTACCCCCACTCTTCCACTTGCATAATAACCCCAACCTTTATAGATGAGGTAGAGATGGAGCAAGACATTTATACCAATGTGGACCCTTAACCCATAGATGGGGAAGAGGTTATAAATACATCTATCAAATAATTAGTGGAAATATCAGTGAAGGATACAACACTTGTCACCATGCCCACCAGTCTAGCATCTTCAGCTATAGATTCTCAATTGATAATGTCAGCACAACATGATGTTACTTCTAGTTGGTTAGCACAGATAGTGGGCAAGAAACATAATCATATGGTATCCCTAAACACATTAGATTTTGGTCTCACATATGCACATAAGAAATCCTAGACAACTCCCTGAACCATTTTAATAATATTATATAATTCATTAAGGGAAAATTATGTGGGGATTGCAGTACCCCCACCAGATAAATAGAAAGAAGATATAGTAGTGGGGGATTACCATGTATCAAAATTTTGCCTTGGACATCCTACAAGAGAGGTATTAAATCATGAAATTTAATCTAGCATTAACTCTCTCTTTGGAAAATGGATAGTGACAAAGTCACTAAGGATGAGCTGAAGAACAAGGTTGAATAACTAATGACTTCATCAAAGAAGTTCATTGAGCCCACTATTTAACCAACATACTCTGTTACTCAGATCACAGATTAAACAACACTTGATGCAGTGACATCAATTGGCAACATGGGAAGGGCCACCATGGAATGGGTAAAATAACTCATTTCAAATGGCAATAGAGTTATTGATTTAGTAATGGACTACTATACAACTGTAAAGGAAAGAAGGGTCACCCTGAGAAAGCAAATATACAAGTATCAAGAAGAGGTAGAAAGATTGAATATTTTCTATCCAAAATGGATAGTTATGGACTCAATTGATGTTGACATCCTCCTTATGTAAAAAATACTAAAAAATGATGGAGATCAAGAGGAATTAGATATTCTCCCATTTAGGGGTCAATAGTAGATAAGAGAAATAGGAAAAATAGAAAGGATGCAACATGGATTCCTCTAAAAATCTAGATGGTTTAAACTAAATTTTGATGAAGCTTGTAGAGGTAATACAAGCACCTCAAGGGCAAGGTGTGTTATAAAAGACTATAGTGGTTTACTAATAAGATTCTTTTCCTTTAAGCTTCCAGATGGCACTAATAACTAATCTCAAGCTCAAGCTCTTGTAGCAGGGATTAATATGGTTTTAGAATGTGAAATTTCCTTTTTTAAAAGTGAAGGAGATTTTTAGGTAGTTATTCTAGCTTTGTCAGTTCTAAGGGTGAAGTCTTAGAAGACTAATAACATCCTTGATGTCATTTGGCCTAAGATGAATTTTTTTGAAGGATGGAATTGTAATCATTGTTTTAGAAAAAGTAATAAAGTTGCATATTTTTTGGCAAATATGGTAATAGATCAGTGTGAGGAGGAAAGGTTGGATATTATTAGTGATAGATGGGTAGATTGCAAGATTTTTAAGCAAATTGATTTCTAAAGGGTTTATAAATATTAAAAATGCTTTTTTAAAATCATTTTATAATTTTGATGTCTTTTGATTGGTTTTTTGTGATTTTATTTTTATTTTAAATGTTATTTTAAAAATATTTTATTTATTTTATAAAATTGGAAAAAAAATAAAATAAAAGAAAAGAAAAAGAGACAAAAAAATCATTATCAAATCTAAATCTTAATTGAAGATTGCAAAGATAGAGGATTTTTTGGATGACAACATCCTTCAGGTGTCATGGATGACATTACATAGCGCATGCGGGATGTTATTTTGGTAGTGTTGTCTTCTTATGAATTAAGTGATTTAGATGGGCCTCTCCCTTTCATTATGGTTTTTTTTGTTTAGTAGCATGGGTTTTAATTGGCAAGTTACAACAAACATGAGGCATTTTATCTGAATGGTTGTTTTGGATTTCCTATTTGATTGGAGTCGCAGTGTTTCAAGATTTGATGTGATGGATAGGTTTATCTTGGAATTGGTTGGTTGTCCTCTAGCCTTTGGATGTGTCAAGAGCCATGAAATGGGTTTTATCGAGTCAGTCTCAATAACTCATTTATCCAATGTTTTTTGGGTTCCTTCTTTAGAGGTGGAGGATGTAGTAGAATAGGTGTTGGGTGTGTATTTTCTGGTGCAAATCAAGAGAGTGAGAGTAAACTCAGATTTGGGATCTCTTTTTGCATCAAATCTATGCTTGATAATGTTAGACAGGGATCAAGTTCTAGCAATGATCAAGTTTTTCATGTGGCCTAAGTATAGAATGGATTTGGTGGAGGAATTAGATGACCTTCCATTAGGTCCATTTCTGATGTTGCCTTTCTAAAAGAGATTTCTTTGGATTTATTCCTCTAGCTATGTTTTGAGAAATAGAGCTTCATTTCATAACTTTAGTGGATTTTGTGAAAGATGTTGAAGGGCTTGTGCAGTGTAGATGGAGGTTTCAGATAAATAGGGAGTAAGTATGTTAATCATCAAAGACTTGGTTAAGCCCATTCTAAGGTTTGAATAATATAGGGTGGTTAGGTGTTTACCATGTAGAGTCAAAGCCATAGTAGTGTTGGAAGGATCCAGGGTGAGTCTAGAAAATGATAGTGTTTTTTATTGTCTAGCAGTCAGAAGGTGAGATCTAAATAAAAATATGGTTAAGATTGGAAGAGTAAAGGATTTTAAGGTTTAGGAAGCTTTGGATATCAGTACAAAAGGGTTGGGAAAAGAGTCAATGATGGTGACTGTGTTACCTAGTCAAGGAAAAATGATAGAGCTGGTTGTTTTAGAGTAATAAGTTTGTAGTTGGTTTTTATAATCTTGGTCTTTTCTAGTCTATTTATAATAGTATTTGTAAGAAATTATTCGTATATTAGCATGGTTTTTTAATTAAAAAAATGTTTGTTTGGTCCTATACCTTAGCATGTTTATATGCTCAACTAGACCATAATAGTTTTTTTTTTATTAAAAGGGCCTAGGGCCCTTAAAACTCCCTAGTATAGATCCAAAAAAGAGAAATTATATAGAGAAACTCAATTAAGAATAAAGATACTTAGAGATAGTGCTAGTAAATCTAAGGCTACATATGACAAAGCCACAAATATGTTATATGACATTGAATATTTGTTGAATAAATTAGCATGTCAAGCAATAGATTATCAAGACTAGGTCCTTTTAGTGTAGGAAGTTTAGGATAAATTCAAACAAGTGGTCAAAGGAGAATCAACATGAGATACAACCTTTAGCTTGAGCTATATTCACCATTTCATCAAGTACCATAACACATTTGATCAAAGGGGAAAAGAGACTCAAGGATATAGAGCTTTTATAAAGGAACTCTTCAATATAATAGCAAAATGTGAGATAAGCAACCTCTACTCTTTTGGTTCTGATGAAGATAAAATCTTGGAGATTTTCAAGAGTTTTGATGCATACATTGAGAAAACACAGGTGAAGAAGTATAAAAATCCTAAGATGTTTTAGTTATACATTAATTCTTTCTATCAAAAACATTCTTGTATATTATATTTTCATTATTGTAAAAGTATTATAAAGTTGCAACTTGTAAATTACAACTATCACTTTGACAGCTCTTTTTGAGAAAGAGCCATGTGCAATTTTTATGTTCCTTTTTGATACGTTGAAAGTTGTAAAAATCAAACTTACAAATCACACTTTCCATTTTGACAAGTTATAAGTTGCTTAAGTTGTAAAAACACATTGTAAAATGTAATTCTAGTTTTGACAAGATTATGTGACTTGAAAGTTGTAAAAGTCCCAATTGAAAATTAAAATTTAGGGTTTTGAAAAATTAAATTAAGATATTTAAAAGCTATATTTTATTTTAAACATTGCGTTTCACTTTGGTGTCCCATTGCATGAAGAGCCATTATAGCTAAACTGAAGAAGACCAAGGCATTACATGAAGATTTACAAGTCTCCTCCACACCTCCAGTAGTCAAGTGGAATGCCTAGCTCTTGCATGATCTTTTTCAAACTTGTTCACCTCACCAAAGACACCACCAACAAGAAGAACATGCCCCCTTTTACATGGAGTTCCATATTTGCATGTTCTTTTACAAGGCATGGATTTCCTTATTAGCTGCTCTCTTTTATGATATTTTTTATATAAATATGGGAAATATAGCATAGCCTGTTTATCTTTTTTTTGCTAGAGATATTATTCTACATTTAAAATAACTTGTCTACAAGCTGTAACCTAGAGAATGAGAATAAATTAAAGATTTGTCTTTCTTGTCTATGTAATCTTTGTGTATACAAGGTTATTTAATTTTTTTTTTGATGTTTTAATTCTTATTTTAGTCATGAAATTTAATTTGTGGTATTATTTACCCTTTTGGAAGATTGTTTGATTAAAAATAATCTTGTCCCTTATATGAAAAATACTTAATATTGCCTTTGGTTTCACATTTACATGAGATTGTGCTCCTATAAATTTCAATATATTTTTCATTAAATTGTGTTCATTCAAGAAAGCATTAAAATCCACTATAAGATATTTGGTGCAATCATCATTTTTAGTTTTTCAATTTTATTCTCAAAACCCTTTTCCCTAGTCAAACCCTAGTTTAGGAGCAAGATCACTAAGAAGCAAAATTTCTATAAAGGTTGGTAGTTTATCAATTACACCAAATATAGTAAGGGGAATCCAACCTTCTCTAGAGGTTCACCTCAATTCACCAATATTCTATAGCTTGGAGGTGATCCCATTGTATCATTATATTTTCACACAGTGAGCTACAACATCAAGAATGGGTGTAAAATCTATGTGAACAATTTTTGGGATACCTAGTGGGACCTAAAAATTACAAAGAGATTAGTGATATTCTCAATAAGCATTGTACAATCCCCGTACACATTCCAAAATCACTTGGCAACTCTATTAGCTTACAAATCTAGGAAATCAAGGTTTACTTATGCAAAAGAAGCAAACAAGATCATCTACTAAAGGTAAGAGAGTTGATTTTTTTGGAATTATCATTTACATCTAAAAAAAGCTCAAGATCAATTATACCTTACCCTAGAGTATATCCTGTAAATTTATTTACATCTCTTTTAAATATTCTCATTAGTTTTATACCTCCCATTATGGCTAAAAATTTAAATTTCATGGATTTCAATGGAGGTGGCCCACTTCAGTTGGCCTAATATGATGATATACCTACCTTTGATTTAAAAACCCTTCCATATTTTACTGGTGAAACTTTCACCACCCCTATGGAACATACACAATACATTGTTAATATTTGTTCAGTCCATAATGTGGTACAAGATAATGTTACAATTAGACTCTTAGTATCCTCTTTCAAAGGTAATGCCTTACAATTGTACATAAGCCTACCTCCCAGTTCCATCCATGTTTGGGATGACATAGGCACTAAACTATGTACTCAATTTGAAGATAAGAGTGACCACCTCTCCTTGGTTGAATAATTAAATACTATTCAATGGGATCCTCATGAGCACATGACTAGTTTCAATTTTTGCTTTCAAAATATGTGGAATAAAATTCCAGTATTGTTCAAGCCAACTCCAAATAATGCTTTCTTATATTACTTAAGAGATTTGAATAGTGATATAGCTATTGTGATTTAGTCAAATGGGTGACACCACACTTCCCAATGCTTATGAAATTGTAATAAGGGCAAAAAATTGTTTAATTTAAGTAAGAAAAATTAACCTAAGGCCATCAATGCCTCTATATCCATAAATACCTCCTACATCACCTATAATTTCTCTAATTCCCACCATGAGCAAAACACTAGCTTTAACTCCCACTCTTACAGATGTTTTATATGAGGTTAAGTCACTACTTAAGAGTTTTGGCAATGAGTTAGTAGAAATGAAGAGGCAAAAATCCTATAACTATAAGTCTTATTAGCAAGCTAACCAAGCATACCAACCCAATAAAAAACCATACCAAGGTAATTCACAGCTACATGGTTAAAATGTGTAAACAAAACCTCCAAATATCTATGTTATACCTATACTAGGTACTTCCAAAGCTATTATACATGTTCAAAATAACTTGGCTTAGAAGTATGAGTGGTGTTATCCTTGTGCTCAGCCACATAATAAGAATACTTGTCCTAATGGTGTCATAAATTAAGCTCTGATGGTGCAAGGCATATCAAATACTGAAAGACAGTAAGAAGAAGCCACTTCCCAATAAGTAGATACATAAGAACCTGCTCAGGGTGAGGCTACTCTTTTAAAATGGCAAGAGGAGTTTTATGGTGTAAATCAAGAGGAGGCATTATTCAATGGTAGAGGTCCAGTGGCAACCAATACATGTTTAAAAAATAACAATAAAAAGTGATCATCCCCCCAGGGTGAAACAAGTTGCAACTTCCAAATTTGTATGAAAACTTTTAAAGAGAAATATAGTATAAAGAACACCATTTGTGTCCATGAGCCACTCCAAAGAAAAAGTGTTGACTCTAAATCTTGTAAAAGAAAACATGGTTCCTATAAAGGCACCAATGAAGGTTGGTAATATTCCTTTTAGTATTATCGAATAGACGAAGAAGACCAATTTGAATGTCACTATGTGGGAAGAACTATCCATTCCAATACAAAGAGATTTGCTACAAGAAGTTTTGAAAAACTTCTAGATAATATACAAGGTTATAGCCAAGGGACCTAATGCTACAATTAATTTGTGTCAACCAAAAACTGACACTAAAATGAGCAAAAATGGTAATTCTCCCCCTTTTATCTTTCACTCATAGTAAGGAAGCATTCATTCATAATTGCATGGTAGATTCAGGGGCTAGTAGTTTTGTCATGCCCAAAAAAATAGTTAATCCTTTTGGTATCAAGTATATAGCTATCTCAAAAGGTATAGTACAATTGGATGGGACTAATATTCAAATAGTAGGTACAATAAAAGGTCTAAACCTCATTATTCACACATGTCTAAGATTTTCAATTTCCCAAGATATCTTAGTTATTAATCTCCCCCTTATTTTACCATTTGTCTTTCATGAGACTTCATTATAAAAATGGGAGGATATCTATCTAAAGACTAGTATCACATGTTTCTTAAAATGAGATATGGAACAATAGTAACAATAAGAGCTGAGTTAATTGTTAAAGACCATATTGAGCCATACATGCCTATCCTTGTAGACATGAACTATATATTATAGAACCAAGAAGAGGAGATTGATCATGAATTTTTAACACCTATAGAAGAGATTATTAACACTCATCTGATGAATAGAGATCAACTCTCCATTTTGATCCTTATGATTATTTACAAGAAATTGGGTTGGGTACATATTGCATTCATGAAAATTATGCAATCATTCGAATATGGTAAAACTAGTTAAAGATATTCAAGGAATGTGGTAACTTTCTTCATTGGTTTGAGAAATAGGGATGGTGTAGGTGAAAATAATGTCTTGATCTATCCATAAAAGGAAAGCTATTGCTATTCTTTCAAACTTTATTTTAGTTGCACAAACAGTGTAACTAAATATGAAACTTTGATTTGAGGTTTACAATTGCCCAAGGAAAGAGGGATAAAATCCTTCAAAATATGTGGTGATAGTGAGTTAATTATATACCAAGTGAGATATAAAAGTGTAAATAACAATAAGTTATTGATATCTTACAAACACAGGGTATGGGACCTATTAGAATACTTTATCACTTTAAACATTCAAGTAGTACAAAGAACACAAAACAAAAATGTCGATTGTGTGGTCTCTATAGGCTCCTAATATAACCTACCTACATAAATAAAGATGAAAAATAACCAACATATAAGGTTGATAGTAAGGCCATTTATTCCTGATAATGTGATGAATTGGCAAGTCTTTGATAGTGATCAACAAATTATCAACTTTTTGAGATAAGAAGTTGAATTCTCTTATAGAAATAATTCAAGACTTCAAGATCAATATAGAGATCAAATCATTCAATTCAATAAAAATAAACTACACATGGGTATTTAATCTAGAAAACATCTTCAACTTAGATAATCAATTAAAAGGTGAAAATAAGAGTAGCATAGTAAATGTAGGAGACTATGATCTAGTAGTCATCTCAGAAGGTAAATCATTGAAGATAGGAAAGGTATGTAATGATTCTGAAAAACAAAATTTTATTGAGTAAGGAATTTGATGATAACTTCACTTGGAATTATCATGATTTAAGGGGGTTTAACGCTAGGTTAGCCCAACATATAATAGATCTTGACATAAATACCAAGTCTATTAGATAAAATTAAAGACCAATTATTCCAAAAATAGAACCCTTGATGAAGAGTGAGTTATCCAAACCAATAGAGGCTAACATCATTTTCCATATCAAACATTCATCCTGGGTTACTAACTTGATCCTTGTAAGGAAAAAGAATAGTGAAATTAGGATTTGTGTATATTTTAGGGATCAAAATGAAGTGTCTCTAAAGGATCATTATCCCCTTCCACCCATGGAGTACATTTTTCAAACTGTATCAATATCTAAAAGGTTTTCCCTTCTAAATGATTATTCTAGATATAACCAAATCTTGGTGCAAGAATTAGACCAGTTCAAGACTACCTTCACCATAAAATGGGGTATGTATGCATATAAAAGATGCCATTTGGTCTAACTAATGCTGGTACAATGTTTGATAGACTAATGGATATGGTTTTCAGAGGTTTGATAAATGAGATGATCCTAGTATATCTAGATGATATCACTGTTTATTTAAAGCATGTTAATCCACTCTTGGATCACGTTAGGAAAATTTTTGAAAGGCGCAGATAATTTAAAGTTTCTCTCAATCTAAAAAAGTGCATTTTCATAGTTAATGAAGGGAAACTACTAGGACACATTGTTTCAAAAGAAGGTCTTGCAATAGACCTAGAGAGAATAAGTGTTATATCTATATTAATACTACCAAGCCATAAGAAAGGATTATAGAATTTCCTCAAAAAATCAACTTCATAAGAAGATTTTTTCCAAATTTTACCTCTATGGACAAGCCCCTTACTACAATGCTTAATAAGGGTATCATTTTCAATTGGACATAGGAAGGAAAGGATAACTTTAAAGCCATCAATTAGGATATTTCTCAATATCCTACCCTAGTCAACCCTAATTATAAAAAAAATTTCATTCTCTATGCTTTTGAGAGGGGAAGTAGCATCTTAGATATTCTAACCTAGTAGAATAAATAACAACTAGAACAACCAATATCTTTTTTTAGTCAATCTTTGAAGGATTATGAAGAAAATTACAATTTCATGGAGAAGCAAGTATATGTTGTAATTAAATCTCTCAAAACATTTAGGCATATGCTCTCTAATAATTAATTTCATTTGATGGTTAGTCACCAAAGTGTCAAATAATTCTTACTGAGTTAGGAAATGAATGAAAAATATCAAGATGAATCATAAAAATCATGGAATATGACAAGGACATCAAAATTACAAATCTTGTAAGAGGAAAGGGATTATGTGAAAAATTAGATTTTGATATCAATATTGTTAAAGTATCATCTGAAGCAGTATATGCTCAAAGTGAATCTTAGTTAGCCAATCCACCCCTTTTCAATAGTTGGTTCCATGGCATGACCATCTTCATGTAGAATGGTGAGTACCCATATGACTTTTAGCAACTAAGAAAAGGTATTTTAGACTCCAATCCATTCCTTATGTTCTTGTTGATGGAATATTGTTTAGAAAAGATATGAATGGATTCATGCTAAGATATATCAAGAATAATCAAGTCCCCAGGGTGCTTGAATAATTTCACAATGACTTGTAGGGTGGACATTTATTTGTAAGAATCATGACCATCAAAATAATTAGAGGGGCTATCATTGGCCTGACATATTCAAAGATTTCCATCAATGGGTAAGGAACTAGGAGAAGTGTGCTTACTTCATAGGCAAGCAAAGATTAAAAGCTTTCCCTCTTAGACCAATTCAAGATGACCAACCATTCACTCAATGGGGATTAGATTTCATTGGTATGATTAATTCATCATTGATTATAGGACACAAATGGGTCCTTATAGTAATGGAATATTTCATAACATGGACTGAAGCAATTGCACTGAAAGATGCCATGGAGGCATCTATCCTGGAATTCATGGATGGCATTATTTTAAGGTTTGGTCTTCCTCACACCATTATCTTTGGCAATGCCAATGATTTTATGGGCATAAAAGTGAGTGAATGGGCTATAAAGCATAATGTATAACTAAGTAATTCTTTAAATTATTACCCCCAGGGTAATGGCTTGGCCAAGTCTACCAACAAAAACCTTATAAGAATTATCAAAAGGACAATGGAGGATAACCAAAGGCCATGGAACACAAAGTTGAAATCAATATTGTGGGTTGATAGGATCACTCCTAAGATATCCAATGACAACTCTCTATTCATGATAATATATGGAAGGGAAGACTAAGTCTTGCTACCAATTGAGTTACAATATCTAGAACTCAACCATCAATTATATTTGATTGACAATGATGAAATGACAATATGATTGGTGGAACTCATGGAACTATAAGAAGTCAAGAACCAATCAATGAAAGTTTTGAAATCAAATTAGGCTCAAACAAATAGGATTTTTGATAAAAAATCATATGATAGGATCTTCAATGAAGGAAACATGGTTCTCAAATGGGATGCAGATAAGGCTAAACTAGGTAGTCACATAAAGTTTGATGCAATATGGAGCATTCTATATATTATAACTCAATTCAAAGGATTTAATGCATTCCATCTATCTAAACTCAATGGATTAGAATTACCTATCCCAATCAATGGTATATGCCTCAAAGCTTGCTTTTGAGGTTGGAATTCATTCCAAAGAGAAATTTTTTATATATTAGGGTTAGTTATGTTTTCCAAATAACTACTTTCATACAAGTCAACTCATTAGGATTTTTTATTTCCTTAGTTTGTTCTATTTTCCCCTATTTTGTTCTTATTTTAAAAAAATCCTAGTTTCATTCTTATTTAATCAAAATCCCAGTTTTGTTCTTTACCAGTTAAAGTGTGTTAATCTTAAACTGACTCCATGCCTAATGAACTAGAAGGCTACTAGAAAAAAATTGATTAGTAGGTAATCACCCCACAGATTTCACCAAAAATGTTTATATTTTTGTCCTAAAAATGTCAAATGTCAAGTACCCTAAGGGAGACCCATTATTTTTTGGAAAAAAGCCTTAATTTGACCCAAAACACCCACTTCCCTAAGCCCACAAAATTTGGAGATTGGACTACAATTTATAACTTACAAACTTGCAAATTTATTCCCAACCTCTACTTCTTACAATACATTAACTAGTGGAAACCATAAATATGGGTTCAAATTACAACTTGCAAAGTTGTAAATTTCTCCCTGAGTTTTGCTTCCCACTAAACACTAAGTTGATAGAAATTGGATATTGGCTTGCAATTTGCAACTTGCAAAATTGAAAATTGCTCCCCAACCTCTACTTCCTACAAAACCTATAACCAATAGAAACCAAAACCCTGAATGCAATTTGTAATTTGCAAAGTTGAAAATTACAAGTGGATTTTTGCTTCAAGCAAACCAAGTATCCCATAGAAATTGGAGATTGGGGTGCATTTGAAACTTTCAAAATTTTAAATTTCTTCCCAACCTCTCCTTACCTTGTAACACTCCAACCAAAAATGATACCCTGGTGGAATTTTTCAACTTGCAAAGTTACAAATTGCAATCTGAGTTCCACTTCTCATCGACCACCTTTCCTAAGAAATCTAGAATTCCAAGTGTAAATTACAACTTACAAAGTTTTAAATTGCTCCCCAAGTTATACCTTCCCATTTTTTAAGGGTCAAACAAACCAAGCCTATATAATCTATAAGTCAAGGTATAAGTAATAAAATTGAAAATGTGTTTATATACTCTAGATCTCTACCAACCACTAACCCTATGACATTTATTTTAGAGATCTTATAAAAAGGAAATTAGGGTTTAAATAAATCATTATTTAAGTTTGATAATCAAATTTGGAGATCTCACCTCAAACCTCAAACATGTTAAGTGACACTGACATGCATCAACCCTGTAAGCCATGAACCATGCCACACTTCCATTGATCCCCATGCACGTACTTTGTTTGACCTCCTATGTTTTTTCAAGCTATTTCTACAATCAAACTTACTTTATTACTTTATTTTCCTATGATCCTTATGGATCTAGTTATAGTCTTAGGAGTTTGCTTTGTTTGAGCACCATTAGGATTTATTAGATAAATTTTGTGGTGACTTGGTGTAATTGTCCAACTATGTTAGGTGTCTTTTGAAACTATTTTCTCATTTTCCTTGCCTATTGAAAACTTAAAATTTTCCAAAGTTTCCATGAAATAGGTGAATATTCCCTTGAATATTCCCTCATATTTCCCATGGAATTTACATTTGTAATAGTAAATCTAATTTCCTATGGGATTTCAATCTACAATATCAACTTATAATCCTCGCATACTTTTCTAGTGCCTCAAACCATCTTGATCTTTGTTGGAGTTTTCACTGCAAAACACAAGTGTGTTTTGTACCTATCATTTCCATCAGATATTTCCACTTAAATTTAAAACTTCATATCCCCACAAAATTTTCATGTACTTTTTCAACCTCACATTCCTGTGGACTTTTCTAGTGCACCAAGCAACTCAAATCTCTGTCAAAGCTTTCAGCTGCATTTTGCATCTATAAATTTTACCAACTCTATATTTAGTCTTCCCCCAACATTTTATCCAAAATCAATGTCTAGGAAAGAGATGAAGTTTATATCTAAAGGACTTAATGTTACCCTTCATCTGGAATCTAACACAATTGAGATTACAAAAATAGACCTAGGTCACACTAACCTAGGTGATTTCTAGACCAAAATAAATGATGAAATCAAGAATGAATTGATCCACAACATCTATGACTACAAACTACCCCAAGTGATAGCTTTCCCCCTAATTGTGCAAATCTTTGAGTTAGTAATAACACTATCACAAAATTATGATGCTGATAAGAGATAGGTGTTGAATAACAAAGGGGAAAGGATTCTAAATCTAAACCCAAACTTCATAGACACCATCTTCTTGATACTTAAGTTTGAGAGTTACCTAGATATAACTATAGAATCATTAAGGAAATTCTATCAAGATAAGAATGCAGGATGTCAAAGAGTAATGAACAAATAATGGCTAAAACCCCCTAGGTATTCATCCACCATATTGCCTAAGACATTGGCAATGATTGATTTTAATGATGAGGTAGGTGATCTAATTATACTCATATATAGGATCACTAATATCACTGATGTAAATAACTTTCAAGAGTGGATGTATCAATATCTTTGGGTGATTCACCAAAACAAACAATACATCCACTACGTTCAGCTCATTAGTGACTCTATCCATAATCAATTTATGGAGGTCCAAAGCACAGGCAAATTTTATATAAATTCTTATCTAGTATATATATATATATATATATATATATATATATATATATATATATATATATATATATATATATTGGCCAAAAGAGATCTTTCCCAAGGCTCAACATAGTAGATGACTAGGCAAATAAAGTGTTCAATTATTACCCTGACCTCACTCTTGAGGCTAGTGGGTAACACTTTAGAAGAGTGAATGATGCATTCATCTACTACATCATAGTTATGTTTGATAATGAACTCAATAAGAAGAGATTCTCTGATGCTACTACTTTAGAGATTACTAATTAGGGTTCCTATTTCATCTAGTTCCCCACATACTCATACATTAGAGTATGTGGATTTAGTGGTTGTCCTTACACCCTCCCAAGGTATGTGAGTGACAAATGGGATTTGATGGATCTAGTGAGGCAACTATTTGAGACTCACAATCTATTATCTAGTAAATACAAGGCTTGAATTCATTTCCCCATGAACATAGGTAGGTACATATGCCCCTCCTTAGCCAAATCCAAGTGTGTAAATGTATAAATGACACAAATGACCCTAAGAGATTTGGAGGCAAGCCCCTTAGATGATGTTCATGGTAACATCACTAGTACACTAAGAATTTAAGATATTCCCATATCCCTTACTATGAAGACTACTAGGATGACTTGGATGATGAAGAAGAAGTGAGATTTAAGGGCTATTCAAGAATGATCTTGGATTAGGTCAAATCTTTCAACATGGCACCATTCCTCAAGGACCTAGTGGATGATGAGTCCCTAGTGGACAAGATATACTATGATAATAAGATCTATACTCAACCCCTTCTAGTAGTAAACTAGCCTATTCTTGAGTTTTTCTCTATAATGGATAAAACCTCCAATGTGATAAATAGAACACTTAATTAGATTAGAAGTAAAGGGGTCCAAATGACCAAAGATATGGTGAGCATTAGTGATAAGATCCTACAACTCAAGGAAAAGGGAGTGCCACCATCAACAGAAGGTCCTAGTAGTGGATCACTCTTAGAGCAACTAGATAGGCCAGCGATCTCTCATAAGAGAAAGAATAAATTAAAGGTCAAGAGGGGATAATCAAGAATTTAGGGAGCAACATCAAATCAATGAATAATCATTTAATCTGAGGACACAACTACAATTAAGCAATAATAGCTTCAACCCCCATTTCAGTTATAATTTTAACCCCCGTCTCTATGATACTCCCTTCACTAATCTCTATCATTCCTATAGGTCCAATACCTCCTCATCTTGTCTCCACTCCTTCACCTCAAATGAATCCACCCTCCATTCCCATTAGTTTACATGTGTCAATAAGTCCATTGCCAATAGTACAATCAAGTTAATTAGACACTCAGGTCTCTCCTCAATTTGATACTTAGGTTTCCATTCTAATTCCCTCTCCCAAAATCTCACTCCCCCTTCCATAATTCCTTCCATCTCATCTACAATTCATTTCATTCCATTAATCACCAACTCTACACAATTTTATATAATCATAGATTTATTTATTCTGACAATAATCTTGTTGGCCATCCCAAACCCTAGGATAACTACTGATTCATCTTCATCTCCCTTCATCTTTCCTACTTTACCAACCCTAAGTACCCCTATAAATATAATTCACACATTTAAAAATTTAGACTCCACACTTTGAGAGGTTTCTCAATTCCAACTCCCTGTGTCTACTCCACTAATATCACTTCCATCTCCCACATCCCTAATAGATACATATATTTCCATTTCCCTCACATCTTCTACTTCCACATTAACCCCAACCCCTATAGAGTAGGTATATATGGAGCAAGACACTGATATAAATGTGTACCCTCAACCCACAAATGGGAAAGAGGTTGCACAGACATATTCCAAATAATATGTGGTAATATCAGTGATGGATACAATACTTCTCACTATGCTCAATAGTGCAGAATCTTTAGCTGTAGATTTTAAAGTGACAGTGTCAGCACAATAGGATGTTAATCCTAGTTGGTTAACATAGGTGGGGAAGAAATGTAATTAGATGGTGTCCTCAAACACATTGGATTTTGGTCTCACAGATGCACATAAGAAATCCAAGACAACTCCCCAAACCATTTCAATTATATTGTATGATTCAATAGGGGAAAAGCATATAGAGATTGCAGTCCCCTCATTAGACAAAAATAAAAAAATATCTAATGGTTGAGGATTACCAGGTATCAAAATTTCATCTTAAACATCCTATAAAAGAGGGATTGAATCATGACGTTCAATCTAGTATTAACTCCCTCTTTGATAAAATGGATAGTGACAAGGTAACTAAAGATGAGCTAAAGAACAAGGTTGAATAACTAACAAAAGCATTAAATAAGTTCATTGAGCCCACTATCCAACAAATAGAACTTATTACTCAAATCACATATCAAACAACACTTGATGTAGTGATATAAATTGGTAGCATGGGAAGGGCCATCAAGGAATGGGCATAAGAACTCATCTCAAAGGGCAACATAGTTATTTATTTAGTAAGGGACCACTATACAACTCTAAAGGAAAGAAGGCTCACCTTGAGAGAGAAAATAAACAAGTATCAAGAAGAGGTAGAAATATTGAATCTTTTCTATCCAAAATTAATAGTTGTGGACTCAATTGATGTTGACATCCTCCTTGTGGAAAAACTACTAAAAAATGATGGAGATCAAGAGGAATTGGACAAAGCAGCTCAATTTAGAATAAAGATACTTATAAATAATGCCAATAAAGTTAAGGTTGCATATGATAAAACCATAGATATGTTATATGATATTGAAGATTTGTTGAATAAATTGTCATGTTGAGCAATATATTATCAAGACCAGATCCTTTTAGTGTAGGGAGTTTAGGATAAATTCAAATAAGTGGTTAAAGGAGAATCAACACAAGATACAACCTTCAGCTTGAGATCTATCCATTATTTCATCAAGTACAATAACACATTAGATCAAATGGGAAAAGAGACTTAATGATATAGAGATTTTAGAAGGGAACTCTTCAATACAATAGTAGAATGCAAGATAAGTAACCTCTACTCTTTTGGTCCTGATGAAGATAGAATCTTGGATATTTTAAAGAGTTTTGATGCATGCATTGAGAAAATATAGGCAAAGAAGGATAAATAATCCTCAGATATTTTAGTTGTAGATTAATTCTTTTTATCAAAAACATTCTTGTATATTGTATTTTCATTATTGTAAAAATATCGTAAAGTTGTAACTTGTAACTTGCAACTATCATTTTGACAGTTATTTTTTAGAAAGAACCATGTGTAATTTTCATGTTATTTTTTGATAGCTTGAAAGTTGTAAAAATTAAACTTGAAATTTACACTTTTCATTTTTAAAATTTTTAAGTTGCTTAAGTTGTAAAAGCACATATTATAAAATAGAAATCTAGTTTTGACAAGATTGTGTGACTTGAAAGTTGTAAAACTCCTAATTGAAAATTAAAAGTTAGGGTTTTTAAAAAGTAACTTAAGTTATCTAAAATATATCTTTTATTTTAAATATTTAGTTTCACTTTGGCACCCCATTTCATGAAGATCCATTACAGCTAAAATAAAGAAGACTAAGTCATTGCATGAAGATTTTGATGTCTCCTCCATCCCTCCATCAATTAAGTGGAACATCCAACTCTTTCATGATCTTTTAAAAACTTGATCAACTCACCAAAGATGCCACCATATGAAGATCATACCCCTTTTTGCATGGAGTTCTATATTTGCATGTTCTTCTACTAAGCATGGATTTCCTTGTTAACTACATCTCTTTTATGAGATTTTTTGTATAAATATAGGCAATATGGTGTGGCCCATTTATCTTTTTACTAATAGAGATATTATTCTACATTTTGAATAACTTATCTACATGTTGTAACGTGGTGAATGAGAATAAATTAAAGATTTACCTTTCTTATTCATGTAATCTTTGTGTATACAAGGTTATTTAAATATTTGTATATGTTTTAATTTTTATTTCAGTCATGAAATTTCATTTTTGGTATTATTTACTACCTTTTGGAATATTGTTTGATTAAAATTATAGAATCTTGTCCCTTGTATGAAAAATACCCGATATTGCCTTTAGTTTCACATTTGCATGAGTTTGTGCTCCTAAAAATTCGAATGTGTTTTTTATTCTATTATGTTTTTTTAAGAAAACATTAGAAGCCACTACAAAATATTTGGTACAATCATCATTTTTAGTTTTTTTAATTTAATTCTCAAAACTCTTTTCCCCAGTCAAACCTTAGCTTATAAGCAAGATCACTAAGAAGTGGAATTTCCATAAAGGTTGGTAGTTTATCAATTGCACTAAATGTAGTAAAAGTAAGTTGAACTTCTCCAGAGGTTCACCTCAATTCACCAAGGTCATATATCTTGGATGTGATCTAATTATATCATTATATTTTTGCATAGTGAGCTATGACATCAAGAATAGGTGCAAAATCTATGTGATAATAGTTCCTTCTCCACCTATGGTTCCTTCTTCTCCATTGATGGTGCCTCCTTCTCACCCCACATATACCATTCCTATTCCATCACCTATTCCTCTCCTTGATTATTCTATGCATGATATTCCTCATGATCATGGTCCTTCATCTACACCTACATTTTTTATTGAGGAGATTTGGAGAGAAATATTTGCACTATTTTCCATGATGATTGATAATACTTTAGCTACCATTATGATACAACTTCATAAAGATGTTTCAAATGTCATGGATAATATTTATGGACAAATTTATTAGTATTAATGAACAAGGCATGGTATTCTTTCACATTGTTCTTCATTAAGATTTTGATTGGATTTGTTATCTACTTTTATATATCTTATATCATTTGACTATGTGTCAAATTTAGTTTCACCTATCTATTTTACATGGATCTTTATATTAAGATTTATGTGTTTTATATGGTTTCATTTACTTTTTATTATAGATTTTTATCATTTTTTACATAATTACACACTCATATCTATAAGTTACTTTATTTCATGGATTTATTTTTATTTTGCAATGATTGATTGCTACCTTATTTCAATTAAAACTTAGATAATTATTATTTTGCCTTGGTTATACAAACCTTGATCCCCTTAGTAATATTTCTCTACATATGATAAATTATCAAACAAGACATCTCATTGTACTTATATTTATCGATCTACTTTGTATCTCCCTTTATTCATCTATATTCATTTCACATACTAAGAATACATACGATTGAAACTTGAGATTATATACTCGTTCATAGGCAAGCCTAAGTGTTTAGTCAATCATATCTTTGGATGCTTAACTTCCTTTAACCAAAGTCTAAATCTCATTCATGTGTATCACTTCTATCACGCATGTTGGTTATTCCAAATCCATATGGAGGAGGAATCATAAAAGACATAAATGCTAAAATCCAAATCATTTAAGTAAAAGGCAATGATATAAAAATCACACATAAAAGACATGATTCATAGCACATATACTATATTTAATTGAATATAAAACTCCAAAGTTGGCCTCATGATAGATTCAAGGTCTATTGGGGTATGATAAGGTAGTAGATTGGGAAACGAGAATTAAAAAAATATTTTAGTGATACCTAATTTCTCACATATGTACCTAGTCTTCACAATAGATCGATGGCTTAGTAAGAGGTCCTAAGGAATGAAAAACATGTTATGGGAAGGTAGGTCCATTTTATTTTTCTTGTTCATATATAACTAGTATGAGTCGATCTTAGTATCTCACCCATTTACCTATATATCTTTGTGCTTATTGTGAGCAGGTGTCCTTTGTATTTTGATGGTCACTAAACTCTTAGTGTCTCTTCTTTGTACCTAACATGCCTCATGTTTCCTAAGGTCTTTTCATCAGAGCCTATGTCATTCTTTTTACATTTCCTTTTTCATTACAACATTCCTAATATTTACACTTGAGAAATATTTTTTTGTTAACTAATCATTCCCCCTAGGGTTTCACTTGAGTTGCAGTGTAAGACCATGGATAGGACTAGGATCTCCTCACAAACTACCATAATAAAATATTTCATTTTTATCATTCACCTCATTAGTGTTCCCTTTATGAGTTTTAATGTAATACCATGGATAGTACTAGTATCTCCTCACAAATTACCACATTAAAAACATCTTTTAAAATTATTTTGAAAGTTGTTTTCACCCCATTGGTGTTCTTTTTGTGAGTTGTAGTATAAGATCATGGAAAGGACTAAGCCCTCATAAAATATTATAATAACTAAGTCATAATGAAATTACATGTGTCAAATTTTAGATAAGTAGTGGTTGATTATGAGTTACACATCATTAACATACTTTCCATCTTGATTTAGTATGTTTATTTATTACTTTATAAATATTTCAATTTTATCTTCTTATTTTATGATTGCATGTATGCTTAAAACCATTTTATTAAATTTTTCATACTTCCCATCTTGAATTAGTGTGATTAATTTAATTTCTTTTTACATTTTTGTCTTTCTTTCTATACTTCTTAGCTTGATTTAGTATGATTGATTGACTTAATTGTTTTTATTTTTATGCCATTGGTTTTTCATGTGCCTTCCATTTTATTACAAATTTTCATACTTCCCAACGTGATAAAGTGTGATTTTTATTTGTTTTAATTGGGTGAAAATATTTTACATGGTTTTAAAACATATGTTACCTTTTTGTAACATCTTTGGTTTATTATATTTATTCATATTTTGTTTTTAACATTTACCATCATGTTATAGTGTGTACTACCTTTATTTTGAGTACTTATACATTTATAAATTATTTTTTACCTTTTTTATTTTTAACCATGCATGTGTATCACATAATGATATAAAATAGAACATATATCACATATTTCCCATAGCATATACAATAAAAGATAAATACATCTGCAAGAAAAAAATGTCCATGCATCCACATATAAATCCAAGTACAACTCACGAATCAATGAAAATATCAACAATATATATATATATATATATATATATATATATATATATTGATGTTGATAGTTTCATTGATTCGTGAGTTGTACTTGGATTTATATGTGGATGCATGGACATTTTTTTCTTGCAGATGTATTTATCTTTTATTGTATATATCATGTGGTTTATACAATACAAGTAAAAAATGTAATAGCTACAACTCTAAGGTTGTGCTCCATCATGTTTTTCCTATGGCCTAGCCATGCTACCTATGGAAACCTTTAACTCACCCCTCTAAATAGTGCATTGCAAAGAGGCAATTTATGATCTCAAACTAACAACATGTCCTTGTAGATTGGCCCCCTGAGCCTATACCTATCCTAGCTAGATGGTAGTTCCCATGTGTACATATTGCTCAAGTGTTAGAGCATACCAAGTTTGTGTCTCTCTAGATCTAACCCTTACTGGTGTTTGTGACCCTCACTGCATGCCTATATCTACCTTGCATCCTCTCCTAATAGACAAAACTAGCCTACCTAGGCTGGGGAAAATGGAACCATAGGATCATCAAGTGTGGTAGGGTTGTATGTTTCTAGTACTCCATCTAAAATTCCATGATGTGTGACCATAAATAGGGCTCCCCATCTAACCTCCTTTATCATAGGATATGCAAAAACAAAAACAAGATAGACATCAAATCACATATATATATCAAATCATATATCTATCATAATCAATAATGAAACTAATGTTCTATATTCAAAATTTAAATCAAATTAAAACATTTCTCACTAGTGTTGGTGTCATCGATCATGATCTCACCATTTTCTCACCCACTAAGCAACTCCTTCATCAGCTACCTTCACACTAAATTAAATCTAGGTGTTACCACTTGAGCTCAGATCAGTCCTCTTCTCAGTGGTCTCTCTATGTACCAAATATGTCTTTGAATTGCTATTGGATCCCCATATGAAATAGCTATCACCTATGCCTCTTTATGTTGATGGTGTATCTATCTATGATACACTTGTGGTGGCTATTTCCACCTCTATCATGGTTCATAATGTGTCCTTCCTACCCTGCATCCACATCCATAACATCTCCTCTTCCTAACCCCACTTTATCCTATTCTCATGCTTGACCAACCCATGATCTAGCATTTCAAGTCTTGATCACTAGTATATCCACAAGTACCCCTCTACATCCTCTCCCCATTGGCTCTCTAGCATTTCATTCCCACTAAATAGACACTACTAGAGGACCCACCAGATGGGAAAGTCCTATCTACCTGAGTAAGTGAGCCATTAGATGAGGCTCCACTCATGAAGTGTAGTGGCTTGTTATATACACACATGCAAACCCTATAGCAATGGTAGACCAACTAGGCCATATGGTATATATGTGAGTGTATAGATGCAATTTACCCTCATGTGATAGTCTACAAATCTAGCATATGGGGCACATCTCATGTTACATGATCATGTCTCCATTCCATAACCCAAGGTAACCTATCATCAATCACATGGGGTAACTCAGTCAATTGATACATAGGGAACCTCTCATATATCCATGCATTCATCAAAATAATATGTCCCATCATCTTCTACCCTAGATATCATCCCATACATATCATGCATGAGTTGGACCCAGATGATAGAACTAAAATCATAAAGTGTTCCCTGATCTAATATTAATTGGCACAAGGATATTATATACAGTGATACCTTTTTATCTAACTTGTGACACAACACTTGTGTTATCATAAGTTGTATCACCACCTTTTTAATGTCCATAATGGCCAAAAGATATACATTAAATGAGCTCGCCTACAATTTGAGGTATATCCTATTTGAGCCTATATTCCACTAAGCTAAGGATCATCTCTCATCCTTTGACTCCAATGTATCAGTGATCATCGATGTCCCACCTATCAAAAGTTAAAGAAATGAATGGACATCCTCTAGATTAGTAACCACCTCAATGTTGTCCCCTCCACCTCCCATTAGAAAGTGTTGGTTAACCATTCCCATGTTCCTAGGGACATGATAATGAGATCAACAATTAGAGGGATCCATCTAATCTCTATAATGTCATCAAATACCAAGGTGACCAGTCGATATCTATCCACATTAGCTAATCATTCTAATAGATCTGATAGCTATGATGCATCCACTAGATGCTAAAATCTTTGCCATCTGTATAAAATATCAAACAATAGAGAATGCATCAGATCTCAATGTCATAATAATTAAAATACATTTTCAAAAATTTAAAAATTAACTACTTCATCAACTTATTTGATTTACTTTATTATGTTTTCTTATTTTTATACACCGTTAGCCCATTTGATACTAAATCAACCCTATTACAATATTTTTATACTACATCAGCCCACTGGTACATAGTTAACCCTTTTATTTTAGACTATATCGGCCTATTTGATACTACATCAAACCTCTCATACATAGTCAACCCCCCCTTTAAAAAACTCAATTAGCCACATATTACCAACTATATTAACTAAAAGGTACTGTGTCGACCATCTTCCCATGTTGACTTACTACTATATAATCGACTCCCTATTTCCCTCTCACCTTACGAACTAAATTGACCAAGTCAACTTTGTTCTTTGTCTACAACAACTTTTTGATCATTTACCATAAATGCCTTAGGCATTTATTAGTTTGAACTTTTCCTACCCAATATCCTGTTCTACCCTAGTCTACCTAAAAAAATTTTAGGGTTAGTTTTAGTGTCTATATTTTACCTACCAATCAATTTTCTACATCTAGTTTAATTTCAAATAAAATTATTTAAAATTTTAAAATTCATGTTTTCTTACCTATGCTACACTAACTATGGTCGTATGTATCCTCCCCATCATAGTTATATCTCCTCACCATGGTTAATCTCTAGGCTTAAATTGGGTCTCTTAGAGCATTGTTTGCTCATAATAGTAAAAATAATAAATAAATTATTTTTCACCCTATTTATATTTACTCTTTATAATTATTCACCTATCAACTATTTAAAACTAGATTCCATTTTTCAAGCATATATTTATTTCTCCTAACTCTTTTGCCAAACTAAAATATTTTCTAGAATCCAGACATCATAGAGGATCTTTTCACATATTACATATATATTTTTGTAAAAAATTCAAATTTTTGCTCTTTTTTGTTAATTTCTATAGGTTCATCTAAAGTTCCCCACATTGAACACCTTCACATTTCTTCACTTAATTTCTTATCTACAACATTAAGGTAAGTCAAGGTATGTATTTTTCAATTTTTTATTTTCATTTATGTTATTTGCCTCTTACTACATTTTATTTAGCTAAGTGTTATATGTTACTATGTTTTTTTCCCAAAGCACCATCCCCTATTACACCTACATGACACATGATGAGCTTCGAGTGAGTCATATTTATACACATAATATATTCAAATTTTATCAATTAATGATGATTTCTCTTTTTCAATAACCCATCAAGTCTCAATCTCTTTAAGTGCATGCCTTGAAGGGTGCACTAGGAAAGGGGTGGGTAGACCATTAGTGCTTTGCAGGATTGTTGTTCCCTATACCACCACTTGTCATCTACACAACCTTATCCTATGCACTTTCTTAATATTTGACACCTCCATTACACACTCCTCCAAGTAATTCACTGACTTATGTATCCCCTTCCTAAGCCTAAAACCCCTTTTTGAAAATTTAAATTAAACTATCATCCTAGGCCAACCTTGTATTTAATTTGTTAAAATCACATTATGGGTCTAGGTCAGCCTTGGCTAAGCTAGAGTGGGACGAACTTTCTTTAATACCAAATAATGATATAAATTTGAATTGGGTTGACCCTATCAAATAAACTTTTAGAAAGGTTTAGGGTTAGATTTAGCTATATATACACATATATTTTTTCCATTTAGAGAGAAGAGAAGAAGACAAATATATATTGTGCATCTGCTTATCCACCATTCTATTTGAGGATCATAGATTAGGGGTTAAATACTTTATTTAGAGATATAGATCTTCTCTAGTGGATAATATTCTTGGATACATAGAGAATTTGTGTATCTTAAATCTGAGTTATCATTGTTATGCTTATATACTATAAAAACCTCTTACAAATCACCTTGGCCAAGGGAGAAATTGAGGCTTGGTGGGTTTATCTTCAAATTTAAGTATTCCTAACTTTATTTCTCCTTTATAAAAGTATATAAATTTGCCTTTGTAATTCTATACCATGAATTAGTATTTCCTATACATTGATGTGAGTATATATTTCTATGCATGTTTAATTTTTATGTTTATTACCCCCACTTTATGCCATAATCTTTTGTGAGCACTAGATTAGATTTTACTTTAATTTGCATTTACTTAGTGAATATGAAAACATAGGACCTAGTTAGGGTTATTGCATAGTATTTTTTGACTAAAGGCTTTGGAACCCTCTCTATTGATGTTATTGTGGTAAGATATCCATTGGTTAGGTCTATCAAATCCATCTTGGTTATGACCCTAAATGTATAATGTATTAACAATTAGAAGTATAAGTAGGATTCATCTTCTCTAAGATAAGATTAATGAATAGGTTAGCTACATTATCCTTTGTATATAGTTCATTCATTATTTCATAACTATATATTTTTTTTCCATATAATTGATATGGAAATGGGAGAAAATAGGGAAGATTTTCTTACTTGAATACTTGATAGAATGCTTTTAGTAAAATGCCTTGTGAGTTGATAGGATTTTTGAAGTGAGGAATGAATGAGGGTTGATCTTTTATTTATACCAAACCCTTTGGAGAATATCTCCCATTAAATCACTTAGTCCAACCTTTAGGATATATTTCATTTTCAAATTGGATAACTTTAGGGCACTAGAAACTTACATTAGAATAAGACACTTGCATTGACATAGGTGTCTAATTGGGATGCAAGTGTCTAGGCAGTTCAAAAATAGGTGTAGGTATATAACTTGTAGAGATGGAAGATAAGAAAGTTATATCATTCCATACAATATATAAGGTCTGAGTCATCAAAATAACATTGGTCAGACCAAGAGATAAGCAATTAAGCACAGAGAGATAGTTTATGTGAGCCTTTTGGTAGTGGGAAATGTATAAAAACTAAAGGTACATCTATGATATGTATTTTCTAAGTTAAAAATTCTAAGGTGATATATAATTTAATAATAATGTCTAAATTTCCCCCCATTGAATATAATAATGAAATTGTTAGTTTAATGGAAAATGAATTAGTACCTAGGTGTGTATAACACACCCTGTCATTTTTTTGAGTCTAACTTTAGTGCTTTATTGGTGATTGACCTAAAACCTAGATAATGTTAAAGTATATAATCAATGCATATAATATAAAATTGAAAGTATTAAAACAAGTATAATTGAAAGAGATCGAGGTTTAAGATTACACCTATGTATCGATGTAACAATCTTGACTTTTAGAAATTTAGTTTGAAATATGTATCATTATAAATCATTTAAACTAATATTATGACAAATATAAATCTAGAAAGTGCATGTATCTAAAGAGATAGAGATATATTGGAAGACATAACCTCTCAACCTTGGATAAAATATGAGATTCCGCGTGGCACTTAAGATTGGCATAAGTGCACAACCTGATCATACTTATAACCTGGTGACCATGAGTGAACCAAGTCAGCTCACACTATAAAATTAGTGAGGGTGGATGATGTAATCAATTCCAACATATAAAAATGTAAATATTGAGTGATTTAATGACCTCAACCATACCAAATAGTGAACCAACTACTATATTAAATTAGCTCAACATAGTCCTTAAAGTTCAACATGGTGGGTAATGAAAATTCTTAAAAGTTTTTGAAATCTGAAACTGATTTGATTTTAAAATATTGGGTCACATTTCATAGCATATGCACTTTAGATATATTTCATGTTGAAACTATATATAAAATGGTACCAATGTATATAATTATACCACATATGTGTATCTGAATCATATAACTATGAATTTTGGGCAATTTAAAATTGTGTAAGTTTGGAGAACATGTTTCAAAAACATGCCCTCATAAAATCTGAATCTAAGAACTAGTATAAGTGCCAATGTGGAGGACATGTTTTCAAAACATTCCCCCACTATAATTTGGGTATATTACATATTTAGTAAATGTGGAGAACATGTTTCTAAAACATGCCCCCACTGAATCTAAAATTGTGACAAATATGGAGTACATGTTTTCAAAACATGCCCCCACTACAATATGAATCTATGAAGTAATCTATAATTCATGCTTCAATATCAGGCCCCCACTAATATTCCCCCATTTTGAGGTTAGAGAAAGTAAAAATTGGCAGTTACCTTACCTCAAAAGGATAATATGACCATGTAAATTATGAACATACCATGTAACATATAGAGGAACATGTCTAGGTAGATATATCATTTAAGTAGACAGAATGTGATCAAACCAAGTCCTAAGATGTATGATGTATATCATGGCAATGTATAATATAGTAACATTACAAGATCAATAATTAATCAAGGACACACACAAGAACACTCAAAAGTAAATCAAAAAATAATGATCCAAGGAGACCTCAAACTCAGGACATGTTCAAATGTCTCACAATCAAAGGGACATAACTTAGTCAAATGTCTAAAAAGAAATAAATGACATTCAAATGTCAACATAGAAAAAACAATGAATATTCAAATATCAAAGAGGTAAACAAAGGAATGAGGACCAAATATAATGGAGCATATTCAAATAACTAAATAAGAATAACAAGGTAGGACACTCAAAGAAGTACATAAATGAAAGAATAATCAACTGTCATAAATATATCATATTATCCTCTAGATATATGTGTTAGAAAAAAACATTAATTACATAACATATCAATTACACTACAAAATATATAAGCATGGATAAATTCATATGTAAGTACAAATATGAGCTAAAACATGATAATGTACAGTGACCATAGAATGATATAACTTGGATGTATCTTGATCATAGAGGTGGATGCCCCCAACATCTTAGTCATGTGAATAGAGGGAAAACCCAACATCCAAAATTACATAAATCATGTATTTGTGTATGCCAAAATCACACTAAAAATATGTTTGAAACACATGTATATAGGAAAAAACTTATATTCCATATACCAACATGGAACTAATAACATATATGCCAAGGAACTAATAGGATATGTAAATGTTGAACATATTTTTAGATTTTAAATAGTTTTTTGGAATTTATGGAATTTTTGAAATGAAAATACTATCATATGATCTCATCCAAAATATGCTCATAAATATCTCCCCATTATGAACCTAGTGTAATAAACTAGTGATGTTACTGAGGAGTGTGCATAGGTTTAATATTTGAAATTATAGGATCTATTATGTTATGTGTATGTATGATAGGACTCTATGGTCATGAAACATAAATAGTAGAATTAGGGGTTTGTATAACTCATCACTGAATGGTTTAAGGTTTATTTGGAGTAATAGTAATAGGAGTATGTGTAGGTGCTCTGGATATCTGAATATGGTGTATATTAGATAATGATTTCATGCAAACCATTATGGATATTTTATGTAATGATTTCTCAAGTACTATCCACCTGGTAAATTGTAATTTCATGTTGCTTACCCTTTTACAGAAGATTAACCTTATAAGTTTTGATAATTACCTTCTTGGGTATAAATTTTTGATTAACCTTATAAGGTTTGATAATTACCTTCTTGGGTATAGATTTTTATTGCTCAAGAGGATGTTCATATAGAATTATGGAAACTATAATTATTTGATTGGCATGAATGTATTTAACATACCCATACATTATAGAAGGTACTTCTCAAAGTGTATGTCTCCAATGTCATCCCAATAACATATCAAAAACACTCATGAAAGGTATAATTGAGAAGGTAGTAACCACATGGGTGGGACCCAATTGTAAAGGTAAGTCAATCTCACCAAGAACCTATTGTGAGGTCCCATCAACTTCTCTAATTGATATTATCAAAAGATGTAATTCATTATTTATATAACCCAAATGTGTAAGTAATGTCATAGTATAAATGTTCTCACTTGCATCACTATCAATTATAACATTGTGTATAGCTTTGTGGTCAGGGTATGCTCAAATGAATAAGGAATGAAGACCTAATTCATCATCCCTAATCTCATTATCATTGAAATTAATAGAGGGTCTCTGATCCATAAGAGGCATATGTTATGTATAGGTACAAATAAACCCATCCAATGGGTGCTCATGATAATATGGAGGAGGGTTCACATTATATGTCATTTCACTTTTGGATGCCTATTTGAAGATCTTGCAAAGGAATGTTAAATATTTTATGCTTGTGGTGGTCACCAAGTTATGAACCTAATTCCTTTGGAGGATCATCAAATGTAATCTTTTATTCATTGATGAGGTATTGGATATTATGCTTCAAGGTAAAACATATGTTTGAGTAATGACTTGGGCCTTGGTGATAGACACAATAAGCATTTACATAGGTCTACTCATATCAACCTCTATAAGATAAGGGAGAGATATAAGATGACACTCTACAAGCCATGAGAGCAATGAAACATGGGACTTAAGTAAGCATGCAAATTATCTCCTTAGTGCATTGGAAAAGGCAAGTTTATTAGGTTTTTGTGACACCAAATTAACTATGGTAATTATTTATTTTTTAGGCATAGGATATTTGACCTTATAACTTAGTTTGATAGTAAAATTGTTATTAGATGTATATGTAGTCAGTGTGTTTACTACATATTTAAGTTTGTTCAATTAGATAAGTTTCATTTCATGATTGTTAACAATATGGCATAAGTCATCAAAAGATTTGAACTTTTAAATATAATGGACTTGTGTAAATGATCAAGTAAAATTTTCTTGAAAATGTCATGAATCTCTTTATATGTCACATGATTGGTCATTTTAACCAAAATTGTCTTGTAACTTAAGACATACTCATTAATAGGTTCATTGGTTCCTTATTTTATCTTTTTAATTTGGGCATAGGAAACATTTTTAGTAATGTTAATAGAGAAGTGTGCCAAAACCTGATCCATAAGGGGTTTGAAGGCATTTACTAAATGAGTTGATAAATCATAAAAATACCTTGAAACATACTCTTTTAGGCTCTTTGTAAATAATTTGGTCAATTTTTTATAATTGGAGGCATGATGAAGGCATGCCATATAAGAAGATAGAAGATGTTATTCAAAATCACCCTTGTCATCATAAAATATGAATTTAGGTGCAACAAAAACATTTAGAAAGGGGTTTAAATATATCTATGGTGCAAGAGGATTATACGACACATATTTTGAATCAATATCATAATGAAATTTCATAGAATTTTGTTTAATATTTTTAGCCTTAGTTTGAAAACATTCTATGTTGGACATTTGAGAAGTCACCAAAGGAGGTGTATTCATAGGTTGGGTGAATATAGGCATTAAAACCAGTATTTGAGTTGAAATATTTAGGTTTCCCATGGTAGATATAGCAATTTTAATCTCAAGAAATAAAGGTTGAAATAAATATCTCATACCCCCATTATAATTATGAAGTGTTAATGTTCTCAAGGGGAGGGTTTTTTGTATATGGGGATGACCCATAACTCAAATAGAATGATCAATAGATGGACCTACTTGTTCATCTATGATTTTTGATTTTTTAGTTTCTAATATGGTTCTTAGGATTTCATCAAGATATTTAGGGTTTTGATTAATATGCTTATAAAACAATTCAATTGCTTACATTTGCTCATGATATATTTTCTCATGTTCATCAATTTCATTAGACTCATGGTTTTCATTATCATAATCTTCTTCTATGATAACCTCATCAGTATTTTTTTCATTATAAACATTGGTATCATCATGATCCATAGGATTTGGTTCCTCATTGGTTTTAGACATTATAGGTGGTATGATGGGAAGCTTAATACATTCAATAGGCACACCTCCCAATCTATGGCTATGCCTAGGTTGCATGTAAAATAATATAAGCAGGAAACCTAAAACCTTAGCTAACTAAAAACTTTAGGAATAACAAAAAATGTATTCATATGAATTATATTCACCAAATTTTTAACCCTAAAATGTATATATGGGTAATCTAGGGTTAAAGGGGTAAAAGAGATCTTACAACACAAGGATGGTAGACTATATCTAAAGTAAACTAATTATTTGCAAAACTCATATAAAACATATACTTAATTTATTATGTTGAGATGGTAAAGATATAAAGTATAGATATTATATATATTATAATGATAATAAACATAAGATATTGACTTGGTTTTGATGTTAATATAGATCTGGATCTAGAATAGGTAGAAAGTAGACTATATCTGGATTTGATATAAGTCACCTAATTTTAGAAATTGTACCTATGTAGCCTCAAACACTTTCATCAACTTGGGATGGTTGAATTAACATTAATATCTGACTTGCATGAAGGTTCTTAGTATAAAATACTTGATAAAATTGGTTATGTGTCACCTTCACTCTAGTGCATTCAGATCTAGGCCATGGACTATCACTCCTTGTCAAAAAGTAAAACCCTAATTCTTCATCTTCATAGTGGTTATAAGAAAAATGGGTTAGTGGGCATATGATGTATAGATACCCAAAATACCCCTCTATCAATAAGTGTTTCCTACATATCGAATACTCTAAATAGGACCTTAAACTTGTTTAGTTCTTTCTTACATGTTGTCTTGTGTGTGAATCATGAAATGTGTGATAAACAAGTACAATAGTGACCTAGCTTATAACTTAAAAAATATAGCTCTTGGGCTGCCTCTTTAGTACTTATAACTTATAATTATGTTTTCCCTATGACTACTATGGAAATAGGATAAAATAGGGAAGCTTTTATCATTTGAGTGCATGGTAAAATGTTTTTGATAAGTTACCTCGTGACTCTATAAGTTTTTCCAAGTGATGAATGAATGAGGGTTGATCTTGTATTTATACTAGCCCCTTTAGATAATATATTACATTAAATAACCTAATATTACCTTTAAGATATGTTTCATTTGTAACTTGGATGAGTTTAGGGCACTGGACACTTTTACTGGAATATGTCACTTGTGTCAACATAGACGTCTAACTAGGATGTAAGTGTTCAAGTAGTTAGAAAATAAGTGTGGGTTTAGAACTTGTAGATATGGAAGATAAGTAGGTTTATATCATTCTAGGCATTTTAAAAGGTCTTATTCATCATAATAACATTGGTTTGACTAAGAGATAATAAATTAGGCATAGAGAAATAGTGTATGTGAACCTTTTTCTAGCAATAAAGGTTTAGAAACTAAAATTAAATCTATGATATGTATTTACCAAGTATACAAGACTGAGGTGTTATATAATTCATAAATAGTGTATAAAATCATATAAATAACTATAATATTTAATACATGATCTATCACAAGAATGATTTTAACGAAAATTCATCCCAAAATAGGGGAAATATAATTATTTTCAAAGTGTAAATGAAATATAGTTAAAGATATGACATTGAATGTGTATATAAATGAGATTTGTAAATCAATAATTATGAATTTAAAGATAAAATTATAAAGATAGAGGAGAGATTCATAATAGCAAAATATAATCAATGCATCATAAGTTCTACAAGGATATATGAATATCAAAAATCACTTAAGTAAAAATATGAGGCATAATATGCCATATATAAATAATGTGCTCATAATTATTAATAAATTTCATGGCATACATCATCAATAACATCAAATAAATCTTATTATAACTAGAATATATCCTTGACCATAATCTCATGTATCTTTATTGAGAGACGTGTGAGGACTTCCTAATGCACTATTTTGATGGAGAAGGTAGGTATGTTAGAATAATATGGATGACCCTATGGTGTCTCCTTAGAAAGTTAATCAATACGAGGATGTAATGTTTAAATGTGACTAAAATCTTTTGATATTTGAGATGATTTAGCTAACAAGGAAGGTTAATCTTTTGTTTATGATTGAACTTGGGTATTCTACTAATAAGGTAATGGTGGGAGCCATGGTAAATTAACAAAAATGTTGTTGCATCACTTGACACCTATTTATGTGATGTGTAGTGCACTGATTCTAAAGACAATAACCATCCCCATGTTTAGGGATGTATTTTGAAAAAACTTTAGAGGAGGTGGGTTCTTATCAACTGATTATGGCTTCTCTAGATAAGCTCATCAACATATTGTCAAAGTTTTTGGTAATGAGTAGAATTATACATGTTTGTGCCATGAAAACAATAAGTATATAAAGGATTAGTTGACTATGGAGGTCAAATATTTGTGGTATAGGAAGAACTTGGAGCCTATTGTTGTGCTAATAATCTATGATTTGCATGATAATCCTTGGCCCAATGACCAACAAACTTATGGAATTCATAATATGGCTCCTCTTTACATCATGTGGGTAGGGGATAATGATTATACAAAGGCAATATGTCATCATAATAATTATGACAACTTAGATTAGGATCAAGACAAGGCTCAGTAGTTATGAGATAAGATCTTGATGCAGGTCAACGTAATGAATCCAACATATTAAGGAGCATGATGGAAGGATTAGAGAACCTAAAAAATTGATATGGTCCCATCATGGCATGGTCAAGAAGCATACTCCAAAGAGGCTCAATAATAATAAATGATAATTAGTGTGTGTGTGTTCCATCTTTAACATGTGAACATAAACTGAAGAAGAGATAATGTCAGGTATAGTAGAATAAGAAGGATGAGTTACATATATATAATGAATATTATGTAAATGTAAAGAATGTTGTAAGAAATAAGGATATCTAAGTATTTCTACATCTTTATCTTGATAAAAATAAATGAAAAAGGTATCATATAATTAAAATCAATCATCATAATCAGGTGTATAAAGATCAATAAAGAAAGTGTCGATGATTTTATTAGTAAAAGTATAATGAGGAGTATATTATTTAGTATTTGTTATGGTAGTGGGAATCTCATCTATTAGTTTTTTACAAGACCGAGCTTGTAAAGAAGGAGGCAATTGAGTAATTATATGATAAGGGAGATATGAGGTTTTAATTTTCAAACTTATCTCATTAGGTTCATCATTGTCATAAACTAGGAGATTAGACGTATATTTAAAACAAGTTTGGGGTGACCATTATAACCTCTATTGGAGTTAATGGGATAATTAAATCATTGAGATTCATGAAAATGGATGATAGGTAAAGGTTCAAGGGTGGGTATTTTAAAAACACTATGTTATTGGAATTATTCAAAATTCCAAGGGTTTATGTCTCTTTAAAAATGTTAGATAACACCATTGAATAGAAATTTGACACATCGACATGTCGATGAGGCTATATCTCTCATGCAATGTATCTAAGGTTGATTGAGTAAAATTTTATATAATAATTATAAATTAAAAATCATAACCTTGATATGAATTATAACAAGAAAAATTGTGATAAGAATCCAAACACAATCTAGTGGAGTAATTTGTCTTTTATTATATCCCTTGATACATACATTAGGTAGATTTAAGATTGCATTCAGAATACCCAAGTGTTTTAATAAAATTTATGGAAGAAACACAAGTGCTAGAACCTTCATCAATAAATATGCACTTGACTTGGATATTACACTAATGAATAATGGAGGATCATTTGAATGAAGCAATATTTTATTGGAAATCATTGAAGTGATAGTAAATTTTAGAATTATCTACAGTTTCCTTAATGTGTATATACATTTCACACTATTCAATAATATTGGGTTGTGACTTAGACAGAGTGGTTTCTTGCCCTATATGTGGAGGTCAAGGGATGTTCATTTTGAATAAGAGTTTTTTGTAAATTATTATGATGATGAGGGGAAGTTTTCATGAATTTTAGAAAAGGAATTTGAGATGGGAGATGAGAAAGTTTTGTGATAATAGCTCATTCATCTTATCCAGTTAGAATTGTATCATATAAAGGTGCATAAGATTGAATCATGTCCATTAAAAAGGGAGAGAAATTACATTTAAATTAATGGTGATATGGAGTAGTTGATTGGGATTTAGTTAATGTGGTTTAGCCAAGTGTTTTAGATTGATTTTAATTAGGTAATGCCTTTGGTTCTTTTAAATATTTGGATGTTGTAGGTGGTGAATAAAGCATATAAGTAGATTTTTTTGTAGTTTGTAAATAGGGTAATTTTCATATTGAGGATAAGTTGATAATAAGTGAAGAATAGAATTTTCATCAATGGAAAGAGAATTAGTATCCAAATGTATCATTTTTTTGGACACATATGGGATAGTGGATGAAGGAGGAAGTTGTGTTGTTATATTTGTTAGAATAATTGTTGTATGCTCATGTTCTATGAAATAAGATGGATAAGTGTCTTAAATATTATGAAAACTTGGGAAATTATTATATTTTAAATGTGGATAAGGATGGATGTAAGATACTACTCTCCTCATATTTTTCATATTGACAACATTCTCATCATTAATGAGAAACTTAGGATCAATAAAAGTTTCAACAATGTTGTAAGTGGGATCTTGAGTAGTACTTGATTGATGATTAAGAAGGGGATCCTTGTAAATATTGAGATGAGAATTATATCTATTGATAGAATCATGCTTAATTTTGGTTCATGAGCCTTAGTTTCTTTTATGATCAAAATTAAGACCAAGGAGATACTCAAGATCATAGTTTCTAAGTTGGCAAAAAGTTTCATGAGAATGAACCTAACTTACAGGATACCCAATGTTAGGTAGGGAGAGTAAGATCAAAATATCTTGGTGAGGGTATAGGAAGAATCATTTGAATTTATTCCATGGAAAGTGGTTTGTGAAAATCCACATTATTTACATGGGAATATGTAGAACTACATTATTTTAAAGCATTGGTTGAAATTGGTTGTGAAATAGTAGCATCTTTAAAACCACTAGGTATCTATAACACCATAATTGATATCATGTTAGTTTTTATATTTCATAAGCATTCAAGTTTTGGTAGGAGGGTGTGAGGGCTCAAATTATCTTGTGATAAAATTTTGATGTTTGTCTTGGTCTAGGGATTCTTCCAAATATTTTGGAGAGAGAGTCCTAACATGATATTTTAATTTAGGATGAAGAACATTAGTGAATAAGTGGAATAGATTATATTCTTACATATTATGTTTGGATTTATTAGATAAGGTTTTCCCTCTTTTAGTGAACACTTGGGCCATTTAAAATTCTAATTATTTATAGTTGATAAATTCAGCACAGCTATTTTCATGAAGATCATGAGTTTAGAATTCATGTACCAATGCATTAACTAAGTCTTCTAAACTGGATATAGTATGAGACTTGAGCGGATTATACCAATACAAATCATCACCTAAATTTTTTTTAATCTAAGACCTTAGTGGTGTCAAAAGTATTGAGTTTAATACAATATCTATACAAGTTTATGAAAGCTTTTAAATGTAATGCAATATCAATGGATCCATTATAAGTGATAGTAGGAATAATACCACCTATGTCATTATTTAAAATTTGAGGAACTGAGGATTCATTTTTTAAGTGTTTGATAGCCTTTTTAAGAATTGGGGGTTGAGTTAAAATGTCACCTTATGCATCTTTAAGAGGGGGTGGGGTAGTATTAGGGTTTTTCACTCCCCATTGTGGGTTGAGGATGATTTTGTAATTGTAAAAGTTGGTTTTACATTTGCATCATTTGATTTGCACTATTAGTTTGAAAAGTAGCCATTTGATTCATGTATTATAATAACATTTAATTATTATTAATAGTGGTTTGACTAGTAGAAGCAGTGTGAGATATACTAGTGGTATATTTAACTTAAGTATTAATGTGAGCATTTTGAGTAAACCCACTAAGGAGATGCCAACCATAATGGTGGTAATGGAAGGAAAGGTGGATTAATAAGGAATATAATAATAAAAAGGCATGGAATAAGTCATATGGTGACTTACCCCAAGTTTTATATAAAATCTATGTGTGGGTGAAGCAATACACTCAATGTGAAGGACCATAATGAGATTATAATTATCATGGGATCCCTACCCTAATGTTGAGGGTTTTCATTGATGAAAAGGAACATTTAAAAAATGTATTAAATATCACTCTCATATTCTAAAATATGCCTTTTTGGAGGGTAATTAAGAGGATCGATGGTAAAATATGGGGGAATCCCATTATTGGTGGTCCTAGTAGTGACACAAATATTACTAAGATCATGATTGTCTACATCAGTGTGGGGTAGGAATGGCTTGGAAAATTCATGAGTTTTAGTGAAATTGATAATATTATTCTTATGTTTTTTATTAGTTTTATCAAAAATGTATTGTATGGTGAAAGGTGAAGTAATCAAGCTAGGGGAATAGAGGCTGATAAAAATAAACTTTGATGGCCACCTACTAAACTAGGTCAACCAGGATCGATGTAGTTTAGAATAAAGGAAACTAGAAATTCACTAAGTCAACCAAGGTCAACTTATTTACACATGAAGGTATAAATAATAATTTATAACTCTATTAGGTCAACTTGTGTTGATCTAGTTAGACATTCATGGAAATATAGTAATCAAGGAATCTATTAGGTCAACCTAGGTTGATCTAGTTTGATAGTTAGGTAAAAATAGAACAATATTAGGTTGATCTTGGTAAACTTAGTTAGATCTATAATCTATAAATATAAAATATTGACCATTATAAATATATTTATATAGTCAAGTAAAAATAAAAAATACTAGGTTGAGCCTCATTGACTTAGTTACATATAGAAAAAATTACAGTAAAATGGATGATGTAGTTTGGAAAATAGAGGTAAACATTATAGAATATAGAAGACTAAGTTGAGCCTTGCCAACTTAGTCTATTCACACATAGAAAATTATGTAGATGATGGTTGATCTAGTTAAAACACAACACATAACTATACCAATACTGGTCAATATAGTCTACAATGCAAAAGAGAATAACAAGAAGGAAGCAAAAAATGAAAGTTTTTAACTACTATTGCTAACTAATTATTCAAAAATAAGATTAGGAAGATGTACTTAGAATATTTAACTAATTTATATGTCCTAAAAGATGCTTATTTGTTGGATAGTGTCGACTTGATATTTTAGAAAACTGACTATGGAAGAAGTATCATTTGCATAGCCCAATAAACTCAATTTTAAGGCTAAGCTGAGAGTAACTTCCTAGAAATAATTTTTAATCAATGCACTATATAATCATATGGATGGTTTGATTCCTAAGGTTCAATAAAAAAAATGGGAATCCTAAGTATTTCCTAAATAGTGTGAGGTACATGGAAACTAAAGTATGTGTTTAGCTTTGTATTATGGATATGAGTATTGAGGTAAACCCATCATGCCATGATATCTATAAATGATATAATAAGACCATAAAAAAGGTATCACATAGCCCTTCATGATAATAAATAATTATTTTTAAAATTATTTGCACATAGTTTCTAAGGAAATCAAAACAAAGTGAAAAATAAAGGTGAAAGTGAAGTATCAAAAACTAATTTTGAAACTTTTGAATGTAACTAAATAGGCAACCAACTCTTTAAAAGAAAAATTGAGATTAATTAGTACAAAAAGAAATTGAATTCCATTGCTTATGAATAAAGTATAAATATATAGAACCAATTTGTCCAAGGTTGATCTAGCTAAACAAAAAGAATATAACAAGGTCAATGTTGGTCAACATAGTCTATTATGAAAATAGGCTAAAATAAACTAGGTCAACTAAGGTTGACTTAGTTTACTTGAAATAATATCAAACACATAATTAAGTCATCTAGGGTTGACTTAGTTGCCTATGCAATATAATTTTGATAGAATTAAAAAATTGGAAGACGGGATTGAAAGAAATGAAGTACTAATTTTTTTAATTAAAAAATAGAATTTCAAAAATTATTTAACAGCTATTTTATTAGAAAAAGAAAAAATTGTAATCTAGGTCAAGCTAGGCTGATCTACTTGGTTAGAAAGAACCTATAAAATATAATTAGGTCAACCATGGTTGAATTAGTTGGTTAATTATGATTATTGTAGATCTTAATGTTGAAACTAGATCATCTAGGATCGATTTAGTCCTACAAAGACAAAAACCTAAAAAACATAGAGATTAAATAGGGTCGATCATGGTTTACTTAGTTTGTATAAATACAAAATTTTGAAATAATGAAATAATACCAATTTAACCTATGTTGACCTAGTTTATTGAAACTAAAAATTAAAAAACTTCAAAAAATAAACTAGGTCAACTTGTGTGACTTAGTTGGTTGAAGATGGAAATCAAAAAATAGTAAATAAAATTGGGTCGATCTACATGACCTAGTTTCATGTAAATGAAGATCATAAATTAGTGGATAAAATTATTTCAACCTGTGTGACCTAATTTTGTATAGATGAAAATAAAAAAGTAGTGATTAAAACTAGGTTATCCTGCATGACCTAGTTGCCTGTAGATGAAATTTAGAAAGTAATGGATAAAAATAGGTCAACATATGTGGCATAGTTTCCTATAAGTGAAAAAACTTCAATTCAAAGGTTAGATTCATGTCGGGTTCTCTAGAATGTATGTAACATATTAATATAAATCTATAACTTATTCAAGTTTAGAGAAGGTAATCAACTAACATCTATTATGATACTTTGTATATTGGGAGCATGACCAAATTGGATTTCCTAAACCTAATTAAGGGAGCACTTATCACACAACAATAAAGGATAGAGTTACAAATAATCTAAGAAAATAATATCATGCAATAACCCTAATTATTTATAATGCATAAAATGAAATCTAATTTGGTGTTATTAAAGCTTACAACACAAATTGGGATGGTTTAAAACAAATAAGGGATCATTTTAGGAAAATGGGGTCCCAGATCACCTAAGGTGGAAGATGGAAAGCCTAGAAAAACCTATATCTATAGTAATTTTAAATTTATAGGTAATCTAAGAAATGATTTATACATTCAAACCTATTACTTTGTGCAATTTATATCTATAAAATGAAATAACAAAATTTAGAGATACTTACCTTAGGATGAAGTTACCGAGTCTCAATCTTCCACTTGGCCAATGGTGTTTTTAAATATATTGTTATGGATTTGTAAATATCACACTATTTTAAATCATCTCTAGGCTAAAATATTCTTACATTCATACAAGACTTTTCATACGACAAACTATCTTTCCTCCAAGGCAAACCCTAAGCAATGGCTCCTTTAAATGTAGATGTTGTAGAATTGTGAATTGTAATAATGTAAAAATGAGTGTTCATCTCTATTGGATTGAAGTTAAGGTTGTATTCATATCAATGGATAGGTACTAACCCTTCTAAAATTTTAGTTGACAATATCATTCTACCAGCCTAGTTTTAAAATGTTATCATTTAGCCTCGAACTAGGTCAACCTAAGCCAACCTAATTATGTAACATGTGTCATAACTTTCACAAGTAGGTCATATATGAATGGCCTAGTAGGAAAAATGGGTTTTTTCTTATTTATTAGATATTGAGAGGATAATTTATTAGGGATTTGGATAAGTAGGATTTTAGTGGGTTTAGGTATGATATAATTAATCAATAATCTTATGAGGCATCAATGGTCTACCCACCCATTTCTCATTACACCCTTTAAGGAATTCACTCAAAGAGATTAAAAATATACATGTTCCTAAAATATAGAAAGAATTATTAAATGATAAAGCTATAAAAATATTATGTGTATATAGAAATTATCTATTTGGTATTTGTCAAAGAAACTTTTATTTGTACATAATGGTTAGGGATTTACCTGTCGAACATGATTTCTATATTTTTTATTGATGAAAAACATAATCCATATTTATACATGTATTTTATTAATTTTTTTCACCTCACAAAAGAGTTTGAGAGGTGTGACAAGCTTGGATTTGGGCATTAATGGGCATTCATGAATTTTATGGTATGTTTCTTGACAACATAAACAATTATTGGGAAAGTTGATGTATAACACTAATTATATTATCCTTTTTGTCACTAATTTGGATATAAATAGTTTCCTTAAGATATTTCAAGATATATATTTCAACACAAACACATTTCTAAGGTTGGGCCACATATAATTAATCTAGTTTGAACTTTATGAAACACCCTAAGGGTTTAATCATCTGATACAAAAAGTTACACAAAAGTAATGAAAGGCCATGGAATTAGACCCAGATAGGGATTTTGATCTTAGAATTCTTAGATATAATTAAATCATGGGTCTAAATGGAGAACACAACTAGTGTGTTTTGAATGAACCATGACACATGCAATAATATCATGACAATGATCAGGGTTGTTAAAAAAAAATTAAAAAAAACCTTTATTAGGTTTTGAATTCCCTAAATCTTAATGTCATAAGGATTTTCACAAGTTAGTGCACCTAGTATTTCAAAGTGATTTTGGTGAGTACCAAGTTAACAGAATAAGCTACGAGAGTAAACTACTCAAAATAACTACAAGCTTTATAAAATTTGAGATAGTCTAAAACAACATATGAAATATTTTCCATGGTAGAATCAATACCTCATGGAAAAATTTTGGAAAACAAAATCTCACTTTAGTGTCATTTTTATTCACAAATATATTATAAACACCTATATGAAATGTTACTTGAACCAAGGATGAGAAAATTTAAAGGAAGATAATGTCTCCCTATAAGCCATAATGGGTTGGGTGTAGTGAAATAAATGTATGATATTGTCAAAGGAACAAAACAAAGTTCCTACTAGAGATTAATGGTGGTGTGACATAAAGCATGCTATAAAAACCCTAACATATCCAAACTTTGAAAGATCATGTAAGATTTCTCTTTTTGATTTTGATAATATTATTTAAATTTAAGATGAAAATTTGGGGAACATTTTTTTATTTTATTTGTATTTGGTGAATCTAATATCTAAACATTTTGTGAAAAAATAGTCAATTGTAAAAAAAAATAGCAAACTTTAATTTTTTTTTTCAAGATTAATTTATACTATAATGAAATTTGTATAATTTATATATGATTCTTTAGATACATGTGCATGCATGCATGTGCACATGCACAAACACAAAAAACAAATTGATGCCTCATTTTGGGTTAGGTTGGCTATTTATTTCTTTTTTTATCTAAAAATTATCAATTATATGGGGAGTGAGATAAGTAATCATTTTCATTTCCTTATTATTGCATGTTCCTATCTGATTATATGTGAGTATAAAAGGAGATGAAATAATTCATATAATAGTTTTTTAATTGACCCTTTTCCTTTTTGGCATGTTCAAAATAGATGCCAAGAAATTTTAATTTCATTATATCAAGCATGAGGGTCTAATGATGTCAAAAAATATTAAATTATTCTCTCTAGAATGATTTGGGGATCAATATGTTACTTTTGGTTCCATTCATATAGATTGTGTGTTAATTATTTTAATGTCCTTTTGTGGATTTGGTAATGATAAGATATCATTGTTTATATTTAATTCAATATTTACTAATCATGGTGATTCCTAACTAGCATGGGATGTGGTATCAAATACCAACTTCCTATCAATGGGTTTATATGCCCATAGTACTCTGAAAAATAATATACATAATAAAAAAACACGCTAAAAAAAAAACAAATAATTATGTAACTTCTTACATGTCTCGAATATAATGATGATTTTATAACATTTTTAAGAACAAAAAAATGCATAGTAATGTGATTAAGAAAAAATAAAAAGAGATGTATATTCTTAAATATCCAAAAATATAATGATGATTATATAACTTGGAAAAAATCTTATACTTTAATTTTGGCATTAATTCAAAGCAATGCTTTATCTAGATATTATTATTTTATGCATCTAATTTATAATAGATGATAAGTTACATAACACTTTTTGTCCTCAATACAAGTGTATTATCATGTGATTAAAATCTTACTATTCATTATACATGGAAAAATATGAATATAACAGATTAACCTACAACCATAGTGCATTTAGCATGGGAAGATTTGATGAAGAGTAAAGGGGTATCTTTCTAAGAAAAGCATTTAATTATTTCGATTTAATCCATCTAAATCCTTTCTCAAAATTTAAGAACTAAATTTATTCACAAAGTTATCAAACACATTTTTGGTTTTCACTAAAAATGAATCAATTTGTGTCTCAAGCTTTAATCATGTAAATTTATAACTCCTTATTTTTTCTAAATAACTAAGTAAAAAATAAAAATAAGTTGTGCCTTTTAAATGTAATATGTAATAACTATGAATTGAATACTTTTAGAATGAGAAATAAATAATTCAAGATTTTACAAAGAATAATTTAGAGAAATAGATAGATGACTTTAGTTATAGTTATATTATATAATGTGCAGTGTTAATTAATCTATTAGGAACCTGTGCTACCCCTTCTCTTTACTTTGTTAGTATATTAGTTGTTGTGGATGCATATGCTTTATAAGTCATCCCATGAGCATTTTGTTTTATCCCATATTCATGAGAAGTAGTAGTTGCTTAAATTAGACTTAGTATATAAGTGTTGAGGCTAATGAAGGCATTCATGAATTTATTATATTGAGCTTGCTCAAAGGAGATTGCTCCCTTGAACTGGCCTACAATTAATATAATCCATTTAGTGTCTCTGCTAATAATATAAATCTATTATTTCATATATTTTCATTAAATAAATGTGTTATTTTGTGCATTTTCATTAATTTGTTGTAGGAGGATCCTCTCATCTAGTATCAAATCCCTTTCTAGGGCCAATTTTTTCCTCTCAAAAGTATTTTTTTGTTCTATTACATAATTCATTTAAGTATTTTTCTATATCACAATAATCTATTTTAGATTAGGGTAAATACATGTTCGTATAACTATGGGGAGTGTTTGGGTGTAAAACCTAAAACCCATTATGAAGAGTACCATAGGAACCCCAAATTAGTTGGCCCATTAAGAGGACCTACTATCAAAATGAGCAATAGCCCCATCATGATTGACTAGTTCCCACCTATGAGGAAAACTAAGAGCATCATTTAGGGTTAAATCTATAAGCAAAATTTTTCTAGAGAGTGGTACTCACTCATACGACATTGGTGGCTAGAGAGATATCTTTAAAACCTTAGGCAGCCATGGAAACTTGGGGCCCATTTCTATTAGTTTTAGAATATTATTAGTGGAGTATTAGAAAACTTACCATATCAAATCTTTGCATATTACTAGTAGAGTATCAGCAGACTTGCCATACCGATTTCAAAATATTCCCAAAAGATTCTCAGAGGACTTACATCTAGATATTTGATAGAAACTACAAACCATAATATCTTCATTCTATTAGTTTCATAAAAATATCATTAGAGTATTAGAAGAATCTCAATCAGAGGACTTGCAACCATACATTTGATAGAAACCAAAAACCAAAAAAAATTTGGACACCTAAAAATGTATTAAAAAAAATCATTTTTGCTATCTCTCCATGTTTAGCTCCATTGATCCTCAAAATTTATCTAGACACCTAAAATTCCATTCTTCATGTTTTCTTCCTTGAGGTCCCATATCCCAATTCCACTCCTAATTCTCACAAATCTCAATTTTACCATTTTTTAGGTTTTTCCATAATGTCTATTTTTGTATATTTGCCTCAAAATGTTTCCATAGTGTTCAACTATATTTCTTGCTCCCTTGTCCCTCTTTGATAATTTTTTTAGTTTTTTTCATTTTCACTTCTAAAATTACCCTTGCCTTCATCAATCATACTCCCACTATGCAAAAAAGATAGTAAAAGTACCCTTACCTCCAATTTTGCCTAAATTAAAAAATTTCCTTACTAAACATGTCTTAACTTTAGTATTCCTACCCATTTCAATATATATATATATATATCTTATTCTAGCCATGGTAGTAACCCAAACATGAGTAAAAAATATGGAGGATGAAATTGTTACCCTCAAAACCCAAAGCAAAGATCTTAACAAAAAAATTCTTGGCCTCAATCTTCAACATACCACCTTGAACAATAGATGACATCTAGAGTCCTCTTCAGACATCAATTTTTTTCTTCTAATAATTTTTTAGGGTTGAAGCTTGATTTTCCTATATTCAATGGTGTAGATTTGACTAGATGGATCTATCGGGTAGAATAATATTTTAGTCTGCATAATAATTTTGATGCCAACAAAGTCCCATTTGTATCCTTTCACTTGAAACATTAATACCTTCAATGGTATCTTTGGTATATCAAGGCTCATGATGAGCCAATATGGACTGATTTTTGCACACTCATTTTGCAACAGTTTAGCCCTAGTTCTTTTGATGACTTCACTAGAGCACTCATAAAACTTCACCAAATAAGAACTATGAGAGAATATCAAATAGAATTTGAAAAATTGACCAATCACACAGAAGGATTATCTGATAAATTCTTCAAGAGTTGCTTTGTTAGTGGACTAAAAGATGTAATTTGATCTGAGGTCAAAATGGTCAAGCCCAACATGATGATGTAATCCCTGGGGTTGGCTAAGTTGGTAGAGGACAAGATCATAGCTCATCAACAATTCAAACCCAATTTTGCTCCATTCAAAAATACAACTCCACAATGATCTCACATAATTCTAGCCCCCATAGCCACTCTTATTAAGAATTTAACTAAAGCAGAGATGTGAGCACGTAGAGAAAAAAGACTATTATAATTATGATGACAAATTCACTCAAGAACGTCAATGTGTTGAGAAAAAGATCTACCTACTAGATGTGAACTCTCCACCCAAAATTGAAGTTTGGTAATATACTTAAGATATATTAGAAGATCTAGAAAAAGCTCAATCGATTATGGAATCTTCTTCTCAGGAAGATGAACTAGAGATCTCTCTCCATGCCTTAGAAGGAGTCACCACCCAATAAACCATGTGGGTTAAGGGTTACTTCAAGAAGATCCCTATCATAATACTCATTGATTCTAGTAGCACTCATAACTTCATTGACCCTTGGATCACCAAATAGGCTGATTATTTTATCCATCCTTCCTCTAACTTTGAAGTCATGATTGACAATGGGGGCACATTACCTTATAAAGGGAAGTGTTTCAATGTGTGTATCTTTATAAGAGATTATAAATTGTGATATGACATGTTTACCTTTCCCTTAGGTAGATGTGATGTTGTTTTGAGAGCTCAATGATTATGCACACTTGGACCCATCTTATAAGATTTTGTTAAACTTTGGATGCAATTTTAGATAACAGGCAAAATCACACATTGAAAGGCTTACATGTGGGGTCACTCAGCATCTTAATTTCACATCACATGGAAAATATTATTTATAATAATTTGCATGCATCATTGCCTAGCTCCATTCCATTCAAATATAACCATCAATTGTCTCCACTAATCCTTCTAATCTACAAATTGTTCTACATAAATATACATGTGTCTTTACCAAACTAGTGAGATAACCACCTTCACAACCAAAGGAACATCATATTCAGATCCTTATTGAAAGTGTTCCTCCTAACATTCGGCCCTACCACTACCCATTTCAATAAAATATTGAGATCAAGATGCTCATTTGAGATAAACTAAAGCAAGGTGTGAAAAAAAATCCATGTTTTCTCATTTTAGAATATTTGGCCCTTTTTACCTCAAGATTGCTCAACACCTTCTATGGTTCTTCCTTTGGCATCTTCCTTCTTGGGATCCTTTTTGAAAATTTTATCTAAGTTTCAACCTCCTTCTAATTTCCCACATGTATCAAATCAACACTTCTTCAACCCAAAGAAGCTCTCATTCCCCTCTGATGTATCATGGGCTTGACACGTGGTGGCCTATCACTCATCTTTGGCTGATTTATTTTGGTCAGACCTTTAGACATTGCTTTTGGCTAGTGGATGAATATATGGGGCTCATTAAACCATTTATTGGTAAATATAGTTTTAACATGTGGTGCCCTCATGCTCAATTCTATAAAGAAATTCCTAAATTCCCCTCAAAAGAGCATCTACTTTACACATAGTGCCCCTATACTTAACCTTGCCAAATAAATGCCCAATTTTCCTAGAGAAGCACTAGCTTAACATGTGTCATTTATGTGCTTATCCATGAATAGTTTTGGTCTATCAGACCTTGGAGTTACATCATTAGCTAGCAATAAAAAGAGAGGGGCCCACTGTGCAATTATAACTAGAAGGAGATGAGCCTTTGCACATGGTACCACAATGCCATTTGAAAGTAAAGGTTTTCTTTTCATAGCTTAGAGTAGTGCTATTGGACTAGAAGGTGGGCCCCTCCCTCTCTTAATAAAGCTTTTGGAACACTTTAAGCCAACTTAAAGTGTTATCTATCAAATTTGAAGGACCATGGCCAAGGGGTCATGACATAATAAAGCAAATCTAGAGATAGACTCATGGCATCATTTCGCTTCTCCTAACCATCATAGTCATAACAAAATGATGGGGTTATACCATATCCAAGATCTAGAGGCTAACTACACTCATGAGCTCAAGTCCCTCATTTAGTTGAAATGGCATCATCATGTATGTGAGTGTTAGGATTTCCAAGTGCCATTCCTAAGAGAATCCATCTTCCCTATATATTATAGGCTCATCCTTTTTGAAAGGGTCTAGTTATCATTTTACTTGTATTTTCTACATTTGTAAACAACCATTTGTAATAGAATAGAAGTAATAGTAATTAGAATTTTCTCATTCTTTGACCTTAATAGGTGCCCCTCACGGGTGTGACTAGATGTTTTGTATGTGCCCTTGAGGCCTTATGTATTTTATTCTCCACTTAACAATGAAGAGGATGTGGTATTATATATCAATTTGAGTGGAAAGTTATCTCTGCTTTTCATTTATTTTCTCTACTTCTATAGTTTTGATCTTTGCTTTTCTTATAAATCTTAATTCATGCTTCATGATCCTTTATATTTTTTAGTGCTTAAGGATTCAATGTATTTTATGAAATAATAGGTTGATGCTTTAAATCTATCATTGTATCACCTTAGTTGGTGTTATTTCAATATTATTGCATTTATTTCCTTTTCCCTTCCCCCTAATTCAGAATGAAGATCTAGCTTCTAAAATCCTAGAGGTTGCTTTATAGATGACAATTTGGTCCCATACCTATAAAGCTTCCCATAGGAGGCTATTAAACCTAAAGCGAGAGTTTTAGGCATCAACATTTTTCTTTTTTGGTATGCTCGATGGGATAGATCTACTAGTCTGATTAGAAGTCAAAGGCACAATTTTATGAGACATAGGCCCATAACAAGGTCATAAACAATGAAGAATTTGAGCCTACTAATGCCACCTCTAGGAGCTCCAACTCACTAAATGATCATAGGGCCTCATGCTACTCAACAAAAATAACAAATTTCTCTTCTAGGCCTACCAAGGAACTTTGTATCATGAGAAAGTGGCTTCTTGCTTATCCCTTTGACACCCCCAACTACATGGGATCCCATTCTCATAAACACCAATAGGGCACTTCCTAAATTCTTGGGAGATTATTTTGAGACTATGGTAGAACATCTCCAAGATGTTTCAAAAGTGTGCATTTTGCACTATGTTAATGCATAGATTTTAGCCTTAAGGATACTAGTAATATCTTTCAAAGGGCAAGCTCTTGATTGGTACTAATCTTTGCCAACCAACTCCATCAATACCTAGGATGACCTAGGCAAAAAAAAATTGAGTGATTTAATTAGAAGGCATAATGATCATCCCTCTTATAATAAATAATAACCATCAAGAAAGGCCTATAAGAAGCCATTATCAATTTCAATACTAGGTTAAAAAAGACTTGGCAAAAGATCCCAATAGTGGCTCGACTATCCATAAGCATGGCTATTATTTTCTACCTCAAGGCCTTCAACTTAGATATTATTTTTATGATTTAATCTCTTGGAGGCTAGATGCTACCAGATACATATGATTTGGTAGTAAGGGCCAAAAATAATTTGATAGATGTGGGGAAGCTACCTCCACATCCATCAATGTCAATGTTCTCAGAGATGTCAATGGATTTATAAGAAGAAGCCCTAAGTACCTAAAGAGACCTACCTTATATGTATATACATTTACCCACTCAATCAAACACATCCACTCAATCCTCCCTGTTTATGGAGATGAATGATATGAAGAGTATCTTGTGGAACTTCTCCAATGAGATAATCAGTCTCAATAGCTAGCATGTTATGCCTCTGAAGCTCCCTTTCAATAACTACCAATAAATGAGAGTATCATACCAATAAAACTAGTACTAGGAGACACAAAGGTTGAGCCACCAAGTGCCAAACCATCAGACATAACCTAGAAATCAATTGGTTATGGTACCTGATCCCTTACATATAGTATCACCTAATGTGAATATAGAGCTAGTTACCAACCAAAACAGCTTAGTGGATGACTCTAATTCATTGTTATTTCCTTACAATGATGCTCATGGACCCTAAAATTATCCAAGGGGTAACCTACAATAGAAGGTTTCCAAATAATGATGATAAGGGAATGCCCTTGATTCGGCCTACACATTCCAGTCTCTAGGAATTAAGAACATAGTATCGATGGTGAAAATGTAGTAGATGTCCTTAGAATAAAAAGAATATTAAGCCCCAGAGCATGCACTATTCTACTGGGTTAAAGGCAAAGATGTAGTCTACATGAGATAAGTTCCCATATATACACCCCCACAGGTTCAATTAGACTACTAAACTCACTCAAATAAAAGATTGGTCGAGAGACCTAAAGCTATATCAAGGCCCCAAGTGACTTTTACAAAGGGTCCAATACCCTAAACTTCACCTTCAACATATAAAAAGTGGATTAAAATGGTGCAAAACAAGGCAAAAAATTCCAGGGTCTTACTTCCAGGGTCTACAATGTGGTGGAGTAGCTAAAAAGGGTTCTAGTTGATGTCTCCCTCTTAGGCATCCTATCGATACCCAAACATAAATCTCTACTAAAAGAGGCCTTGGAGAATTAAAAAAAACTGTACAAGGAAATTTGACTATAGAGCCCATAAGGACAAAGGGGAAGGAATCTAGAATGAGCATGTAACCCTAGATAGTATCCAAATTCATCAATACCAAATAAGGGGTAATAAAAATAAAACTTGCCCCATTATATTTGACATTGATTATGGGGAAGAAATTATTGCATAACTCCATGATCGATTCATGTGCAATCATGATGATGATTCCTAAATAGATATCAAATACACTATAATTTAAATATGAACCATTGAATAAAGGAGTGATACATTTGGATGGGAAGAAGGTTCAAACCTTAGGGATCATCAGGGCTCTACCCCTCACATTATTTTCTTAACCTAACATTATTATACTTTAAGATATTTTAGTGATAGGCATCCTTCCTATTTTTGGGCTACGTCTATCAAGATATTTCATCACCAAGATAAGAGGGTACCTATAATTGGATTGGTCCCATATAAGCCTAAAGAACAAGTATGGTTTAAAGTTAAAGTTTCTATCCAAACCAATTCACCCAAAACACGTAGTGGATGAAGTTATGATGAAATTTGAATTAATGCGCACTACCTTTTCAAGAATAGAGATGCACTACATGGAGATGATCAAAGGATAAAAGCTTAATGATACTATAATTCTAGATGAAGAATCCCTTGTCAACAAATTCATCAAGAATGACCCATTAACAAACTTTGATGCCACTAGCCTTAAAACCTACATGATCCACAAGGAAGACCAAGCCATTCCTGAGGTCATAAAGAAGAAAGGAGATCAAAGTGAAGGGCTTGAAGATGAGTTTGTATTATAGACTCTACATTTTAATAGTGCAAAATTTAAGACTAGTTCTAAAGTCAGTATCTGACTAACATTTCATTCCAAAAAAGAGACCCTCCAAGCCTTCTAATTTTAGTTTGCCTATACAAATAATGAGGTCAAATACAAGGCACTAGTCTATGGCCTCAGCCTTGTCAAGTGGATGGGTATCAAACAACTAAAGTTATTAGTTAATTCCAAATTAGGAGTAAGGTAGGTAAGGGGGGTAGTGGATACAAAGAATGTGTGTATGAAATCTTACCACCACCATAAATGGGATCTAATCAAATCCTTTAACATTTAGATCATCCTAAGGGCCACAAATGTGGAGGTTGATAGAATGGCAATGATTGGTTCCCAATTTGACCTAGTAATAAACTTATTCACCAATGAGCAAGTAGTATGGGTAATCATCAGGCCTATTATCTTGAATAATGACTAAAACTAGAAAGTGTTTAAAAATGATGCTCAAATTGCCATTTTCTTCCATCAGTCATGTGAATTCATAAAGCAATAACAACCAAATATTTAAGAGGCCTATAGGGACCAAATCATGTAATTAAATACCAACAAGTTACCAAAGGGCCTCATTACCCTAGAAAATATTTTTGACTTCAATGATGCAAGGAATGGCAAATGAAAGTTTATCATCGATAAGGGTGATTATTTTGAGATTGATGTTAGAGGTGAGAGGAAGCTAAAGGTTGGAAAGGAAGTTCCCTAGAAAGATAAAGAGAGGTTGGTTTCTTTTTGTAAGAAATGCAAAGGGGTCATCGCATGGACTGATGATGAATTGAAGGGATATGACCACGAGGTCATTCAACACACCATAGATTTGGTGGAAGGAGCCAAACTTGTCTGGTAAAAATAAAGGTTGATAAAATTAAAGATCAAATCCCTGATGGCCTATGAGCTTAGGAAATTAATTGACTCAAATTATATACCCAATCAAAAATTTGACTTAGGTGTCTAATATATTTCCTATGCAAAAAATAAAATGAGAGATCTAGATATGCATGGATTTTTTGGATCTAAATATGGTATCTTTAAAGGACCATTACCCTCTTCCCTCTATGGATTAGATCCTCCAAATAATAGTGGGTGTAGAGATGTTTTCTCTACTAGATGGATTTTTTGAGAATAATTAGGTATGGGTGAATGAAGAAGACCAAAACAACACCACATTCACTATGAAGTGGAGAACCTTCACACATGTGAATATGACTTTTGGCCTCTCTAATGCTAGGGTGGAATTCTAGTGAGTAATGGATGTAGATTTCAAATGCTTAATCAATAAGATCATCCTCATCTGCCTAGATGACCTCACTATTTTTTCTAAGGAAATGTAAGATCACTTTGACCATTTAGATAAGGTATTCCAAAGGTGATAAGAATTTGAGGTATCACTTAACCCCAAGAAATGTGTCTTCAGAGTCCAATAAGACAAGTTACTTGGATATGTAGTATCTAAAAAAGGGATTGCCATTGAGCTAGAGAGAATAAAGGCCATCATAAACTTAGTCTTGTTGGTAAACAAGAAAGGAGTGTAATCTTTCCTTGGAAAGATTAATTTCATTAGCAAGTTTATATCTAACTTTGTAGGATTGGTGAGACTAATCACCTTGATGTTGAAGAAGGACCAGGACTTCAAGTGGACACTTGAAGGAAGAGCAAAATTTGATAAAATCAAGGACATGATATCTACTATGCCTATACTACTTAACCCCAACTTTTCCAAAGATTTAATTATGTATGTCGATGAGAGTGAGCAAAGCCTAGTAGCTGTGTTAACTCAAAAAGAAGAGGAAGGAATAAATGAGCACCTAATCATATTATACTCAAGAACATTGTGCGGATATGAAGTCAAATACAATTTCATAGAGAGATAGAATTTTTCCTAGTCAAGGGCCTCAAGAAGTTTAAGAACATTGTGGTGGGAAACAAAGTAGTGGTGTACATGGCCCACTCCAACATCTATGAATACATAATGGAAGGAGAAATCACTAAAAAATGGGCCAATTAGATTTCCAAGATCCTAGATTATGACATCAAAGTTAGGTCGACTAAGGTGATCAGAGGAAGGGAAATCTATGAGTACCTAGCCCAATGTGTAGATGTCCAATTAGAGGAACAAGGCATGCTAAAAGTGGTCCTATTGAACTAATTAGAAGCCAACAGATCTTGGGTGGTTGATCAGACCCACATCATGCAAATTGATCAATATCTCAATAGCCTTCCCATACATAAAAGACATTTCTACAAGTTATAGGGGTTTAACTACATGCTAATCTAGGGAGTCTTGTTCAAATAAAACTTCAATGGAGAGTGACTTTGGTGTGTTGAAAACACCAAGTCAAAAATGCCCTCTAAGATATGCACTTCACTCACCCAAGTGGCCAATTCTTAGCTAAACCCACCATGACAAAGATTATATGCATGGGGTATTAATGGCTGACCATGTTCACAAACTACCACTAGGCAGTCAAAAAATGCCAAAAATGCTAGTTTTTCATGGGGAATTGGCCATTCCTCTAAACTCAATCATGACTAATGAACCCTTCACATAGTGGGGCTCAGACTTCATCAAGAAGATCAATCCTATCTCAAGCACTAGTCACAGATGGATATTGATTGCCACTAACTACTTCATTAGGTGGACCAAAGTATTCCCATTGAGAGAGGTGATTGAGAATATGATTATTGACTTCCTAGAAGAGCTCATAGCAAGATTCAGCCCACCCAAGAAAATCATCTTTGACAACATGAAATCCTTCCTTAGGTCTAAGATTTTTGATTTTGTGCTCTGAAATGGTATCTTATTAAAAACTTTGTCTAATTGCTACTTACAAGGGAATGGGTTGGTAGAGTTGATAAATAAGAACCTTATACGACTAATAAAAAATATGGGTACTGACCAATAAATGGAGTGGTACATACACATGATAAAAACTCTGAGTAGACTGCATCACTCCAAAACGAATCCTAAAAACCTCCCTGTATAAACTTGTATATGGAAAAGAGGTGGTCATGCCGGTGTTAACAAAATTCCATGCCTGACAGATTCTAAAAGTTGTTGAGATTTAAAAAAATGGGGCAATGGAGGTTAGACTCATAGAGTAACTTAACCTCTAATAAACAAGAGAATAGGCAAGTGATTTGAAAATCACTTGACAGTAAATGGTCAAGTATTGGTTCAATAAGAAAATGTTAGACCCAAGATTCAAGCCCAAAGATTTAGTTCTCAAATATGACCAACAGGCTGAAAAGCTAAGCCAACATGAAAAGTTTGACTCTCTATGGAGAGGACCATTTTACATCATTAGTAATAGGTAAGGAAATGATTTTGAGTTAGAAGACAAAAAGGGCAATACATTGGATATCTCAATTAATGGGATCAATTTGAAGCATTTTAACTAATTTACCTACCTCCTTATACATAATTAGTTAGTTTCCTTTAACTTTATTTCCCTTTCCATCATTGTTCCTTTTGAATAAGTGTCATTGGCATGAGTGGCTTGTCTAGATACCACTTGTCTTCCCCCCAACTCTCCTAAATCTTAAAAATATTCTCTGAAAGATAGATACTCACCTCACCTATCATTAATGTTAGATGATCTATTTTGCATAATTCCCCATAAAAATCACCATAAATCTCTTGTGAGTATCTCTTGGAGTGTACATGTTGTAAATCTCATTACCTCTATGTTTTCATTCTATCATCTTGCCTTAGGTTGTGGAACTCTCTACTACCCAACCAATTACTTCCTTGGCTCCACTCTCCTCTTCATCCACTTAGTCCACCATCGAGCTCTCACTACTTTCTTTTGCAGTCCTAATCTATTCCCTCATGCCTTTCTTTACTCCTTCACTTTCATTATCTACCTCATCCTCTATCATGGAACAATCACCATTCACCCCACCTGATGAACTCTCACTTTTTTCTCCTTCTATGCTCACCCTTCATTCACTCACCTTCATAAAGGTAGGGTCCACTGCTTCATAGTAGTAAGTGACCACTCCATTTTCACTATCGTAGGGACTCCCCTTCATAAGGGAGAACATTTAATCACTGGAGTAGTATCATCAATAGATAGACTCAACAAGGAGGGCTCACAAGGCCTAAATGGAAAACAAAAGGGGGAAACAGGCCAAAGCCCCTACATAGACTCACATATGGTCATTTTATAACCCTGTATAGAAATCCATCTTGATTGCTCATCTAGCCCCTCGAGTAGTCAAGCCTCAAGATCAGATACAGCTAGGGGAATAAGCCATATAAACTATCAACCTCAATCTCAGATAGGCTAGGCCCACTAACAAGGTTGAGATGATGGAGGAAATGTTGAAGCTTGTAACCACATACTACATCAAAGAGACCCAACAGCTAGAGAAGACCAAGATAGAACTCACCAAGGTGAAGTCTATGGTTAACCACCTCAATTTTAAGGCTAAAACCAAAGATGTAGATCTCAATAAAGTAAGGCCTAACCTTTAGAGCCATGTATCTAATGAAATATTCCAAGTGGAAGCCAATTTGTGAGTGGCCACCAAGACCAAGCTACAAGAGAGAAAGAGATAATGAACTAATGTTGATCCATCAAAAGATGTTCAATTATAATTGAGCCTTTAAATAATTATAGTAAAATACATAGAAGGAATCCTTAATCAAGGACCAAGAAATTGAGAAACTAAATAATGATCTCATCACTCACTCACAGACCATAGAAATCCTCCCCATGATCCAACGTTATACAAATCTTACTTGGAGAGGATCAACAATGTGATCATGAACCTAAATCTAGTGCTCACTTTCATCATGGATTCACAAAATCTAAGCTCTTAGGTAAGCACAACCATCAACTAGGTCATTGCCTTCATGTCCCTAAGGTCTAGGATTCACATCTCCTCATCCAAAAGATTTATATCACTTCATATGAAACACTACAAGCACCAGGGGTGACCGACTGAAGGTAAGCGATAAAAGAGGTAAATGAATTCCTAGGCTATAATAAGGAAACCAAAAAATACAAGGCATTCTTTAATGCCTTAGAATAGGTAGTCCAAAATAGGTGGGTGCACTTTAAACAACTATTCCAATTGGGACTCCCCTCCCTATTATTGGCAAATAACAACATCCTCCTAGAGGACCAAATTAAAGTGTTGATAGAATAGAAACAAAATGACCAAACCATATTTATGGCTCTCAGTCAATCACCTCATGTCTCTAAAGTGGAGAAGATATTGTATCCACTCACCCAGCTAGATTTCCAAATGCTAGCAGTTGTTCAAGGCTTGGGGAGCATCTCCTTCAGATAAATTATTAATTTAGATAGAGCCTTCGAGGCTCTTAATAAGAAAAACCATCCTAAGGAGGAAGAGTGGGTGCCTTTGCAAATGGCTCTTCAAAATTTATAAGTTTACAATAACTTTCTTATCTTTTGAAATTTTGGTTTGAGTAGTCTGAGTACCAGAGTTTTGGGTTTTCTCATCTATAGGTGGATGCCCCTATGAGTCACCAGGAACTATGGATCAAAATTCATGTTTTCTCATTTTAGAGTAGTCAGCATTTTTTGCCTCAGGCTTGCTTGACACCTTTTGCAGTTCTTCCTTGGCCTCTTCCTTCTCAATATTCTTTTTGTAAATTTTGTCTAAGTGTCAACCTCCTTCCACTTCCCCCATGTGTCATCCCAATGCTTGTTTAACCCAAATAAACCCTCATTTCCCTCCAATGTAGCATGGGCTTGACATTTAGTGGCCCAGTGCTTGTCTGAGGCTAATTTATTTTGGTTAGACCTTTGGATAGTTCCTTTGGCTAGTGGATGAATAGATAGGGCCCACCAAACTATTTATAGGAAAACATGGTTTTAACACATGGCACCCTCATACTCAATTCTATCAATAAATGTCTAATTTCCCCTTGGAGGAGATCTAATTTACATGTGGCATCCCCACACTCAACCTTGCCAAAGAAGTGCCTAATTTCCCTAGAGAAGTGTCAGCCCAACATGTGTCATCCCTGCACTTATCCATGAATTGTTTTGGTTTGTCAGACCTTAGAGTTTCACCATTAGCTAGCAATAAAAAGAGATGGACCCACCATGCAATTATAACAAGGAGACAAGCCTTTCCATGTGGCACCATAGTGATCTTTGAAGGAAAAGGTTTTCTTGTTAGAGCTTAGAGTAGCACCATTAGATGAGAATGTGGGCCCTTCCCTCTCTCAATAAAGCCTTTGGAACACTTTAAGCCAACTTAAAGTATTATCTATCCAATTTGAAGGATTAGGGCCAAAGGGTCATGGCATAATAAAGTAACTCTGGAAATAGACACGTGGTGTCACTTTACTTCTCCTAAGCATCATGATCATAGTAGAATAATGTGGTTATGCCATATCTATGATTTAGAGGCTAACTACACTCATGAGCCTGATTCCCTCATTCAGTTTTAACAACATCATCATGGGCATGAATGCCAAGATTTTTAGGTGTCATTTCCATGAGAGGTCATCTTGCCCATATATTCTAGGCTCATCCCTTTTGGAAGGGGTTGGTTATCCTTATATTTTCTACTTATGTAAATAGCCATTTGTAATAGAATAGAATTAATAGTAGTTGGCATTTTCCCATTATTTGACCTTAATAGGTTTCCCTCATAGGTGTGACTAGATATTTTATACATGCCATTGAGGCTTTCTATATTTTTTTATCCACCTAAAAATGAATAGGATGTAGTATTCTATGTCAATTTGAGTGGAAAGTTATCTCTGCTCATCATTTTTTTCTCTACTTTTATAGTTTTTATCTTTGCTTGCCTTATAGATCTTAATTCATGCTTCATTCTCCTTTATGGTCTGTAGTTATTAAGGATTCAATATATTTTATGAAATAATAGGTTACCTCTCGATGTATTCCCTTAGTGTTATTTCAGTATTATTTGCATTTTTTTCCTTCTCCCTTTCCCCCTCAACTTGGAACAAAGATACAGCTTCTAAAATATTGGAGGTTGCTTTACAGACCATAATTTGGTCCCACCTATAAATCTTCCCATCAGAGGTTGTTAAACCTAAAGTGAGAGTTTTAGGCATCAACACAAGGCATTATTTACCCTAGTCCCAGCCCATATTCTTCCCTATTCTCCTTGTCTATAAAAAAAATGGGTCATGGCACCTTTGTATTGACTTTCAAGTAGTTAATCACATCATAATCATGGATAAGTTCTTGATCCCTATTATTTATGATATTCTTGATGAGGTTCATGGTTCTCATTTTTTCCAAGTTGGATCTCTACTCTAGATGTCACCAGATTTGACTTCATGAGGATGATATTCTTAAGATAGCTTTTTGCATGCATGATGGCCATTGTGAATTTTTGGTCATGCCCTTTGGCCTCACTAATGCTCCTTCAACATTCTAGGCATTGATGAATAAAATATTTTGACCCTACCTACATAAATTCATTTTGGTCTTCTTTGATGATATCCTCATCTATAGTAAAACATGGTCTAAACATCTCCAACATCTAGAGTTCACACTGCAACTTCTCTTTGATCATAATATCTATGCAATATAGTCCAAATGTGCTTTTGGCCAAGATGAATTAGAGTATATCAGGAATATTATTTTAGCCCAAGGGGTTTAGGTGGATCCTACAAAAATAATTGCCATGATAAATTGGCCTCATCCTCAGAGACTCAAGAGCTTCTATGGTTTTTTGGGACTAATTAGATACTATCACAGGTTTTTCAAGGATTACAAGAATATTGTAGCTCTGCTAACATCTATATTGAAAAAGGATGATTTTACATGGACACAAGCTACTGAGTATGACTTTGAAGAATTGAAATAAGCTCTGTGTACTACACCTATTCTAGCTATGCCAAATTTTGATAAGACCTTCTCTATCAAGAGCGATGCTTATGGCAATGGACTTGGTATTATTATCCTCTAAGATAGATGCCCCATTACATTAACTAAAAAATCCATTTCTAGCAAGAATTTAGTACTCTCTACTTATGAGAAGGAAATTATGTCCATTTTTCATGTGGTATAAAAGTGGTAGTTATACCTACTAGGGAAAATCATATTTGCATCAAAACTGGTCACTAGAGTTTGAAATATTACCTAGAACAATGGGTCTCTGCCCTATCACAATATAAATGTGTCATCAAACTCATGGGTTATGACTATGAGATCACTTACAATAAGGGTAAGGATAATATTATGGTTGATACTTTATCTCACACATTTATAGACCAAGTTTCCTTTTCATTTATTTTCATGCCTATTTTGAATTAGTTGGACATTAAATTAAAAGGGTTATGTTAATGACTCCTCATTATCTCAAATCATTCAACAATTGGTTACTAACCCCTTTGTCATACTATATCATTATTAGGATCATGCATCTCTATGATATAAGGGTTGTATGGTGCTTCCCTAGAGTATAGATCTTCAATAGGGTATATTTTATAAACTCCATACTTCTCCATCCATAGGGCAATCATGGTTTCTCAAAATTTATGAGCAAGCATGATGTAACTTATTTTGGAAGGGAATAAAAAAGTTAATTCAAAGATGGTGGTTGAATGTGATACCTACCAATGCAACAAAGGTGAAACAACACTCATTCTTGGGTTGCTCAAACCCTTGCCCATCCCTTCCAAGATTTAGATAAATATTTTTATGGATTTCCCTGAGGAGATCCCCAAATCTAGAGGTAAAATAATGATCTTGGTTTTGGTTAATCACCTCTCCAAATATATTCATTTTTGTTTCCTTATCCATCCCTATACCACCTTCATAGTCGTACAAATTTTCTTGGACTGAATTTTCCATCTTCATCGCATTCCTTCTATTATCTTAGATTATGATCCAACCTTCACCGTCCATTTTTGGATAGAACTATTTTGATGCATTAGCACCCAACTGAAGATGAGTTATGGGTATCATCCATAAATGGATGGCTAGACTAAAATTGTCAATAAATTCTTGGAAACTTTCCTTCATTACTTCACCTCAAAATAAAAACATCAGTGGGTAAAGTGGCTCCCCCTCACCAAATAGTGATATAATACCTCCTATCATACTTCAACTAAAATTACTCCATATGAATTAGTTTATGATCAAGCACCACTATTGATCCTTCCATACACCCCTAGTAGCTCACCAGTTCAAGGGGTCAACATGATTCTTTGAACTCAAGATTAGATCCTCAACACCTTGCAAGATAATATTCATATGGAAAAAAATAGAATGAAACAACACGCTGATCAATACCATTCCAAATGCACTTTTCAAGTAGGTGATATGGTTTTTCTTCACATATAGCCATACAAAAAATCTTCCCTAAAACTTAAAGGGTGTCATAAGTTGGATGCCAAGTTATATGGGCCATATAATTTTCTACAAAAGACTGGGTCGGTTACTTATAAGTCAAAGCTCCCACCTTATTATTGAGTTAACCTAGTATTTCATGTCTCTTGTTTGAATAAAGTTCTTGGCACAAACATCAAAGTGAAAACTATTTCACCAAAACTTGATAATAAAATATCCATCTTTCTTGATCTGGAGGCAATCCTGGATAAGCACACATGCCAAATTTATTCTCGCTTCATCATAGAGGTATTAATTCAATGGCATGGAATGCAACTAGAGGATGCAACATGGGAACCACTATTTTATATTCAACACCAATTCCCACATCTGAAGCTTTGAGGACAAAGTTTTTTCTAAGAGGGAGGGGATGTTAAGAACCTGTGCTACCCCTATTCTTTACTTTGTTAGTATATTAGTTATAATGGATGCATATGTTTTGTAAGTCATCCTGTGAGCATTTTTTTTAATCCCACATTCATGATAAGTAGTAGTTTCTTATATTAGACATAGTATATAAGTAAGTGTTGAGGCCAATGAAGGCATCCACAAATTTATTATATTGAGCTTGTTCAAAGGAGGTTACCCTTCAAAGTAGCCTGAAATCAATATAATCCCTTTAGTATTTTTTATAATAATATAAATATGTTATTTCATGCATTTGAATTAAATAAATATGTTATTTTATGCATTTTAATTAATTTATTGTAGGAGGATCCTCTCATAATCATGAACATAAATAATTATAATATTTTAAACCAGAATATTATCTAGAAATTTGATTTCCCTAAAATTTCATTCTTTGAAATAAATATAAAATTTGGAATTCAAAGTGATTGATTTAATTAAATGAATTTTATTACAAATTTTTAGATCTCAAATATCACAATACAAGTCTCAAGTCTTTATGTCCTTGAGTTAGGATGATAAGGAATTTTGTCCTTGCATCAATTTTTACATTTGATGGGTTTCATACTGAATTGTAATTATAAATAATTAAGCTTGTATAGGATTAAATTTTTAATACATGAATATGATTGGATGCCTTTCCTTCTCACCAAATAATAAATATAAATACCTTCATAGTTTTCCACCAAACATCATGTCTTCACCAAGGATTGTGACCTTTCATAAAATGAATGCTAATGACTAATTAATTAATTAATAATTGATGTTTTTTGAGGAATGATATTTAGTGTGGCACTCCTTTAATTAATTATTATTTTTAATAATACACAATGACAATTCCTATATAAATTTCAATGCTCCTCTTAATTATAGCAATTTACTTGCAACAATTCCCTTGATAGTAATTTCCTTGACAATTATTTGTCCTTGACAGTGATTTCCTCATTTAATTTCAATGATCTCCTTCTTGGGGATATTACAAACCTCCCTTCCTCAAATTTATTGTCCTAAATCCAAGCAATTGTAAGTTGGGATTCTCTAAAATGGTCACTTCTTCTCATGTGGCATCTTCGATTGGTAAATTCTTCTAACTAGATATTCTTTGATACTTATATTCCTTAAATTATTTTCACAAGTATCAAGAATAGTCTCTGGTATGAGAATCAATTTACCTTATTCATCAATTGGAGGTAATTCCATGGAAGTAATAATATCTTTTCTAAATGCTCACTTCAAAAAAGACACATGGAATACATTATGTATGTGGTTATACCCTAGTAAGTCCAATTCATATGATACCTCTCCCACACTTCTTATAATATGGTATGTCCCATAAAATCAAGGCTTGAGTTTTTTGGCACCACTTTGTTTAAGGGAAGATTGTCTATAAGGTTGTAACCTTAAATATACCATATCTCTAACTTCAAAATTCCTTTCTATTCTATGTCAATTTGCATACAAATTTTATTGATTTTGGGCATGTTGAAGATTATCCTTGAGAATTATTAAGATATCTTGATCTTGTATTAAATCCTTGGCTCTAAGAACCCTACTATCTAGAATGTCCAAATCTATAAATAAAATTAACATCATATCCATACAATGCCTTGAAAGGTGACATTCTAATAGACAAGTGATGAGAATTATTATAGCATAATTCTCCCAAATATAACTATTTAACCCATGAATTTTTTTCCTATTAACATAATTCCATAAGTACCCTTCAATCCATTTATTCATGGCTTCTATTTGGCCATCAATTTGAGGATTATAAATCATACTTGGAGTTATCTTAGTACCCAATAATTTGAAAAGTTCTTTCCAAAAGGAAATCATTAATTGAGTGTCCTTATCACTGACTATATTTGTGGGTAGTCCATTAAGCCTAAAAACCTCTCTAAAAAATATTTTATCAATCATAGGACCATCATACTTCTTGGGAAGTGGGAATAAATGAGCATATTTTGTTAATTGGTCCATGACTACATAAAGATTGTTTTGTCCTTGAACCGTGGGTAGTCTTAAAATGAAATCCATAGATATTTTCTTCCATTTTTTAGAAGGGATAGGCAAAGTTTGCAACAATCCAATGAGAAAGTTATGTTCTATTTTATTTTGTTAGAAAGTAAGGCATTCTTGAATGTATTTAAGGACTTCACTTTTAATTCCTTTCCAAAAAGATCAATCCTGTAATTGTTTGTCTTAACAAAACTAGGTGACTTGCTAATGGATCATTATGTATAACCTTTAGGATCTTATGTTTAAATATGGAATTAGCCACTAAGAAAATTCTATCTTGATAGAGGATAAGGTCCTATACTACTTTATAACATTAATATTCATTTTTCCCTTATAAAATTGCATTGGCCCACTCATCCTTAATGTATTTCACCATTATGAATGCCTTCCAATCAACTGGGACATCTACCATAGAGCATAAATGTGGTCTTCTTGATAAAGCATCGATCACTGCATTATTTTGTCCTTTAACATATTCAATGTCAAAATTGAAATCTTGGATCTCACTAACCCATTTTTTTGTCTTTCATTTAAGTATAATTATTGAAGGAAATATTTCAAGCTATTATGATCAGTTTTGACCACAAATATTCCACATACCAAATATTTCTAGAATTTAGCTAGGGCATGCATAATAGTTAACATTTATTTAGTATAAAATAAGTACCTTCACTCATTTTCTTTAAGTTTTCAACTTTAAAAAGCAATGGGATGCTTATTCTAAATTGAAACTACACAAACACCTTATCCTAATGCATCACATTCTAATACAAAGGGTAATGATAAGTCTGGCATCACCAAAATTAGGCATTAACTCATCACTTGTTTAACATGTTTAAATGTTGATTTGGAAAGCTCCATCCAACTAAAATATCCTTTCTTTGTTAAATTGGTTATAGTTGTTTCTAGTTGTGAGAATCCTTTAACATATCACATATAATAAGTGTAAAGACCTATGAATCCTCTTAATTGTGTCATGCTACTGGGAGGAGGATAACTCATAATGGCTTGAATATTATATCGATCAATATGGACTCAATATTTATTAATTATATGTCCTAAGTATAGGATTTAAATCATACCAAATTCACATTTTAACATCTTGGTAAAGAGGGACTATTGTTCCAATATGGCAAGTATCATGTCTAAATGTTGCAAATGTTCTTCCCAACTATTACTATATATTAGAATATCATCAAAGAAAACCAAAATAAATTTTCTTATATGAATACCAAATATATGATTCATGTAAGATTGGAAAGTGGCTTGAGAATTCGTAAGTCCAAATGACATCACTAGAAATTCAAAATACCCATAATGGTATCGAAATGCCATTTTCTGAACATCTTTTTCCCTCATTTGTATTTGATGATACCCATATCATAAACCATTTTTTTATAAAAAAAAAGTATATCCATGAAGTTGATTGATTAGTTCATCGATCTTGGGTATCGGATATTTATTTTTAATAGTATTTTTATTTAATTTATGATAATCGATGCACATTCATAATGTCTCATCCTTATTTTTGACTAATACTACAAAAGACACAAATATACTGGTACTTGGCCTAATGTGCCCCATATTTAAGATTTATTTAATGGCTTTTTAAATCTCATCCTTATAAATCTTTGGATGCCAGTAAGGTGTAGTTATTACTAATTTTGTTTTAGGTTCCAATTCAATGATATGTTGGAAACCTCTTACTGGGGGTAGTCCTAGTGGTAGGTTCTCAAACAACTTGGCATGCTTATTTATGATGGATTGAATGTCATTATGATGTATTTAATTTTATTCTTATGTGGAGATGATTAAACATTGTACCACCCATATTACATGTCCTTTATTAAAGGTTCTCTCTATTGTTTTTGTTGTTACAATTTGAGGACCACCATTGGCCATGTCTTTCAAAAGTATACCCCTACCATCAGATTTGAACTTAATTTCCATGGTATGATAATTTTGGGTAAACTCACCCAATGAAAGAAACCATTTAACTTCCAAAAACAAGTTTGTTTTGCCAATATTGATGACATATAAGGCATAGTTAATTTCATGTCTTCCTAAATTCAAATTTGATTATGGGATTATCCTTGTACATGGAAGAGTAAATCCATTAGTAACCATTACTAGAAATCCTTTAAATTATTTATATTTTAAACCAATTTTATTAGCCAATTTTTCATCAATAAAATTATGGGTGGCTCCTTTATAGACTAAGACATTAATTCATTGTCCTTGCAGTGTTCCTCTTACTCTAAATAGATGATATCAAGGTTTTCCTAAGAGAGTATCACATGTTCCCTTCATGGTTTCTTCCACCATTATTTGTGATTAGGTTTCATTATTTAGGTTCATCTCTTCATCTTCAATATCACTATCTAGATGAACTTCAATTTAGTGAATTTATCCTTTGCCCAAATAGTGATGGCCTGAAGTCCATGGGTCTTTACAAGTAAAACATAATTTTTTTCTTCTTAATTCATTTCATGTTTCCACTACTTTATTTGATTTTGGTGCTCCACTACTTGTTTGTATTAGTCTCTTTTGCTCATAGGATTAAGTCCTTAGTGGACCACTTCTAAGTGACCTAGATTGGGTGGGTGGCATATTTACTCCTCTTAAGGTTGATGTTTCTAAATCGGAAGCCTTATTAATGTCTTCTTGGAGTGTTGATAGAGTAAAAAGTTTGATAAATCCTTTAAAAAGTTCCATTAATCCTTCTATGAATAACACTATGAGCCTTTTTTAGACATGTCTAAGACCATTACTGATAGTCTTTGAAATTATACTACATATTCATCCACACTATTATTTTATTTTAATAATGTTAATTCTCTAAAATGGACCTTGAAGTGTGATTGATCAAAGTCATCATATGAATCGATAAGATTATGTCCTTGGGTGACCCATCTTTGAAACCACCATTAATGGGCTATACCTTCCAAATAGAGAGTCAAAAATTTTATGGCTTCCTCTTCCATCATTGGATGTAATGAAAGGTATGTGTTTAGTTTTTGAACCCATGCCCTAACTATACATTTATTTTTACTATCAAAAGGTGAGAGTGTTACTTTGCCTAATGCTTGTTGTATATCCCTTTATTTATTGTTGGGTTTATATTCTAGCTAGGGTACAACTCCATTTTTCCTCATGGCCATATAATTTTTTTGGGAAATTCCCATTTGGATTCCTTTTGAAAGTTCTTGAAAATCCTTGAAATAGGTTACTAGGTCATAATTAAAGGATTTTGGAATTCTTTTAGTGATTTATTCTTTTGGAATGAACATTGGTTGGCAATGCTAGTATGATGATGTGGTAGTGGTTTTAAGTTTGGGCTTCAACATACATGAAAGAGTTTCTACATTTTATGTGTTTGAATCCATCATCCTTTTCATAGTATGGGCCAATTGTGCTACTATATTTGCCAATTATTTTTGACCTTGGAAAAATATCTCTATCCTCTCGTCTCTATCCTTTTCCATTTCTTCTATTGGTTGAATTATCTTATTCGTTTTAGTTTTTCTTTCATAATACAAAATATGTTTATCTTGCATATGTGCCAATTTATCATTAAGGAGTTGTTCATGTTATGTGTTAACTATGTATGAGCCTCTATCAACTTCTCCTTCATATGTGTCAATTTATCATCGACTCTAACTAGCCTCTCATATGCACATATGGACATGAGATAAATGCCTTTATAATTTGTATTAAGTGTTTAAATATTTTCCATATTATATAGAATAGATGGATGAACCACACATTATTGAGGTAAGGGAACCCACTATCCTCAAGGATGAATCTAGCTTTTCTAATATGTCCCACCAATCATGTCACAAAAATCATTGTTTTCTCTCTATGAAAAACTCATAGATTATTTATATCTCCACATGAACCCATTTATATGGAGTGTTGTTAAGATCCAAATATACATAGTTTATAAATGATGCATAATATAACATAAATCACATTTAAAATAGATCTTGGGTGGACCAATTTTCCCTATTATTCAATATATTTAGAAATAATATAAATACCCTTGAGGTAGGGAAATGTCATATAATATTCCTTAATAAATCACTGCATAAAATTTCTACTATGAGATCTAAACTTGTTATGTTAATCCACTCTTATCTAATAAATAATTAATCCTTCATTTCTTAATTCCAAATGAAGGATATAACTGCATATTTTAGAGTATCTTGTATAATAACACTAGGGTAGGTAAACCCTTAACCCACAAGTTAGCCAATATAAGTTACCCTTATTTTTTGATCCAATAAGACATTAGTTATGTGTGTCACATTTTAACATCTCCATAACCTACATGTATATCATAATAACATGGGCCTAGGTGGATAGAATTCCACTTCCCTTAAAGTATGTAACCCTTTAAGCAGCATAAGAGACTTAGAAATACTTTTGAAAAACTATGTATATTTGATGGTGTACTTGATAATCCATCCATCCATCCATATGTATCTTGATAGGTGATGGTATTTTATGATTACTTTCTTCACCTATGCTAATATGATTCCAAACTTGTCCAAAGTTTTTTATCCTTTGAGGTTTACCATAGATGTAAGTATTTCTACTTTGATTCCATGTAGGTTCATATTAATCTTCTTTTTGACATTTCACACTATGTCTCATTGATTGTTTTAGATTAAGGTAAAAACAGGTTTTGAAGGGACCCCAAAACCCTTTAACAGAAACAAAAAAGATAAATCATTACCATGCACCAAGAAAAGCATTCCTAAAACCTACTAAATAGTAGCAACAAAATCAGGTTAAACAAGGACAACATCAATATCCATTTTATATTCAACCCCCTAATATTCCAAGTAATGATTTAATATCTATTTTTTAGGGGTAAAATCCAGAATAGTTGCCTGCCTGCCATCAGCAATATTCTACATACTTTCTAGCTCTCTAGTTTTCTTAGTGGATTTTCTTCCAGGTTTGTCCGGAGAACCAATATCTGATTTCACCTTAAAATGTTGTTCATCTCTTTTTCCAGGTTTATCCAGAGTAGAAGCAAGATGTTTCCCCTTAGTTTGCTGGTCTTTTTTGTTGCTTCTAGTTTCTACCCCCTTAGTATTGGTCTTTTTTTTTGCCCTTTTTCTTTGGTTTAGAATATGCTTTAATTTTTCTCCATTATCATTCACAGGAAGCTCATCCAAAGGGAAATCATTATCAACCTAAATCTCCCTAGACTAAGAAAAAAGAAAATCTCCCTCCTCTAATTTATTTCCAGCTTCAGCCAAGAATTCACCTTCCTCTAGCACAGTTTTGTCATCTACACCTCTCCATCGATCTTCTATCCTTTGATAGAAAATGATTTGTTTTGATAGATCTATCAAATCATCTATTCTTTGTATAGGTATTATGGTGTTTGATTGCAACCCATGTCCTTCTTTCTCATAATTTTCTTTCTCAAAAGAAAGCTCTTTATCCACCTCAGTATGTGGAGCTTTAGGATCTTCAAAAGAAGACTCTTTATCCACCTCAGCATGTAGAGCTTTAGAATCTTCATTAATATTTTGTTCTTGTCGATGATCTTCTTTGGGTTTCCATACTTTATTTTGCTGGACCTTGGTCTTTCTTCCATCCAAAACATTACTAGGATGATTTTACTTTTGGAAGGACAATTTTTTACCAGATGCCCCTGTTTCTTACATGCATAGCAAGAGTTGGGCAGATCTTCAAAGAAAATCCCTTGAGTTTTTTTGCCTAGCTTGGATATTAGATCCACTTTTTCTGGGAGATGATTCAGATCTGCCACTTTAACATAAAGTCTGGCACTTTGAAGTTTGGATCTGGTAGCCGTAGCATTATCCAATGCCACAAGTTCACCAAAAGAACTGGCAATACCTTTAAAAATGTCCTCATGCCAAAACTCTAAAGGGAGGCCAGGAAGTCTAACCCATATGGGAGTGGTTAAGAAAAAATAATCTGAGAGATCCATGTTAGGCTCCCATTTTTTAATAGTGAGAGAACATTTACCAAAAGACCACAGTCCTCTACTCAAAACCATATTCATGTTTTCCTTACAGTTGAAGATAAATGAGAACAAACCATTCAACATTGGTGCCATATCTACCTCTCCTCGAATAACCCATTTCCTTTTAACCATTTTTGTAAGAGAATCTAGATCTAGTCTTGCTCCTAAAAATTTACCCACTAGGGTGAAATCCATGGAGGACACAGAAAAATCTATTAAAGGATCTGGAATAAAAACTTGAAAATCACCTTTCTCCCAACAAGACTTAGCAGTCACCGGTGGGAAAAGAGATTTTCCATTGGATTTCTTGCCAAATAGAGATGACCACATCCTTTATTCTGAATACCCTGCCTTCAGCGCTTCTGAGGATTTTTCCATATTAAAATTCTCCTTTTCAAGCTCTTGCCCCAACACAGCAGGAAGAGAAACCAATTGGGAGACACGAATCCCATAAAAAGGATCAGATCCGCTCGAAGATTTTCCATTATTTACATCAGCCAAAAATTTTGACCCAACATTCTTCTCAACACCTCTTGCAATTCCTCTAGGGTCTATACCTCCTGCCTACTTCTCCACAACTAGTTTTCTGCATGCCTGCAACCCATCGGTTTCCAATTCTGAAAGAGCTCCTTTTGCCAGCCACCCAACGAATTCAAATTTTGGGTGCACTTCCAGTGCACCCATTTTATCACGACAAAACATTTTGATTGTCTCATTGATTGTTTCCTCTCATAATGATGTGGATTACTATATATAGTAGAATTTGTATACTTAACATCCTTTTTTATTTTTCAAAATTTCTTCCACTTTTACTTTAATCTCTTGATTAGGTGAAGGACTTGAACATCCTTCACAAGTATCCACACTCATCTCATAGTTTACTTGAGACTCCTATACTCTTATTTAACTATTTATTTGTGCTCTTATTTGTATTCATCCATGTGATCCTCTTTAATTTTTATTTCAATCAGTTCCCTATTCTCCTCTTGAATTTATTTCCTATGCTCTTCTTCAAATTATTCCTTGTTTTCCTCTTGATTTTATTATTTCACTCTTCTTAAAATTCTTTATTGTTCTCCTCTTGAAATTCATTCATGTTCACATTTTCAATTTGTGCCTCATTCTCTTGTTTAGATTCTTCATGTACCTTTATTTTTTATTTTAATGTGAAATATCATACAATGTCATGTTCTTTCTCTTGCACCACAAATTTATGAACTTCTTTTTAACATCAATATTAATAGTTCCTAAATTATATAACTATGGATACCCAAGAATAATATCTAAATCATGCATAGCTAAAGCATAAAAATTAAAATGAAATACATATTCATCCATACCAAGATTAAATTCTTAATAAAAATAAGTCTTATTATTATAAATTTGTGTCTCTTTAATTTTCTTTTCTTGAACTTGTGACCCTTTAGTAAATTCAATGTTGATGAAGTTATACCTATGATTGGGATTTAAGAAGACAACCACCTTATTTTGAATGTATCCATTAACCTAAAATATTGAATCTTCATTAATTGGAAACTATTATCTTGGTTGATTTTTTTAATTTTCTTTATTTAAGGGCAAGATTTCATTATCATTTTATGCTACTTATTTTTTATTTTTTATGTTACCTTGTGTTGTGGTAATCTCTTCATATTTGCTCCACAACTCCATTTTATGGGCATCAATGATCTTCTTCAATTTGGATATCTCTACCTCTTTTTTCTTTAACTCTATTTTGTAAACTTCTTGATCCATATATAGATTAATAATTTTCTCATGTTCCAATTTTTCTAATAAATCATGTGCCACTACATGCTAGTCAACAAAATTATTCTAGAGAATGAAAAACTTTCATGAAACATAGGCTAACCCAATCAAGTTATTTGTTAGGTTTATCAATTAAAATTCCTACATAATTTTTTTATTAAATGTATAATTTTGTCTTATAGCATCAATATAATTGTTTCCAAAATACTTTGGTAACTCTATGATCCATAATTTTTATAAAAATTATGTTTGAAGAATAATTTCATTCAATTTATCTATTTTCCTACCACAATTATAAGCATAAAACACATGTATGCAAGTGGATCTAAAACTTTACTTTGCATTGGAAAAAAAATGGCACTAGAATTCCTCACCCAAAGTGAAAGATGTGAATATTTTCACCTTTTCTACTAGGTTTTTATATACAATATGACTATACAATTGTTATGGAAACCCAACTTCAACAAGTATTAATTCCCTTGATATATTTTGGATTTATTTCATGAAAACCTTTCCAAAATCTCTCAAAAAGTAATTTTCAATTATGGTGGATTTTTATTTAAATCTAATATACTAGTTGTGAAAATGAGCCACATACTTTATTTTTTTTGTAAAACAAAGTTTGTAATATTTCACAAGCTACCTAAAAATTTATCGCTTTTCCTAAATCTTTGTTTTGACATAGTTTGTTAAGATTAAAACATGTATAATATAAAATAATGCATAATATTACATAAATCAAATGCATAAAGATGTTTGGCGGGTCAATTTTAAATAATATTAAATATATTCAAAAATAATATAAATACTCTTGAGGTAGGGGAACACCAAATAGTATTTCTTAAGGAAGGGATCACTCCATGAGATCTTTATTATGAGAGGTGAACCTAAGATTCTATTCCAATCCTATCTAATAATTAATTGATCCTTGATTTATTCATTCTAAATGATTGATATAAATACATGTTTATAGTATGTTATCTTATTAACTATGTTATGGTAAACTCTTAACCCAAACACTATCCAATATAAGTTACCCTTTAACCCAATATGATGAACCATTAGCTATGTGTACCACATCAACACATTCATAACCTCTATACATATCATAATACCATGGACCTAGGTGGATAACATTCAACCCTCTTATTACATTTAAATTTCCCATAACCCCTATGGAATAATTAATGTTTGTGTTAGGGGCACCAACTTGAAAGCATATTTGACTACCGTTTGAACATGCCCACTATACCTTAACCTACTATCTCCCTCAACCACTATATATCCTCTACAAGTAAGTATCCTTTATGGTGAATTGAGCTAACATGAACATCATAGGGGTTGAAGATAATGATGAATAAATAAAGATATTGAAAATGGTATAATAATTAAGGGTCTATTAAGAGGAGCATGAAACAAATGTATCAATTGGTGAATCTATAGACAATGATCAAGAAATCGATATATTAAATGATATATTAATATGTCTTTGTACATATTTATAAGTACATACATCAATTGGACTATTAATAAGAGTGGATTTACCTTCACGAGATGTTACTAAAGATGTACATGTGTACTAGCATGGTCATTATCAAGGCCATTCTCATCTAAGCTCTTGATTTGAGTTATCGATCTTGGTCTTTGTATAAACATGAAGTACTATTCTAGTCCTTGTCATCTAATACATCATTAATCACATCATTTTATGCCCAAACCCTTGGCTTGGATAATGGGGAGGACTTAACTATAGAAAAAAAAATGGCCACTAGGAAATGTTTTTATTTGTTATTATTATTTTTTGACTTATATGAAATTAATAGAATCCCCATATGTCTCCACCTAAAATATTTTTCAGTGATGAACTTTACCTATTAATATTTTTAGGATAGGTTTTTAGTTAGATGTATTGCATAATATTCATATAGAATTGGGTCAATTATATGTTGAGCTACAAATAATAAATTATACTTAATACACATAAACTCATGTAATGACTCAACCAAATACTTTTTCCACTTATGGACCATAACATGCACTATTCTTACCATATAGTCCAACATCCATATATGTATTACACTAAATTGGTAGAACCAACCCACCAAGTACATATGAGGTTAAAAAATTCTCCATTTTTCCTCTACTAAAGTTCCATAGGTTTCCCTAGTTTAACTTGGGAGGTATGAAATAGTATATAAAGGCCCCATCCTTGACAAATAATTCAACAATCACTCACTATCAGGTTTCACCATGAACTTACCATTAAGAGGAATTTGAAATTATTTAGAAGGAATTATTTAACCCATTTTAAAACCTACATTATGGTTCCTTTGTATTCAAATGAGGGTACATAGTTGTACTTATCGACCATCATCTTTAAGTTTGTAGTGAATTCCTTACATGAAATTTAGGGAATGTCAATGGACTTAAACACCTTCACCTAAACCAAGGTGACTCAAAACTCAACATTTGGTAAATGAACATTCCAAAACCTCCCATATATCTCTTGTGATAATGTATATCAATTTAGCTCATTTATGATGTGAAGTTCCTCAAAGATGAGTAGTATATTATTTGACCAATTTCTAGAAAGGATTCTTCAACCAAATTGAATTTTTGAATGCATGTATCACTTTTCAAAGATCCTTTTTGAATTTATTCTTTTTATGAGTTTGGATTGACTTTGGCCTTGCCTTGGTTGACCAAATCCTTTCTTTTTCCCTTCTGAGCACTCATCATTTTGTAATGGACCCATAATTATGAATAACTTTATAGTTATCACTTACCACATTTAATGAGTTGAGTGGTGTCTTGGAATGAGTGATATTATGAATCATAAATTGGGACACCTAAAATTTAAACAATATTAGTATTGGCACTAAAAATGTGAATTTTGACTCAACACTAGCACTACCAATCTTGAACTTTGACCCACTAGGAAAGTAATTACCAAATTTAACAAAGTTTTACCTACCTTTGAATTTTGAACTTCTTGTCTTTTTTAAAAAATTTCATGTCTTCTTCCACATTTGTGTGGCTTCCTCTTCCTTATTTTATATAAGTATAATATAGATACTTGGTTAAAGTGTAGCTAATATTCAACCTCATTCATTTCTAGTTGAAGGTCCTTAGAACTTCTTGTTTGATACACTTTGGTGCTATAATGTTCCATAAGGATTAGTTGATAATTATGTAATCATTTCACTCTTTGTTAGTTTGTATGTAGTCAAATTCTCAACCCATAAATTATCTCATTTTCCCTTCCAATCTCTAAATCAAACAAAATTTCCATAATGTTACCTTGGTTGACCCATGGTAGTATTAGAATATATTATGTATGAACACTAAAACACTAATAAGTTCATAAAATATTAAATGAATTATAAAATGAAATAACATATATATTGGATATAATAAAAACATTAAACTTGTTGGAATTTTATAATATTATCACATATAATAGGTAAGATAGGTTTACTATATTAAACCTCTTAGATAAGTTTGGTTGTTAGTCTATCATAGGTGATTCATGGGAGGTTGTTAGAATACCCATAGAATAGAGTGTGAGGTTAAGGTATTAGAGGGAGTCAATAATTTTTGGTTATTAAATATTAAAAACACATTTTTTATATAAATATTACATTATGTTTGAATAATATGTGTTGTGTGTTCAAATAATATTGTGTATTTTTTCATACGCTAACCAAATTCTTAGTTTTGGTATTAGAAAATGTATCCTTTTAGAATGGGTGAGTGAGAGCTTGTGAGTTCAAGATAATGTTTTGATCGCCTATGGATAATTCCATTTGCTTTATTGCTCATGTGGATGGTAGTAATTTATTGAAAAATGGTTTGTAGGTTAGCTAAATTATTTTTGTTGCAAATTATTTTAAAGTTTGTTTTGTGTGAAATAAGTAGATATAATATTGTAGGGCTACAATTTGTTTTAGTTGGTGGAATAAGCACCACCTTGAAATAAGGCATGATTGACTATGGTGCTTGGGAGGTGTAGCAACTTATTAATATAAATTTAATTTTATCTAAATGCGTAGAGGTATTTTTGGAATAAACCATTCATATAAGGCATGGAGACATGCCTATGATGTTTTATTTGTTTACTTTGTTCTCATTTGAAAACAAGAAAGTGTGATTGAGTTGTGGGAAGAAGAAAAACACACAACACAAAAATTAGGTCTTTATAAGTGAAGAAAATCACCTTTTATTTATAACCAATCTTTTTTAAAGGAAGTACTTGTAGGATTAACATGAGTGGAGGATTTTAAATATGAATAGAGGTATAAAATATTAAAACCAAAGCTAAAAATTTAGAATATATATGCCTAAAAGAGGATATTTGTGTATGGTTAAACTAAAGAAAAGACACAATTTTATATAGTTTTGTTCCCAAAATTAACTATGCTTGTTTTATGGACAACCCCTATGAAACTTATGCATTTCATAATCTACACTCTAAGTTCGTTATTCAAGACAAAATTCTCTTGATCTCAAGTGAAGTTGACTAACATCCTGGAAAAATTTACAACACTCCCTCGTCACGATTTCTCAAAAATCGTGAAACTTGTAGTGTTTATCTGATCAAAATGTCAATTTTGATCATTTTTAAGGTGTTAAAATAATTTCATTTTCTTCATGCAAAGGTGGCAGTTTTTGCTGCTCTTGCATGTTTTTCTTTTCTACATGCAAAGGCAATAGTTTTTGCTACTCTTGCATGTTTTTTATTTTCTTCATGCAAAGGCGGCAGTTTTTGCCGCTCTTGCATGTTTTTCATTTTCTACATGTAAAAGTGGCATTTTTTGTCGCTCTTGCATGTTTTTCATTTTCTTCATGCAAAGGTAAAAAAATTTATCAATCTTGCATATTTTTCATTTTCTACATGCAAAGGTGGCATTTTTTGCCGCTCTTGCATGTATTTCATTTTTTTTATGCAAAGGCAGCAGTTTTTGCCACTCTTGAATGCTTTTCATTTTCTACATGCAAAGGTGGTAGTTTTTTCTGCTCTTGCATGTTTTTCATTTTTTTCATGCAAAAGTGGCAATTTTTGTCACTGAAGCAAATGTACATATTCCCCCCCATATGTAAGGGTGGCAATTTTTACAACCCATGCAAGCATTCTCTCAAATTTCCTAACTCTAGGATATTTTCAATTTTGCTTCTCTAAGCTCACTTTCCTCTAGTTTTTTGGCCTACTCACACTTTAACCCTTTTAGGCGCATCCCTATGGTCGTGATCATTGACATGCAATTTTCCTAGATTGTCAGTATTTCCCCTAATTGCATGATCATAACATTTGTTGTAGTTTCTTCTTTGAATCCTTCTTCATCAACATTATTTTGTTAAAATATCTTTAAGATGACTGAATTTTCTTCAAAGAGGTTGAAGGCAATGAAGTATAAATATCAAAATATTTTTCCAATCACCTCAAATACTTCTAATGTCGATGACATTAGAGATACAGAGTTAATTAGTGACCTTGAATCTTCAAGGAAACTCAGTGAACAAAATGATGTCAATATTTTATATAAATTAGAGGAGCTACCTTACAAACTTACATCACAAGATAACCAATTCCTTTCAGCAGAAGAAATGATTCAAAAATTTGAAGGTATGTTCCAAAAAGAATTTAAAGATAAGGCATTTTCAATAGCCTATGTGGATAATATTCTAGATAATCAGTTACGTCTAGATAATCTAAAAACTAGGTTAAAAAATCATGCAAAATTAGTTACAGCAGTAAGAGATGCCATAGTCAGAGCTAAGATAATTTTCAAGAACACTGTTACTCCAGATAGTATCAGGATGCAAGCAGCTTTTACTATGTACGATGCTCACATGAAGAAAAATGGGGATACAAATTGAAACTATATTTTTCTTGTTTTAAATTTCTACTTTTCAAATTTACTTTCACAACTGCTTTGAACATTTTTACATGTACTTTTTTCATATGTAATTACATGTAAAAATATAAGAAGTCATAAGTCAAAAAGGACTCTTATTTTTGACTAGGTCAAAGTAATTAGGTCTTTTCTAAAATCTTCAAGGCCTCTCCTTATAAATAAAGAGAACCTCTTTTATAAAGTTATCTTTGGGTTATTAGAAGCAAAACTCTACCAAAATTGAAAAGCATTTTGAGACTTTGAGTTCAAATTATAAATTCAAGTGTTATCAAGTGAATGAGAAAGAAAGTGACTTTTCAAACTTTATATTAGAATAACTTGTGTTGTGTAGGAAATTGTTCTTATATCCTTTTCCTAATAGAATCTTATCTATTTGATTAAATAAGTAGAGTGAGTAAAAATAATCTAGAATATGTTTTGAATTTGATTATGGAGACTTTGTGCTACTATAATTGTCTTTAGTTTGTGTTTTAGTGTTTTAGAACAAAGGATGTTAGAAAGGTTTTGAACTAATTTTATATTTTGTGATTATATAATTTGTTGTAATTTTTGGTGAAGACTTTGGGCTGCACCTCATTCTACTATGATATAAGTTATAAACCAGTAAAAGAAGCAATGATAGACTTTGTGCTCTCATGAGTTTCTTAGTTATTCAGTTAATATCAAGAAAGTTTTTTCTTTACTTTGTAAACATCATTTTTGAAAAAAGAGAAATGGATGATATGATCTCACCCCTGAGTTAATTTTTAGTTTATAATAATTTATAGGGAACCTCCCCTTGATGAGAGGAGAGATTTATCTCATTACATTGTGGCTGATATAACTATTTTGCCTTCACTTAGCTGATGAAAAAAATTCACCCAATAGTTTTTTGGTGACTATGTTGGGGAAGAACATGCAATTTGAAGCCTCAAGCTTTGAGTTGAAGCATTTCCAATTCATTTTTATTCTACACTTTAGAAAATTCATGGTATACATGAACCCAGAGAGCTCAAGGTATTATTTATCCTATATTTGAATTGATATAACAAAATAATTTTGATCTCTTGCCTCTACGATCTCACCTTCAGCAAACTAGGAGTTTTCCTCCTACCAATGCTAGACCTCCAATACTAGGTGAAGCTTCTAGTCCTAGTGCTAGTAGAGTTTTGTTTATTCATACTCCACAAAGGTTTATTATCCCTCATTTTAATCATCATATCATGGCAGCCCAAGGCCCTTGGGGTAACACTTTTAGCCCTCTAAATCTAACCCCACCTTTACATGAGCTACCTCGTAGTCTGAGAAAGAATTTTTTCAAGTTCTATGGTGATGAGAAAGTTCATCCTAATGAGAATATTATAGATTTTTGCATAGCCTATAGTGTGATAGGTGTTAAATATGAAGATATAGCAGTAAATTTTTTATAGAAATACTGCAAGGTGTTGTCACAGATTGGTTTTATCATCTTCAAGCTCAGACTATAACTGATTGAAACACTCTTAAGACTAATTTTTAAGCTAGGTTCAAACTTACAGAAGATACACACGCCTTATTGGCTCAGCTTACAAAAATAAATAAAGAGCCTCATGAGCCTATGAGAGACTTCATCGCTAAATTTAATAAGCTGAGAAATAAGATTCTTGCAATTGCTCAGTCAACACTAAAAAATCTTAAGTGCTTCTTTATCAATTCTCAACTTTTTAAAGTGAGTTTTTTGCTAAGGTAGGTTGGCCCTACAGATCTTTCTGTAGCTCAAATTTTAGCTACTGAATTCGAAGATGATCTTATCCTTATAGGTAAGATAAGAAACGATTATAACAAAAATAGATTTTCTTCTTCTACTGAAAATTTTTCCACAAGCATCACTGATCCTATGATGTAAAAATTAGCAAATAAATAGTTGACTTTGAAAAAAAAATATCTCAAGGTATGTCTGCTCCTTCTTATTGGAATATACCAAGGAGGACATTTTCCAACAATTTATATCAAGGCAATGCTGCTAGAAATCAAGGGCAACCCAATCGTCTTCCTCCCACACAGGGGAAGCTTGTTATTAAAGTAGTACCGATCAACTCAACAGTTGGTTATTATGAAGATAAACATGATCATTCTTTTCAACTTGAATTAGACTAAGAAAATGATGTTAATATCTTTGTAGAAGTAGAATAAGAATTAGTTGGTGACTCTACTATTAGTTTTCTAAATTACCAAGATGAAGCTAAAAAAAGAGAGGTGTATGATGGAGCATATACTATTTTACTATGTCCTAAAATTAGTCAAATCAACAAGTTGATAAGGGAAAATTAGGAGAAGAACCTCAGCCAGTGATCTCAAATTCTAAATAGGGAACTTTGTTGCCTTTCCAATCAAAGGACTTGGTGGCAAATAAGTAAGTACCTCAAACAATCTTATACCTTCTATTTCTATTCCTCAGACTAGTACCACATCAAATAAAAATTATAATGATGGACTTCCTTCCTCTATTTCTAGTTCATTATAGTTATTTGACATAATTGATTATGCTAGGAAGACCAAGATCCAAATGTCTAAAGTTAAGTACTTACAAGCTAATCTTAAATAGTTTGATAGGTTGGCTGAATACGTCAAAAATAAAATTGTCCCTACAGGACAAGATTTTTCAAAAGTGACCCAAGATCCCTAAAAGAACAAATCCACCAAAAATAATCTTGTCACTACTTCTCTTATTGCCTCTAAAAAATAGAACCTTTCTATGTTTCTTTATTGATAAATGGTCATAAGTTGAGCAATTGTATAATAGACTCTAGAGCCTCTGATAATGTTATACCAGTCAAGGTAGCAAATTCTCTCAACCTTACCTTAACTAAGACTTTTGGGAGATGTTTCTCCATGGAAAAAAATAAGTACCACTTTTGGGTGAAATCAAAGATACCCAATTTATATCTACAACTTTTTCAGACAAGAGGATTAAGATGACAATCTTAGCGGCTGATATTTCAGCTTCTTATGGCATTCTACTCAGACATAATTTCTTCAAAGATGTAGGTGGAGAGTTGAACATAGATCTATCTGAAGTAAAGATACTTGTTAAAGGTGTCATGCAAAAATTGCTTTCTGAAAAAGAGTCAAAATATATTATTACCCAAATGTCAAACCCTAAAGCTCAAATTTTGTTTGAATCCTCAGGAATAGGTAATTATTTTTTATCTACTGAAGATGTTTTTAATTCATTAGATGAAAGTTCATTAGGTAACAATTCAGATAATTCAAACAAAAAATAATAAGAATTTTTAAAGGAAAGTTTAGGTAAAAAAGAATCTTCCCTCACTGATGAAGAGAAATCTTTAAGAAAATTAAGTTCTAATGAGGTTTGAATTTTAGAATTTGATGGTAGCTACTCCTCTATCGATTTTGGAGCTAGAATTGTTTTGATAACTTCACAAGGAGATATTTTTCCTTGCTCATATAAATTTTAATTCAAAAATACCAACAACATCATCGAATATGAATCATTGTTGCTTGGATTGAAAGTTACTCATGCTAGAGGTGTTAAGATTCTTCATGCCCATGAAGATGCTGAATTGGTGGTCTATCAAGTGAGAAATTTGTATCAAACTATAAAATGAAAGATTATGATATTATCAAAATCATGTATGGGATTGCCTTAAAATTTTTTATGCTTTCAATATTTCTACAGTGCCAAGAGAGTTTAATGATCACATAGATTCATTAGCTATCTCCGTAACCCTCATGGTTCCTCATAAAGATTTCAAAGGAGACAAGTACATTATTGAGCTAGTTTTTTAACCAAGTGTACCTAATAATGTTGACCATTGGCAGGTGTTTAATAGTGATAATTAAATTATTACTTTTCTTAAAAAGATGGATAGCTTTAAGGAGCTCTATTTTGAAGGTATTAAATCTCTACCATGAGAATTAGTTCCCAAAATAGATTCACAAAATGGTGAAGAGTTTCTTCAACTAAAAGGGAATAAAATTTTAAAATGTTTAATTTCTCTTGAAAATTTATTTGATAGGCATGACAAATATATCAATTAGTAGCAACAAATGGATTCAAATTTTACTATGGATTTTAATCAAGTGAATTTGAGTTCTGAAGAAGATCTTAAAATGGTCAACATTGAGAACTATTGCACTACTCATGAAAAGTTCAAATTCATTACTCTTCTTCATCATTATATTGATGTTTTGGCATATTCTTATAATGATTTAAAATCTTTTAGGTCTAAAAAAATTTATCATGAAATTCTTTTTAAAGTTGGGTCATTACCTCACAAGCAAAAATAAAGGCAATACAATCCCAAAATATCGGGTACTATCCTTTTCGAGATTCAGAAGATGTTGAATGCAAGAATAATTTTTTCAATTCATCATTCCACTTGGATCATGAACATAGTTCATGTAAGAAAAAATAGAGAAATTCATATTTGTGTTGATTTTAGGAATCTCAATCAATCTTCTCTAAAGGATAACTACCCCTACCCATCATGGATCAAGTATTGCAAACAGTAACTGGCTCAAAAATGTTATCAATGTTAGATGGTTTTTTCAGGTATAATCAAGTGGAAGTTAATGAAGCAAATCAATATAAAACTACTTTTACTACACCTTAGGGCAAATTTGTATATCATAGAATGCCTTTTGGTCTAATCAATGCTGGCACCACCTTCTAGAGAGTAATAGATGTTACTTTTAGAGATGAAATAGGGAAGTTTATTGTGGTGTATCTTGATGACTTGGATATTTTCTCTAAATATCATCCTAATCATGTGCATCATTTACAACAAGTGCTAGAATGTTGTTGGCAAAATGGTATTTCTCTTAATTCTAAGAAGTTAATTTTTGAGGTTATAGAAAGTAAACTTATTGATCACACTATATCTTGAGAAGGCACAAAAATTAACTCAAAAAGAGTCAAATCTATTCAAAATCTTATTCTACCTACTAGTAAGACTGTAGTTCATTCCTTCTTTGGAAAGGTGAACTTTCTGTGAAGATTCATTCCTAAATTTGTAGTAAAAATTTACCACATTATTGACATGATGAAGGGTAAGGATACTTTTCATTAGACTATAGAAGGCAAAGTGGCATTTGAAGATATCAAGAATGCTATTACTCATGCTCCAATCCTAATTTGTTTTGGATTATACCAAAGACTTCATAGTAAATAGCTATTCTTCTGATCATATACTTTTAGCCATTTTGGTTCAGCAAAATGAAGGTGTAGAATCTCCTATATCATTTATGAGTTGTCCCCTCAAAGCTCATGAATTGAAATATTCAAATATGGAGAAGCATGCTTATGCCATGGTTTAAGGTGGTAAAATATTTTTAATTCTATATTCTAAATTCACATACTATTGTTTTGGTGCCTGATACAATAGTAAAGTCTATTTTAACTCAACAAAAGTTTGGTACTAAAAGGGGGAATTAGATTACTAAAATTCAAGAGTTTGATCTTGATATCAAACCTACTAAGCTTGTGCAGAGAAGAGGTCTCTATCAATTAATTACTGATAATGTACCAAAATAGATAGAACATAAAGAAGTAAAAGTTGAGGATATGCCAACAGTTCTTTTTGTCACTACTATTGATGAGTGGGATTCCAATATCACTCATTTTATTACCTATGGTGAGTGTCTTACCCATCTAACTTATAAATAAAAAAGAAATATTAAGTTGAAAGCTGCTAACTACATCTTATGGGATAATAGTTTATATAAAAGAAGCCTTGATGAAGTATTTCTTCATTGCGTGGATAAAGCGTAATAAAGTAAAATTTTAGAGTCTTTCCATAATTTAGCTTATGGAGGACATTTTTTTGTACCTATGATGGCTCACAAGATTCTACGAGCCAAATACTATTGGCCTGCACTATTTCAAGATGTGTATAATTGGATATGTAAATGTGAGCTATGTTAATAGTTCATTATGAAACTTAAGTTGACTGCATTACCTCTCAAGTCTATGGTGATTGAGCAACCTTTTCAGCAATAGGGTATCAACTTCATTGGCACTGTGAATCCAACCTCAAGTGTCAAACATGACTATGCTCTCACTATAATAGAATATTTTACCAAGTGGGTGGAAGCCATTCTAGTTAAGCATGCTACTACAAAAGTGGTATGTAATTTCTTTAACAAAAATATTATTTTCTAATTTGAAGTTCCAAACAAGACTATAACAAACAATGCCACTTGTTTCTCTTTTCATGAGATCACTAACTTTTGCTACAATCATGAGATTATTATTTCTCACTCTTCAGACTATTATCTGCAAAGAAATGGTCAAGCAAAATCAAGCAACAATAATCTAGTTACTATTATCAAGAAATTAGAAGATGATAATAAAAAAAACTTGGCATAAATCATTGTTCGATGCTTTATGGGTAGACAGGATTACACCTAAGAGGGTAATAGATATGTCACCATTTCAACTTCTATATGGTCTGAATGCGGAGATACTAATTACCTTAGAACTATCAGCACTAAAGTTGGTAAAGGTAGTTGAAGATAAATTTTTTGAAAATTTTATTGATAAAATGATGATTTACCTAACTAAATTAGAAGAGTAATGAAATATAGTAGTGGACCATATTGTTGAATATCAAAATCAAGTAAAGAAACTTTTTGACAAAAAAGTAAGGATTTATGAGTTTTAGATTGGAGATCAAGTCTTGTTGTAGGACAAGAGGAGAGAACCAAAAAGAATGCATGGAAAATTTGACTCTTTATAGAGAAGCCCATTCACCATTCATCAATTTTATGGTAAAAATAGTTTTTTTAGAATATCAAGATGGAACACCATTCTCACTACCTCACAGTGGGCAACATATGAAACACTTCAATCCTTGAAATATCAGATAAGTTTTTTTTATATATTTGTATAGTTTTATGTTTTTATTTGTATTTTGTTTAGTTTTTGGTGTCTTTTTATTTTTGATAACTTGACTCTATGGCCCAATGGCATGGATGAAGGCACTTAGAGACTGGATTCTACTCTCTTTGATCATTTCAAAATACAATCAATAGAAGTTCCCTAATTGGAGCTAGTTGTTGTTCTCAAAATAAGCTACGCTCATTTTATGGATAACTCTTATGAAAATTGTCTATTTCATAATCTACATTCTAAGTTCATCATTCGAGACAAGATTCTCTTGATCTCAAGCGAAGTTGACTAACATCTTGGGAAAGTTTACAACACTCCCTCGTCATGATTTCTCAAAAATCATGAAACTTATAGTTTTTATCTGATTAAAATGTCAATTTTAATCATTTTTAAGGTGTTTAAAAAAAATTATTTTCTTCATGCAAAGACGGTAGTTTTTTTGTTCTTACATATTTTTCATTTTCTACATGCAAAGGCAGTAGTTTTTATCGCTCTTGCATATTTTTCATTTTCTACATGCAAAGGTGGTAGTTTTTGCTGCTCTTGCATGTTTTTCATTTTCTTCATGCAAAGGTGGTAGTTTTTGCCACTCTTGCATATTTTTCATTTTTTACATGCAAAAACAGTAGTTTTTTTCGCTCTTGCATATTTTTATTTTCTTCATGCAAAGGTGGTAGTTTTTACCACTCTTGCATATTTTCCATTTTCTACATGTAAAGGTAGCAATTTTTATCGCTCTTGCATGTTTTTCATTTTCTTCATGTAAAGGTGGTATTTTTGCTGCTGAATCAAAATAAAAATATTCCCCCCATATACAAGGGTGGTGATTTTTTTTTGCCAATGCAAGCATTCTCTCAAATTTATTAACTCTGAGATATTTTTAATTTTGCTTTTTTGAGCCCACTTTTCTCTAGTTTTTTGATCTATTTACACTTTAATCTTTTCAGGTGCATCCCTATGGTTGTGATCATCGACATGCAATTTTCCCAGATTGCCAATATTTCTCCTAATTACATGATCATGACTTTTTTTGCAGTTTCTTTTGTGGATCCTTCTTCATCGACATTTTCTTGGTAAAAGCTCTTTCAAATGACTAAATTTTCTTCAAAGAGGTCGAAGGCAATGAAGTATAAATATCAAAGTATTTTTCCAATCACCTTAGATACTTCTAATGTTGATGACATTAGAGATACATAGTTGATTAGTGACCTCAAATCTTCAAGAAAACTTAGTAAACAAAATGAAGTCAGTCTTTTGCATAAATTAGAGGAGATACCTTGCAAACTTACATTACAAGATAACCAATTTCTTTTAGCAGAAGAAATGATTCAAGAATTTGAAGGTATGTTCTAAAAAGAAATTGAAGATAAGGAATTTTCAATAGCTTATGTGGATAATATTTTGGATAATCAGTTAACTTTAGATAATCTAAAAACTAGGTTAACTAGTCATGCAAAATCAATTATAGTAGTAAGAGATACCATAGTCAGAGCTAAGATAATTTTTAAGAACATTATTACTCTAGATAGTATCAAGATGCAAGTAACTTTCACTATGTATGATGCTCACATGAAGAAAAATGAAGATACAAATTGAAATTGTTTTTTCTTTAGTTTAAATTTCCACTTTTTAAATGTACTTTCACAACTAATTTGGATATTTTTACATGTATTTTTTTCATATGTAATTACATGTAAAATATAGGAAGTCCTAAGTCAAAAAGGACTCTTATCTTTGACTAGGTTAAAGTAATTAGGTCTTTTCTAAAATCTTCAAGGCCTCTCTCTATAAATAAAGAGAGCCTCTTTTGTAAATTTATTTTTGGGTTATTGGAAGCAAAACTCTACCAAAATTGAAAGGCATTTTGAGACTTTGAGCTCAGATTATAAATTCAAGTTTTATCAAGTGAATGAGAAAGTAACTAACCTTTCAAACTTTGTATTAGAATAACTTATGTTGTGTAGGAAATTATTCTTATATCCTTTTCTTAATACAATCTTATCTATTTGATTAAATAAATAGAGTGAATGAAAATAATTTAGAAAATGTTCTGAAGTTGATTATAGAGACTTTGTGCTACTATAATTGTCTTTAGTTTGTGTTTTAGTGTTTTAGAACAAAAGATATTGGAAAGGCTTTGAAATAATTTTATCTTTTATGATTATATACTTTGTTGTAGTTTTTAGTGAAGACTTTAGACTGCACCTCATTCTACTATGATATAAGTTATAAACTAGCAAAAGAAACAATGATAGACTTTGTGCTCTCATGGGTTTCTTAGTTATTCAGTTAATATCAAGAAATTTTTTCTTTTACTTTGTAAATATTATTTCTGAAAAAAGAGAAATAGATGATATGATCTCACCCCTGAATTAATTTTTAGTTTAGATTAGTTTATGATAGTTTATAGGGAACCTCCCCTCGCTGAGAGGAGAGATTTATCTCATTACATTGTGGCTGATATAACTATTTTGCCTTCAGTTAGTTGATGACAAAATATTCACCTAATAAGTTTTTAGTGATTTTGTTAGGGAAGAACATGCAATTTGAAGCCTCAAGCTTTGAGTTGAAGCATTTCTAGTTCTTTTCTATTCTACACTTTAGAAAATTTATGGTATACATAAAGTCAGAGAACTCAAGGTATTATTGATCCTATATTTGAATTGATACAACAAAATAATTTTGATCTCTTGCTTCTACTATCTCACCTTCAGTGAATTAGGAGTGTTCCTCCTACCAATGCCAAACCTCCAATACTAGGTGAAGCTTCTAGTCCTAGTGCTAGTAGAGTTTTGTCTATTCATACTTCACAAAAATTTGTTATCCCTCATTTTAATCATCATATCATGGCAACCCAAGGCCCTTGGGGTAACATTTCTGGCCCTCTAAATCTAACCCCACTTTTTCATGAGCTACCTCATAGTTTGAGAAAGAATTTTTCTAAGTTCTATGGTGATAGGAAAGTTCACCCTGATGAGCATATTATAGCTTTTTACAAGCCTATGGTGTGATAGGTGTTGAATATGAAGATATAGTAGTAAGATTTTTTGTAGAAACATTGCAAGGTGTTATCATAGATTGATTTTATCATCTTCAAGCTCAGACTATAACTGATTAGAACACTCTTAAGACCAAGTTTGAAGTTAGATTCAAACCCATAAAAGATGCACGTGCCTTATTGGCTCAGATTACAAAAATGAAGGAGCCTCATGAGCCTATGAGAGACTTCATCGCTAAATTCAATAAGCTGAGAAATAAGACTCTTACAATTACTCAGTCAACACTAAAAAATCTTAAGTGCTTCTTTATCAATTCTTAACTTCCCAAAGTAATTTTTTTGTTAAGGTAGGCTAGCCCTGTAGATCTTTTTGTAGCTCATATTTTAGCTACCATAGTCAAAGATGATCTTATCCTTGTAGGTAAGATAAGAAAAGATTCAAACAAAAATAGATTTTCTTCTTATACTAAAAATTCTTTCACAAGAACCACTGATCCTATAGTGCAAAAGTTAGCAAATGAATAGCTAGCTCTAAAAATGCAAATGTCTCAAGGTATCTCTACTCCTTATCAGGATATATCAAGTAGGACATTTCCCAACAATTCATATCAAGGTAATGCTATCAAAAATTAAGGGCAACCCAATCATCTTCCTCCCACATAGGGGAAGCTTACCATTGAATTAGCACTGATCAACTCAGTAGTTGGTTATTATGAAGCCGAACATGATCATTTTTTCCAACCTAAATTAGACCAAAAAAATGATGTTAATCTCTTTGTAGAAGTAGAATAAGAATTAGTTGGTGACTCTGCTATTAGTTTTTTGAATTACCAAGATGAAACTAAAAAAGAAGAGGTGTATGATGGAGCATATATTATTTTTACTAGGTCCCAAAATTAGTCAACTCAACAAGTTGATAAGGGAAAAGCAAGGGAAGAACCTCAGCCAGTGATCTCAATTGCTAAACAAGGAACTTTTTTGCCTTTCCAATCAAAGGACTTGGTGGTAAATAAGTAAGTAAGTACCTCAAATAATCATGTACCTTTTATTTTTTTTCTCAGTCCAGTACCATATCAAATAAAAATCAGAATGATGGGACATTCTTCCTTTATTTCTAGTTCATTCTAATTATTTGACATAATTGATCATTTTAGGAAGACCAAGATTTAAATGTCTGAAGTTGAGTACTTACAAGCTAATCCTGAACAATTTGATAGGTTGGTTGAATACGTCAAAAACAAAACCATCTCTATAGGATAAGATTTTCTAAAAATGACTCAAGATCCCTCAAAAAATAAATCTACCCAAAATAATCTTGTCACTACTCCTCTTACTACCTCTAAAAAAATAGAACCTTTTTATGTTTCTCTATTGATAAATGGTCATAAGTTGAGCAATTATATAATAGACTCTGGAGCCTCTGATAATGTTATACCAATCAAGGTAGCAGATTCTCTTGACCTTCCCTTAAATAATTTTTGTTGAAGAGGTTTCTCTATGAAAAATAAGCAAGTACCACTTTTAGGTCAAATCAAAGATGCCTAATTTGCATTTGCAATTTTTTCAAACAAGAAAATTAAGATGACAATCTTAGTGGCTGATGTTTTAGCTTCTTATGGAATTCTGCTCGAATGTAATTTTTACAAGGATGTAGGTGGAAAGTTGAACATGGATCTATCTAAAGTAAAGATACATGTTAAAGGTGTCATGCAAAAATTACTTCCTAAGAAAGAGTCAAAATATATTGTCACCCAAATGTCAAACCCCAAATCTTAAATTTTGTTTGAATCCTCGGGAATGGGTAATTATTTTCTGTCTACTGAAGATGTTTTTAACTCATCAGATGAAATTTTATTAGGTGACAATTAAAATAATTTAGATAAGAAATTGGAATAATTTTTAGAGAAAAGTTCAGGTAAAAAGTAATCTTCCCTCACTGATGAAGAAGAATCTTTAAGAAAATCAAGTTCTAATGAGATTTGGATTTTAGAATTTGATGGAAACTACTCCTCTACCAGTTTTGGAGTTGGAATTATTTTGAAATATTCATAAAGAGATATTTTCCCTTGCTCATTTAAGTTATTCAAAAATACCAACAACACCACCGAATATGAATCATTGTTGCTTGGATTGAAAGTTGCTCGTGCTAGAGGTGTTAAGATTCTTCATGCCTAAGGAGATATTGAATTGGTGGTCTGTCAAGTGAAAAATCTATATCAAACCAAAAATGAAATATTGTAATATTATCACAATCGTGTATGGGATTGCCTTAAAAATTTTGATGCTTTCAATATTTATATGGTACCAAGAGAGTTTAATGATCATGCAGATTCATTGGCTATCTCTGCAACCCTCATGATTCCTCATAAATATTTTAAAGGGGACAAGTACACTATTGATTTGGTCTTTTGACCAAGTGTACATAATAATACTAACCATTGATAGGTGTTTAATAGTGATAATAAAATTATTGTTTTTCTCAAAAAGATGGATAGCTTTAAGGAGCTCTATTTTGAAGGTAGTGAATCTCTACCACATGAATTAGTTCCTAAAATAGATTCACAAACTGGTGAAGAGTTTCTTCAACTAAAAGGGAATAAAATTCTAAAAAGTTTTGTTTTTTTTGAAAATTTATTTGATAGGTATGACAGATACATCAAGCAGTAGCAACAAATGGATTCAAGTTCCGCTATGGAGTTTGATCAAGTGAATTTGAGTTCTGAAGAAGATCTCAAAATGGTCAATATTGAGAAATGTTGCACTAATCATGAAAATTTTAAATTCATTACTCTTCTTCATCATTACATTGATGTTTTGGCATATTCTTATGATGATTTAAAATCTTTCAAGTTTAAAGAAATTTAACATGAAATTCCTCTTAAAGCTGGGTCATTGTCTCACAAGCAGAAACAAAGGCAATACAATCCAAAAATATTAGGTATTATCTATTCTGAGATTTAAAAAATGTTGAATGCAAGAATAATTTTTCTAATTCATCATTCCACTTGGATCGTGAAAATAGTTCATGTAAGGAAAAAGAATAGAGAAATTTGTATTTGTGTTGATTTCAAGAATCTCAATCAATCTTCTCTAAAGGATAACTACCCCCTACCCATCATGGATCAAGTATTACAAATAGTAACTGGCTCATAAATATTATCAATATTAGATGGTTTTTTTGGGTATAATTAAGTGGAAGTTAATAAAGTAGATCAATATAAAACCACTTTTACTACACCTTGGGGCACATTTGCATATCACAAAATGCCTTTTGGTCTTATCAATATTAGTACCACCTTCTAGAGAATAATGGACCTTACTTTTAAAGATGAAATAGGAAAGTTTATTATGATGTATCTTGATGACTTGAATGTTTTCTCCAAATGTCATCCTAATCATGTACATCATTTACAATAAGTGTTGGAATGTTGTCAGTAAAATGGTATTTCTCTCAATCTCAAGAAGTTAGTTTTTGTGGTTACAGAAAGTAAACTTATCGGTCACATTGTATCTTGAGAAGGCACAAAAATTGACTCAAAAAGATTCAAATCTATTCAAAATCTTACTCTACCTGCTAGTAAGACTACACTTCATTCCTTCTTTAGAAAGGTGAACTTTTTGTGAAGATTCATTCCTAAATTTGCAGAGAAAACTCACCACATTGTTGACATGATGAAGGGTAAGGCTACTTTCCATTGGACTATATAAGACAAAGTGGAATTTGAAGATATCAAGAAGGCTATTGCTCATGCTTCAATCCTAGCTTGTTTAGATTATACCAAAGACTTTATAGTATATAGCTATGCTTTTGATAATACACTTTCAGTCATTTTGGTTCAGCAAAATGAAGGTTTAGAATTTCTCATATAATTTATGAGTTGTCCCCTCAAAGCTTATGAATTGAAATATTCAAACATAGAGAAGCATGTTTATGCCATAGTTAAGGTGGTAAAACATTTCTAATTCTATATCTTAAATTCACATACTATTATTCTAGTGCTTGATACAATAGTAAAGTCTATTTTAACTCAATAGGAGTTCGGTACTAAAAGGGGGAATTAAATTGATAAAATTCAAGAGTTTGATCTTGATATCAAACCTACTAAGCTTGTGCAAGGAAGAGGTCTCTATCAATTGATTGTTGATAATATACTAAAAGAAATAGAATATAAAGAAGTAGAAGTTGAGGATATGCCAATAGTTATTTTTATCATTACTACTGATGAGTGGTATTCTAATATCGCTCATTTTCTTACCTACGATGAGTGTCCTACCCATCTAACTTATGAATAAAAAATAAATGTTAAGTTCAAAGCTACTAACTACGTCTTGTGGAATAGTGGTTTGTATAAAAGAAGCTTTGATGGAGTATTTCTTTATTATGTAGATAAAATGCAACAAAGTAAACTTTTGGAGTCTTTCCATAATTTAGATTGTGAAGGATATTTTTTTGTATCTTTGATGGTTCACAAGATTCTATGAGCTAGATACTATTGGCCTACACTATTTCAAGATGTGTATGATTGGGTACATAGATGTGAGTTATGTCAATAGTTCATTGAGAAACCTAAGTTGGCTGCATTACCTCTCAAGCTAGTGGTTATTGAAGAAATTTTTTAGAAATGGGGTATTGACTTCATTAGCACCATGAACCCATCCTCAAGTGTTGGACATGACTATGTTCTCACCGTAACAGACTATTTTACCAAGTGGGTGGAAGCCATTCCAATTAAGCCTGTTACTTCAGAAGTGGTATGTAATTTCCTTAAGGAAAATATTATTTCCTAATTTGGAGTTCCAAACAAGATTATAACAGACAATGCCACTTATTTCTCTTCTCATGAGATCACTAACTTTTTTTGCAATCATGAGATTATTCTTTTCCACTCTTTAGACTATTACCTACAAGAAAATAGTCAAGCAAAATTAAGCAACAAGAATCTGGTTACTATTATCAGGAAACTAGTAGATGACAATCAGAAAAATTAGCATAAATTATTGTTCGATACTTTATGGGTAGACAGGATTACACCTAAGAGGGCAATAGGTATGTCACCATTTTAATTTTTGTATGGTCTGAATACAAAGATACTAATTACCTTGAAACTATCAGCACTAAAGTTAGCAAAGGCAATCAAAGATCAAACTTTTAAAAATTTTATTGATAAAAAGATCATGTACCTAACTAAATTAGAAGACCAATGAACTATGGTAGTGGACCATATTATTGAACATCAAAATTAGGTAAAGAAACTCTTTGATATGAAATTAAGGATTCATGAGTTTTAGATTGGAGATCAAGTCTTGTTGTAGGACAAGAGGAGAGAATCAAAATTAATACATAAAAAATATGAATCTTTGTGGAGAGTCCATTCACTATTTATCAATTCTATGGTGAACATAGTTTTTTTCTAAAATATCAAGATGGAACACCATTCTCATTACCTCACAGTGGGCAACATCTGAAACAATTTAATATTTAAAATATCAGATAAGTTTTTTTATACATTTGTATAGTTATATATCTTTATTTGTATTTTTGTTTAGTTTTTTATGTCTTTTTTTTTGTAACTTGACTCTGTGGCCTAATGGCATGAATGAAGGCACTTAGAGACTGGATTCTACTCCCTTTGATCATTTAAAAGTGCAATCAATAGAAGTTCTCCAGTTGGAGCTAGCTATTATTTCTAAAATTAGCTACGCTCATTTTGTGGACAACCTCTACGAAACTTGTCTATTTCATAATCTACATTCTAAATTCATCATTCGAGACAACATTCTCTTGATCTCAAGTGAAGTTGAATGACATCTTGATAAAGTTTAAAACACTCCCTCATCATAATTTCTCAAAAATTATGAAACTTGTTGTAGTCTTTATCTGATCAAAATGTCAATTTTGATCATTTTTAAGGTGTTAGAAAAATTTCATTTTCTTCATGCAAAGGTGGCAGTTTTTGCCACTCTTGCATGTTTTTCATTTTCTACATTAAAAGGTGGCAATTTTTGTTACTCTTGCATGTTTTTTATTTTCTACATGCAAAGGCAGTAGTTTTTGCCGCTATTGCATGTTTTTCATTTTTTTCATGCAAAAGTGGCAATTTTTGCCGCTCTTACATGTTTTTCATTTTCTACATGCAAAGGTGGCAGTTTTTGTCATTCTTACATGTTTTTCATTTTCTTCATGCAAAGGCAGTAGTTTTTGCCACTCTTGCATGTTTTTTATTTTCTACATGTAAAAGTGACAGTTTTTGCCACTCTTGCATGTTTTTCATTTTCTTCATGTAAAGGCGGCAATTTTTGACACCGAAGTAAAATGCAAATATTCCCCCCCCATATACAAGGGCAGTGATTTTTGCCACCAATGCAAGCATTCTCTCAAATTTCCTAACTTGGGGATATTTTCAATTTTGCTTCTCTGAGCCTGCTTTTCTTTGGTTTTTTGGCTTGTTCACACTTTAACCCTTTCAGGCACATTCCCATAGTCATGATCATCGACATGTAGTTTTCCTAGATTGATAGAATTTCCCTTAATTGCATGATCATGACTTTTGTTGCAATTTCTTCTATGGATCCTTTTTCATTGACGTTATTTTGGTAAAATCTCTTTTAGATGACTAAATTTTCTTCGAAGAGTTCGAAGGCAATGAAGTATAAATATTAAGGTGTTTTTTCCAATCACCTCAGATACTTCTAATGTTGACGACATTAAAGATACAAATTTTATTAGTGACCTCAAATCTTCAAGAAAACTCAGTGGAAAAAATGATGTTAGTCTTTTACATGATTTGGAGGAGTTACCTTACAAAGTTACATCACAAGATAACCAATTCCTTTCAGCAAAAGAAATGATTTAGGAGTTTGAAGGTATGTTCTAGAAAAAATTTAAAGATAAGGCATTTTCAATAGCCTCTGTGGATAATATTCTAGATAATCAGTTAACTCTAGATAATATAAAAAACTAAGCTAACTAGTCATACAAAATCAATTATAGTAGTAAGAGATGTCATAGTCAGAGCTAAGATGATTTTCAAGAACAATGTTACTCCAGATAGTATCAAGATGCAAGCAATTTTCACTATGTACAATGTTCACATGAAAAAAAATGGGGATACAAAATTGAAATTATTTTTTCCTTGGTTTAAATTTCCACTTTTCAAATGTACTTTTATAACTACTTTGGACATTTTTACATGTACTTTTTTCATATGTAATTACATGTAAAAATATAAGAATTCCTAAGTCAAAAAAGACTCTTATCTTTGACTAGGTCAAAGTAATTAGGTCTTTTCTAAAATCTTCAAGGCCTCTCCCTATAAATAAAGAGAGCCTCTTTTGTAAAGTTATCTTTGGGTTATTAGAAGCAAAACTCTACTAAAATTGAAAGAAATTTTGAGACTTTGAGCTCAAATTGTAAATTTAAGTTTTATCAAGTGAATGAGAAAGCAAGTGACCTTTCAAACTTTATATTGGAATAACTTGTGTTGTGTAAGAAATTGTTCTTATGTCCTTTTCCTAATATAATCTTATATATTTGATTAAATAAGTAGAGTGAGTGAAATTAATTTGGAAGATGTTCTGAAGTTGATTATGGAGACTTTATGCTACTATAATTATCTTTAGTTTATGTTTTAGTGTTTTAGTACAAAAGATATTGGAGAGGCTTTGAACTAATTTTATCTTTTGTGATTATATACTTTGTTGTAGTTTTCGGTGAAGACTTTGGGCTGTACCTCATTCTATTATGATATAAGTTATAAATTAACAAAAAAAGTAATGATAGACTTTGTGCTCTCATGAGTTTCTCAGTTATTCAATTAATATCAAGAAAGTTTTTCTTTTACTTTGTAAACATCATTTTTGAAAAAAGAGAAATGGATGATATGATCTCACCCTTGAGTTAATTTTTAGTTTATATTAGTTTATGATAGTTTATAGGGAACCTCCCCTTGCTGAGACAAGAGATTTATCTCATTACATTGTGGCTGATATAACCATTTTGTCTTTAGTTAGCTGACAACAAAACATTCACCCAACATATAGCTATGAAATTAAAGAATAAATTGACTTGTTTGGCATAGTCATAAAATTAAAAGCATAGTTACATGCAAGGATAATACATTTGAAGTCAAGGAGAAAGCATGCTTGAGTGATACCTATGTGTGCATCCTTTTTAACCCCCATATTTTACTTGATATTCATTAAGCATTCATTAATACATTTCATCTTAGAAATAAAAAAAATTTATAGCCTAATCATAATATTATAGAGATCAAGAGGGATATCAATTTCTTCTAATATTTTCTTATGTTGTCAAAAAAAAAAAAAAAATCATACAATTACTAGTGATAACACTAAGGGTAACAAGGTGATCAATGATGGCTTGTTATTTTTTATTTATTTCCTTTATCTAATGAATGATTTTTGTTTCAAGGTTAATACCATATAATTTATATTAAAATTTGGATAATCATGATTATTTAATAATTGGATGGGTCATTTTGGTTTTTAAATATGAAATAATTAAACTCTTGATCCATTTTTAGGGAGCCTTAATTATCATCATGGTTTAAAATATTATTGATATGAGCCATGAGGATAATACTCTCAAGTTTTAATACTTCATCTTGGTATCCTTCATTGTTCTTATCTTTACCTAGTGCAAGTTGTTTAATGCCATGTTTATATCCTTGGCAGGGAAAATCTCAATGTAGGGTTGAGTGATTTTAATTACAATTCATTTCATATATTTTAATTTAAATAAGGAATATGATTCCTTAAGTTACATTTAATAATTTTATGGCTTCAATTTTTTTTAAAAAATCAAAATAATGCATAATATCTAATGAAATACACTTGAGAATAAGAAAAAAATGGATTGTGGTTTTGAAAAGTTTATATTTTTTTTCCAATAATATTAGAATGAAATGAAACATCAAGAAGTTTAGAAAAAATTAAATGAAATATAAAATGAAAGAACATATAGATTTTGGAGGAGAGAATAACAGCATTAAACTTGTTTGTATTTTAGATTATTATCCCATATAGTATTAAGATAGGTTTAATATATTAAACATATTATATAAATTGGGTTATTAATCTTTCATAGGTGGTTTGGGGGAGGTTGTTAAAAACAACCGTAGAATAGAGTGTGAGTTTGAGATATTAGATTAAGTTGATAAGTTTTGTTTCCTAAATAGTAGGAACACAACATTGTATAAATCTTTCATTATGTTTGAATAATGTGTGTCGTGTGCACAAATAATATTGTGTATTTTTTCATACTCTAACCAAATTCTTATATTTGGTATCAGAGCATGTATCCTATGAGAATGAAAGAGCGAGAGCCTGTGAGCATAAGATGGTGCTTTTATTGCCAAGGAACAATTCTAATTTCTTGGTTACCCCCTGTGGATGGTAGTCTTTGATTGAAAAAATGGTTTGTAGTTTAGTTAAACTATTATTTGTTGGAAATTATTTTAGAACTTTTTATGTGAAATAATTAGTAGTAGATATAAGATTGTAGGTCTAAAGTTTGTTTTAGTTTTTGGAATAATCACTTCATTACAAGAAAGTGTGATTGAGTGTGGTTCTTAGGAGGCATAGAAACATATTAATATAAACATAATATGTAGCAAAAGGCGTAGAGGTTTTTGTGGAAGAAAACATTCATATAAGGTATGGATACATGCCTATGATGTTTTGTTTGTTTATTCTACACCATCCAAGGAAAATAAGAAAGCATTATCGAATTGTATGAAATAGAGAAGCACAAAACCAAAATTCAGATATTTAGTAGAAAATAAAGTGTCTTTTATTTCTATCCAATCTTGTTTGAATGAAGTGGAGAGGTTTACAAGAGTGTGACTAGAGACATAAATTTTGAATAGATCCACTTGAAGGAGGATGCATGTGTATAGAATAACTGAAATAAAGATAATTTTTTTACAACTATGAAATTTGCATGGATGGAGGCATGTA